>WPIO01000012.1:3357500-3810000 GCA_009760855.2 Cristatella mucedo
AATACGAGCAGCGAGAGTGTACGCTATTTCAAACCATCGATTCATCTTTACGAAGCGGCTTTGGTGTCCCGAATGGCCATGTCACTGACAGCATACACTATGCAAGGCTCTTGCTCCTACCTTGATAGAGCAAGCGCGTCACGATGTACTTTTCGGGCAGTGAAACTTGCCACCATGGGCTAGTGTCGTCTGTCGATGCTCTCCAGAAGATGTTTGTGTAGAGGCTGAAAATCGCATCACATCTGCTTGCATTTCGAAGCCCTCAGCATCGGTCGTCGTCTCAATTACTCACGCTCACGAGGATACACGAATGTTTTGTGTAACCATGTTTTTTTAAGCAGCTGATGTGAATATGGCGCTTAAAGGCTCTTGAATTTAGTGGTTTGTATATTAGATAGCGACGGGCCATTATTAAATTGAATATCTCGGGGGAATGCCACACAACTTGATATACTTTGATCGCCTCATGAAAGTAAATTGCAAGCTGAGAACGACACGATCAAGTTACAATATTAGCTTCGTGGAGTTACAGATGGAGATAGATTACAATGCAAGCCCGCTTGCGTATAAATGTATGGGCTGTATTTAATAAGTATGTTCGTATTCACACAGTTCAGATGCCATAGAGAGTGAGCTGATACTCAGAAGCGTAACGCAAAAAAACTTACGAAAAAGAGCTCTACAGTGAGTGATGGAGAAATAATTCTTTCGTTTATTATGCAGCCTGCTTTAAAAGTCATTACCAGCTCACTTTTCTTGAGCCTAATACATTCAAGTCAGCAAGAGTGTTCGAAGACATATCCTGTGAATCACGGGTAGCGACTTGATCATGCACTGGAGCTATTTGATGTATGAATTGGTGACAAAGCTGGAGCCAAAGCAGCAGATCTGGAGCCCTTAGGACAAATATGGCTGACTTAAGTACAAAATCTATATAGGTAAACTCATTCTACAGATCACCGAAGCAAGGATTGTCTTGCACATACCCTGCAGACAAAAAATTGCATTTGAACGCTTCGTTTGATTGGACCGCAGGCTGCTACTATTTAAAAATGCGTTCATTTATTAACCTACGTTGCAACCAAAAGCTCAGAGTACGGAGTTTTGAGATTCCCACAGGATGAGCTTAAGAAAGTCCTAAATAATTTTATGTTTGAATTAATAAACGCAGATATTCAGTCATTGCATGCAGTGCAAACTCATCAGCATCGCTCACTAAAGATGAGCAACAATTAAGTATGCTGTATTTATAAGCACATTTTAAATCTCATCACTACCTGTGGCGGGTGGGGAGGTGCTGCGTTGCCCATCATGGTTTTCGCATGCCAGTAAGGCAGCGTGTCAATTTTTAGAGCTCAAAATGATCCACCTTGATGCTACTTTGGTTCATCCGAGTCAACCGTAGTAAACTAACAGCATTTTTGCAGGGAAAACAGTCGCAGTCACATAAGACCAATAATAAAACAGCCTTTTGTAGTTTTCAGCAGTTACAATGTTCTCAAAACTGGTAGCTATTCCAAAATGCACCATGGCAATGTCAATGTAAACCAGGGGTGTCAGAATGATCAAAAGAAAGGGAATTTTATGATTACTCAAACAGTTGCCTTACCTGGTGACCATTGAAACTCCAGGGGGCATAACACCATTGCCGAAGGATGACTGATCATATTTAGCAGAAATTTGAGACAGGAATCCAATGGCTGAAATTTCGAGTGCGCAATTATACGTCTTTCGTATGAGTGACTCTCTACGTTCAGGCAAATTTTCAAGGCTTATAAAGTCATACGCATCAAAGAAATTCACAAATAAGAATCATGACAGTGCTAACAATACGACTCACCAAATCGCTGTCAACAGAGTACAATTCATTCAAAGCAGAGCATATCGATCTTTTTAAGATCTCCATGTCATGACTCGTTAGCTATGGGCATGGTATTCAAATAAACAGCCAGCACGCTTTTAGTTAAATAACTTATTTCTTGGTCGACTAGCTCTCGCTCGAGACAAGTGACTTTTATGGAGGTTCATTCACTAGCAGACACGCCCAGTAATATGTTCTTCCGTACTAGAGAAGGTGCTAGAAATGAATCTCCAAGACACTATACAAATACTTGCAGATAAAAATACTGTCGTTTGGTCGCACAGCAGAGAGACAGCCGATGCCCAACACCGACAGTTTATTACTAACGCACGGAGCCGAAGAGCGCACGGCTCCCCTCGGCCCCTGCTCTCACACGACTCCCTCCCCTGGTCGACTCCGATGACTCCTCGACCCCAACGGTGCACCGGCCGACCCTGATGGTGAATCCACCATCTGGCCACCAGCTGCTCTATGCTACATCAAAGGCGAGGACCACAGCATTGCACTGGCCGACCCTGACGGTGAATCCACCATCTGGCCACCAGCTGGTTACCGGCCTGTGTCCATACCACATCACAGGCGGACCACAGCTGTGCACCGGCCCCTCTCGGTGGTGCTTCTAACAGCTCACCAGTGGCTTATCAGACATACAATACATACATACAAACTACAAATACTAACCGCTAGAGGCTGATAACTTCTACCCTTCTCTCACACAAACTTTGCACTAAGGCTTGAAGATTTGGCTAACTGCGACAAGGCCAGCAAGGCGCTCATTGCCAATCTATCGGCAGCTTATCGAGTGATACTGATCAGGTAAGCACATACTGATCATCAGAGCTCTTTTCAATTACTATTAAAGCCAAGTCAGTTCACTTTACACACACGTCGTTTCGGAACTAGCCGTATAAGTATAAGAATTAAGATTCTTGCCTGAAGTGTCATAGCATCAGCCGCGCCAAGGATGCGGTATGATGGGCCGATGTCGCTTAGCCGGATGACCGGCTAAGGCTTTAAATGGAGGAAGGATAGATAAAGCTGAGTACAATCGGTGGAGAAATTAAATCCAGGATTATGTTCGGCGATAATATTGGCCAGAGGGAGATTATTAATAATAAAAATCAGGAGCCTGAGACGGAACCCTAGAGTACCCCATATTTAGAACTCTCTGAATTCCCTGTGGCCATTTACAGCTACACTCGGTGTGCTTGCTTTTAATTTGGCTTGCTATTGCTAGAAGGTCTGGCAACTATGCTCAACGAGGACTGAATGAGAGACACTCTCAATCAGTCGGACGTCTCGTACCGCCGCACAGTTGGTCACGCCGGTTACGCTAATAAATAGACTGCCTACCGAGCTCATTGCATAATATCCGACCATTCAAGCAAAATAATCCCAGCGTCAAATTATGCAGGCTCACTTTGTAGTCACCACCAATCGTGACCACAATTAGATCCCTGTTTATGGTTTTTGGTAACTGGTTTGTTAGCCATGATGGCACACTAGGTAAGGCGGTTGCTGTTCACGACCTCGGTCCAGAAGTCATGGGTTCGAATCCTGCAGTGGGCGATCCTTTATTGACACCACACGCGGTTAATAATGCCCGTAACAGCTCTTCTGTTGCTATACAAAAGGGGCAGTTAAATCAGCTAGTAACTGTTTAACAGTAACAGTAAAAGAGCTGTTTTTTGCCCAAAATAAAAAATCCGTCAACAGCTGTTTTTTCTGTCTTACAGCTTCTAACGGAAATATTTCAAACAAATGTACTACAACTGAAGCTCCAACGCTCATTATGGATCTGAACTATGTAACGGAAAACAAATTTTTAAGTGATTTGTTATGACAATTTATCAAATATTTCAAAAAGTAAAATTAAAGTGCAATTTTGAAAAAATTAAGTAAGATATTAATTACATTGAACTTGTTGCATCAACAAGTATTGGTTCTTTTCAGCCACGTCTTCAGTTTGGGAATATTCCGCAAAGCGAAAGAGTCCAATTAGAGAAGCGCTCGAAGGTCAATGTGGACGATGCAATAAAATCACCAAATGTTCTGGAAACTCCATGACAACGTTAAAGAATCACCTGAAAATACACGGAATCGATTTTGATAAACCTGTTCGAGGGTATAAATCAATTAAAAACCCTGTGAAAAGTTAGAATAAGTGAACAAAAACGATTGCCGATTTCCTGGGGCGAAAGAATCTGATGGAGATTGTTATCGATCTCTCCTGTGTGACACTCGCATAGTCTTTGTGGCTTTGTGTGGAGTTACAGACGGAGATACATAGCATAATATCTGGCTACTGACTTATTATAAATTAGAGCTCTCACTGGAAACAAGTATATACTACAATCAATCTCACGGAACGGATCTAAACTTCCAACAAACGAACGCGATATGAGGGAGCTAGCACACGATGGTTTCGAAAAAAAGAGAAACAAAACAGTTGCCGACATGGAGAGAAAACTCGAGAGAGAAGTACAATTTAGCATGGCTGGATGTATAAATAACCGTGATAGGACGCTGATTCTTCAATGTAAACATTCATGATAGCGGTGACAGTTAAAACAATCAAAGGTGGTTTTGTTCAGATATTTGGTTCGAGCACTGCTCTCGATATGGCCAAATCAATGAAACAGCATTTGAGAGTTTTTGAAATAGCAATGGGAAGAGGTGGGATCTACTCAGGATGGCACCGCACTAAATAAGAAATGCATTAGCCATATAAATGCCATTGGGCAGTTCTTCTTAAACCCGGTCTGCACCTTAAAGTATGTGATACATTGTTCAAGAATAAAACTGAGATGGAAGATTTCAACCTGGATAGTGACGACATTGATGAAGTGGAAATATTGAAGCAGGTACGGACTGGGAAGTGATCAACGATAGTATATTAGAAGGAGACGTCGATTACTGCGTTTACGAAACCACGCAAACTTGTCAAATCCATCAAAAATTCAACTGTTCGAATTCATGCCTTTCAATCCAAAGTAAAAACTGAGTTTAGATGCGAGATTGAACAGTATCTTGGCGTGAAGACGCGTTGGAACTCCATCCCAACAATGTAAGAACAACTTTTGAAGACAGAATTCACCAGCCGACAGACACTAACCAAATTCAGTGCGCTGAAAATAATTGAGACACTAGATTTTGCCGCTCTCCAAACTCTACTGGAGGCCATGGAACCTGTGTAGCTTTATGCTGAGAATCTAAGACAAGAAGACGCGACGTTGATGAGTGCTGACAAAATTTTAGAATTGTTGTTCAACAAGCTCTCTGATCTGGATAACGACATTAGAACCAAGCTGATGA
Source organism: Cristatella mucedo (assembly GCA_009760855.2). Classification (NCBI taxonomy): domain Eukaryota; kingdom Metazoa; phylum Bryozoa; class Phylactolaemata; family Cristatellidae; genus Cristatella; species Cristatella mucedo. Next base: position 3,362,677 of record WPIO01000012.1, read on the forward strand.
AAAATTTTTAAGTGTTGCATTGAAAAGCGATTGAACAATGATTCCATGAAACTCTTGCAATGTCTCAAAGATCCATCTGTCGCCCGTCAAAAACTACGCTAAATTTGGCAGGAAATCTCGCTTCTTGTTTATTTGGAGTCAGCGATGTAAAAGTTAGCATCGAGCAGTCGTCAAATGAAGCTCAAAATGTGAACATGTCTTTTCAAGATAAATCTAATTTGTTGCTTCACAAAGAGTCGATTGCAGTCGGAGGGCACGATAGTTTTAAATGGCTCAAATCCAAATTCACCCTCATCGGAAACTCTGGCCAGCGAACTGAAAATCTCCAGAAATTGTACAGCGCAATTAATTCATTAAACCGACTTTAACGGAAGTTGAGCAGGCTTTTTCAGTGGGCATCAATTTCTGTGCAAGAGTAGGATCGCATCTCTCAGACTTTTATTCTTGAAATATATATTATTGACAGTAAAATGTAATGACTTGGAACTTATCAAGAAAAAATACCTAATAAAAGGACGTTTATTATAAAAAATAAGCTAGTGGCTGTACAAATAGTGAATGAATGGAAAAAAGTTGTAACCAACTGGGTTTTTTTTAAATTGAAAACAATAAACAGCTTTTTTTTCAACCCTAGAACGACCGGCGCTGAACAGAGATGGAAAGAGTCCGTGATAATTAGGTGTACAGGTTGAATTCCGATTTGCCAGTAAAAAAAAGTTAATGGGAGCACTGGGAATTGTGAGAAAAAAAACCTGTAGAATTGTGTGATCCATAACCAATTGCGTATCAAGTATTGCAATGAATGGTCGGACAAATGTATGATTGCACTCAATAAATTAAAATAGCTAACGTAGCACGCTATCTCATCTTCAATTTTCGGCTAATCAGGTGTAAAAACTGAAAGAAAGCACGTCACGCATAATACTATTTCAGGTCGGCTAGACTACCGCATGCATTAAGGCTTCAATTCATTTCCAGTTTGCCTATACAAAAGCGAGCAACAGTGAAGGCTGTTTAACTAAATTACCTTGGCTGCATCGAACCCGCAACGTAGCTGTGCTAGAAGACACATAGTAGTTCCCGCTGAGAATACCACCACTCTTTTGCAGATCAGAGCATCCTGAAGCCGCAGCTGGGTAGAAATCTGCAAAAGTTCCCAGAAGCAGTTCCACAGAAATAGTACCGCAGTGTGATCATGCTGCACATACTAGTTCATTTGAATCAGGGCGAGTGAACAAGAAAATAGCCAACGAACGCTTTATTCTGCAGCAACATACCGACATTGAAGACAGCTACGACGCCATTGCTCGCAGATCCACACAGGTAACCTTGGTTTTGCTGCCTGCAGTAGCCACCACAGCATGAACTTTGACTCGTCGCCGCCACAAGACCACTGACGCTGTTCTCTTGCGCACACACACATGTCCCATCTGTAATATTATATAATGTATTAAATTTTTGCCATAGAATATAAAGACTTCGAAATTGAGAAGTTCATCAAATGTATGCACCAGTTGCACGTAACATTTTTAGGAGCAATAATTAAATATTCAATTTGAGCGTAATTATTAGTCACGCGGCATAGCGAAAGCCAGACTCCCGAACGCGTAAAGCTTTACTTATATAATAAATGTCTGAGTTCTAAAATGACGCAATGCATAGCTGTGTAGCCTTATTATTTCTGATCTCTACGCCAAATTCAGCACTTCTGAATTTTTCATGTAATTTTATCCCTGCGTATTGAAGATATTCTTCCATGTGGCGTCGCTACTATTTTTGATTGGCTCATAACGTCAATTTAACTGAGGTCTCTTGGAAATATCCAAGAGTTTCAATAGCTGTAATTTTTGTTTTTTCTTCAAAATACAGAGCGACCATAGGCCATCTGCCATGGGCCCAAAAGCCGAAAGAGAATTTCAATTTCATCGCGGAAACGAATACAAACTTCTGGGTCACCAGTCCCGTGCTCAAACCAATTTAACAATCGATATTACTTTCCCAATGGCGCATGATCAACTAGAGCTACACAACCTCGTCTTTAAAATGTCACATTAAATTAAATTGTCCGAGCCGCATCCAGGTGCATCGAATCAATAAATGTGGGCGTTGTTTATTCATAATTTTGTCACCGAGTACAACCAATACTCGTGGCGAAGCCGACCACCAGGGAGCATGTCCACAGCACGACCTATGTGGGCACAGGCAAAAGTGGAAGACCAACGAGAAGTCAGTCACGGCGTCCATTGCGACCTGTCAATGGCCTTGAGCGGTGGATAAAAGGAAAGCAGTGATCTGAAATACAGAGCGTCCAAAGGCGTTTTTCTATGAAACGGAAGGTTAAAAAAAGAGTTTCGCCGCGAAAGTAGAAGATCCGGAAACCTCTGGGTTACCGGTCCAGAAAGTTAAGGTTGAGTTCCGAGCACGGAAATTGCTTTCTGGGCGTTTTGCAAGAGGTGGCTTGTAGCCGTTACTCGTAGTAGATCGTGCACCGTGGAACGCATGCCTTTCCAAGTCCAAACCTCGGCTGGGCAGCCAGTCAGTTCTCTGGTCAGTATAAGCTCGAGCAAGTGTGTGCAGCCGGCTGTTCCTCAGCTCTGCAAAGCACAGCCGCCGCGGATCGAGACTTTAAACTCTGGACAGTACCCAGCTGCCAAACCCACGCGATCGCCACCTGCTAGCCACGTGATTTGTCGTTCTGAAAGGAAGAGGCCGGCCGAACCGACTTGCCCGGCTTCAACTCACAGGCACAGCGTTCGCCGATGCATATAGGTCTGCTCTCTAGGGAACGCATCCACTCGGTGTAATACTGGGTGTATGGGGCTTCTCCTCTCGCTGTGGAGTATTCTTTCCAATCGTGCACCTCGTCTGTAACGGTGAAGGCTAACGCAGGCACAGCATGTAATTCATTCGGGTCAGTTTAGTTTAGTGATCTCACGGGTGACTGCAGTCGCTATCTCGAGCCCCGAGGCATATGTGAAGCGCCTGAAAAGAGATGAAGTTCTCTTGGGGTGCTATAAAAATGAGCTATATAATTATCTCTTTTCAAATATTTGTGTGGTTACTTATGGCTACTTAATGGAGAGCCAATGGTGACTCGTGGATTTATTGCTGCTCTTTAAGCAAATTAAAAGCGAGACAACATGCTAATATGTATACGAAGCTCTCCTTGAGGCAAGTTTGTGTAAGTTATAATAATAATAATTATTATTATGTACTTGATAAAGCACCCTCAGAGAACTTAATCTCTTTCTAGGCACTTTGCATTTGCTGCAAAGTTGAACCAATACTCAAGATCTAGCTAGCTTTGGTCAGCGGCTGGACTGCTTTGAAATGAAAATAAGCATTGTATTGTAAGAAATGTAAACCTGTACAGCAGCACTTTAGTACTCACACGTTTCTCACCGCACTCTATTCATTAATAGTGATTATGGATGGCGATGATTTTCACTCTTCTTAGCATCAGGGAGCTTCGCACTCACTTATAGCTTTTACAGTAGTTTTTAAATACGAAGCTATTAAATGTCTAGTAGTTATGTCACCACTTCTGACATGTCACAGATAAGATCACGTATAACAATACCAGAAAAAATAACATGTCTGACATTTTAAGTCAAGGCTTCAAGTCGCACGAAGCAATACACACTCTAATTGGATACTAGTCGGCATCATAAGAACACCTCAATTGAGTAGAGCTTGTTTTGATTGGATATATGCACGTACGACTCCTTCTATAAAAATGCCAAAATAAACATTCATTTAGGATATCAAACTCTACATAGAATGGGATACTTTGTAGTTTGTGTTCATTTTCCATAATTTACTTGATTATCTTGGTGTCGCAATGATTAACATAGTCTGACTAGGCTGCTTTAGGATATATGGAAACGCCGAGCTTCAAACGTTCCACGTACGTCTGCTGTGGTCGGAGATCATCTATACGCATTGGATACCGTTGGATACTATTAGATACCGGTTAGATAGACAGAGCAACGATGCTCACTGACGACAATAGTTCAGTAAGTGCAGCATTATGCAACACAAAAAACATTCGGATGGCATAAAATGTCCCAGCTACGAGCCACGTACGTCTCAGACATCTATGATTTATGAAAGCAGCTTTTTGCACTTAGCACGGGAACAAATGGGCTGTCATGGAAATGCTGCACACGTGCTGCTACAGGCCATAATGTGCCGGTTTCATGTCCGCTTTTGCTGTTTTTTCGTAGCGTGAGAATTAGAGAAATTTCAGAAATTACTTGACTATCTAGGAAGATCGAAGTTGAAGCGTTTACTCGACGTCAAAATATGCTACATAATGACTTCGAGTTATAATAATTATATATAGACTATAAGTATGAAGCAAAAACCACATTAAGTTTGTTATTTCAAAAGTTTTTAATGAGGCTTATTAGATGAGCCTGACAGCGAATGCATTTCGGTGAGCAAGCGAGTTTTTCCTGCTAAATTATTTAAAAAAATTGAAGTAAGCAGTAACTTTGGACAATGCTCAGAACAAGTTCAAAAATATTGGAAAAAATTGCGATTACAGTTATGTTTCGAGGCTTGTAGTGATGCCTTTCAGCTACGCAGCTGAATCAAAGCCTGACTTTGATAACTTGCTTCACATATTTTATTTTGCAGATAAATTGCGAAGCCTTTTACCACAAGCACTGTATTGCAAAAATACCTTTGATGGTGCAAAATGCAATGATTATGTTGTGCGATATCAAGCACATACTAGAGTAGGAATGCTGAGATCATCACAGTGAACAGCACATGGAAAGAACTTTTGTTACCGAAAGACGATATACAAATGAATTATTATTAGTAGTGGTACTAATAATGATAAAGCTCTGAAAGAAGAGCGCAGACAGATGGATGAAAAGATAGAGTTTCATTCTAATATATATGGTTAAATATGTATATATACAGATATACATACGAGCCCGATGGTGGTATCCCGGGTTACCATGGCACGCGGACTGCAATAACTACCTGAATATTGGTCCTAATTATATGCAAATAGGCTAACAATGTCGGGCTCGTCGAGTTCTATTCGTCAGGAGAAAGACAGCGATTTCGTTTCTTAATTTCAAAACTTTAAGCCTTGCTAGTAAGTTGAAGTCTGGCTTTAAAGCTAATCACTCGACAGAGTCAGCATTGCTTAGGGTATACGACGACCTACTTAGGAATTCAGACATGGGTTGAGTGTCTCCGCTTGTTTTGCTCGATCTTTCGACAACTTTTGACACCATCGATCACAAAGTTCTTCTAGAGCGCCTCTCATCTCGCCTGGGCATCACTGGCACTGCTCTCCAATGGATCAGATCCTATCTTATTGGGAGACTTCAGAGTAATGACGTGAATGGACAAAGATCATCCGAGGTACCTCTGAAATATGGGGTACCTCTAAGGCTCCGTGCTAGGTCCGGTTCTTTTCACGGTTTATACTCTGCCTCTTGCTGATGAGATTGGCAAGCACAATCTAGGCTTTCACTTCTATGCGGATGACACTCAGTTGTACTTTTGCTTTTATTCCTCCCAGCCTTCGAGCACCTCGAATTCTCTCAACTCACTTGCTGCAAGTATTGACGACATCCGCACATGCATGGCAGCAAATTTTCTCAAACTAAACGATGATAAAACTAACTTACTAGTTATGGGCAAACCCAGTGTGATTTAGAAATGGGAAATTCTGACGCTCAAAATTGGCTCTGCCAGCATATCTCCTGTTGAATCAGCTCGAAATCTGGGTGTCATGTTCCAAAGTGAACTCTCGTTAGACGACCACATCAGCTCCACAGTCAAATCTGCCTACTTTCAGATACATAACATTGCTGAAATTCGGGCTTGTTTAGATAAGGACACCACTTCTTAGTTGGTCCATTCATTCGTGACATCCCGTCTCGACTTCTGCAACCCACTGCTTACTGGCCTACCGGCATGTGCTATCAGGTGATTGCATCCGGTGCAAAACTCCGCAGCTATGCTTGTCTGTCGTGAGCTTCGCAGTTGCCACATCACACCACTTCTCAATGACCTGCACTGGCTACCTGTCAAGCAATGGATTGACTTCAAGGTTTTGTCGCTCACTTTTAGGTCACTTCATTCTTTGGCTCCAGCCTATCTCTCATATCTACTCCCACACCAGGCTAAGCATCGCACCACTCGCTTTTCTGAATCCAACAGCTCATACAAACCTCAAATCCTTTGGAGACCGTGCATTTAGTTCGTATGCTCGCTCCCAAAGCATGGAACTCCCTCCCGACTTGCGTCAGAACATCCGCTGATTTGACCACATTTAAAAGAACTTAAAAACACCTATTTAGGACAGCATTTAGTGGGTCCCTGTGACTCGTCCTTCTCGTGCTTATGCGTGCTGACACTGTGCATGCTGCCACTAACCCCATTTGCATGCTGACCCTGTGCATGTCACCCCTAACCATGTTATTCGTGTTGTGTATCAAGCATGATATTACTCACCATTCAATTGCATTTACCTTTGCAGCAAATTTAAAGCATCTAGAAAGAGACTGAGTTCTCTGAGGGCGCTTGATCAAGTGCATTATTATTATTATTTTTATTATCATTATTGTATGACTTGTGCCTTGAAGCATGAAGCTCAACAAAGCTTGAATAAGATCGAGCCTGCTAGAGATTTTTCCTACGATGGATAAATAAATACGCTAGCTCTGTGAGATGCTAGAGCTTGCTTTACCTAAACTGAAACTTTATGAATCAGAATGTTCTGATAATAATAGCGAAAACGTTTTTGTGAGCATCCTGTATACGCATGAAGATCACCCACCATACTGAATAGGAGTGGCATTCACTGCGTTCTGGCCTGAATTTAAGGGCGAAGCCGTAAGTTTCAGTAAGCGTTCTATTGCTGGCAAGAGAGAGAGCAAGAAAGGCAAACTTAATTCTAAAAAATTGTCCTTGGATCAAATGGTAGTGCAATCATGTAAGTGCAGCTTCAAGAGTAGGTTGAAATTCAGCAGTAATCGTTTGAAGCTACGTTTTTTTATTTGTGCACAATTGTATGCACTGATATCAAACAAACATACAACGTTAGTAGCGATGAGGAAAGTCACGTAAACACGTTAATTAATAGATAGCTAATTCAAGACCTAATTTCTACAGAGGCAGTGAAGTATTAGTGACTTTCAGCAGTAGCGAAGAATTACATGCTGCATGACTCGAACACGCGTCGTGAAATACAGCAAATGAGCTTTGCTTAGAGCCAGTGGCTGTTAGACCAGTACATACCCGTGGTCGCAGCGTATGACCACTGCCCTCCTCGGCAGTACTCTATGCATTGATAAGCACTCATCAATGGGCTGGTTATGGTTCCATTTGCTGCATTTCGAGCTAGCCTGTCTACGTAGCATCCTCGGTAGCCTTAAAAGAAAACCAATCAGACATAGTTATAAGTCTATATGCAAGTCATTCGGATGCTACAGTTGGCGTTTGGCGTGTGACTGTCAAGAGCGTAGCCGGGATTGCGGAATGGGGCAAAGCCTTGAACTTGGGGGTGTGAGGCCAGCTCAAAGAGATTACCAATAAAATTAGCATTACAAAAGATACCTAGTCTGAGTAAAAATTGCTATTTTAGCTCATAGGTTTACAAATATTTCTCCTTTAGCCATCCATTAAACTCTTAACAATATTTGGAAAGTATATAGCTGCGTGCCAGAGGTGCCCCACTCGCATCCTCATTCAACACTCTAAAAAAATATTCCTACCTCTATTTTGAGAGCCTGAGGAATATCACCGTAGGCAGGACTCTTTGAACCAGCTGAAAATGGCCTATTTTGCTTGGTAATCTCAACTGAATGTGCAATCCAGGGCTGCTCTAGCAGTCTTTATACGTTCACATAAAAACAGGTGGTTGCCTCTCTATGGGAGATACCTCGAATCTGCAAAGCGGACACGCTTGTAGAACCGCCATGTAAATATTTTATATTTACAAAGTATATTTAACAAATCCTTAGGGCTGTTAGACCCTGAAACATGTGGTAAATCGGTCAGGTAACGGCATTGTGCGAAATTATGTTCGGCTCGCGAATTATGAGCATTAGAAACCAGACTTTCGGAGCCAGGAACATAGACTATGATTTAGACCCTAAAAACTGAATATCTGCGATAGAAGTCAGTCAGTTTACTTTCAACTGCGAGCTAATGAGTTTTTATAATATGGCTGGTGCTCTAAAGTTGTAGCCAATATGGCCATCGGTTATAAATCTTCACTTCAATAACCTGATTTTTTTAGATAGGTACGGGTGCTCCTAATTGCTGTCTTGCTCCTCTACTGTCGGCGCACCTGTGGGGTTGACGACGGAAGGTCTAACAAGTGAGGTGCTAACTGTCGAGCACGTACCAAAAGCAAACAGCGACACAAACCTCCTCACAGAATATTTTTATAATAGGGTCGAGACTTAGCAAACGTTGCCGCGAACAGCAGTCGCGGGCTCGTGCGAACTCGTGCGAAGCGAGTGTGCATGAGAGGCGAAGATGGTGTCCGCTCAGGTCCACAAACCGAAGAAGAGAGTCGACTGGAGCGCCGATAGGGTCACTTGACTATTGTGGCCATTCACAAACCAATCCACCCAGTCAGCGGATACGGCCAGGCTTTAGGGAGTCACGTGTTCTCAGCGAGTCATGTTATTCAGGAGCTATTCATCAAAATTGCTGCCAAGCGTGCTGGACCGATTGGACCAATAATAAATTGAAACTGCGTCTAATTTATTTTTGCAGACCATGGTTCAGCAGATTTCTTCGCATTGGATTTCGGGCGCTCCTTAGAGAATCTTCCCTTGAGTTTCAAGGTAAACCTTTCAGGTAGAGGTCTGTTTTAGAGATGAGACAATGCTATTTTACAGCAGAAATGGTGCGATAGAAGCAATAAAATAGGATTCTCGTACCCAATAGATAAAGCCGGCTCTTGCAATAGCATGCTCACAGATGGAAAGAATCGAAATCATAGAGTAGTGAATCGAAATGGTAGCAAACTAACTCAGCCATTGTATGACAGGTGCTCGAGATTATCAGCAGTGCTTTGAGCTGAATTCATTCGGAATCGCAAATATCATATCACTTAGCCCTGATTTGAGACTATTTGAATTTATGGTCAGTCAGTTGTAAGGCAAGCCCGTTTGTGCAAACAGGTTTGACCCTCTTGAGCTTTTTAATATGCAGCTACATGTCAAGGGTATCCACTAGCTTTTAAGATAAGGCCTCTTGAGTGCTTGGTGGTTTTCTGTCGTCGGAATACCTGTATTGGTGCATTGGTGCTGTATCTACCATTCGCTAGCCGTACTTTGAGGCGTAAATTAGATGAGTATTCAACAAGTGCTTTGCAAAGGACTAGCACCATCACACGCCTTAAGTTCTAGAACCGGTAAACCACTTTCATCACCAAGTTAATTTTCACTAGTATACGAAAAATTTTAATATGTAAAAAAGGTTTACCCACAGTGGCTGAGATATGCATGTGCTGAAAGGGAAAATTCCTTTATAAATTTGGCCTCGTGAGGCTTATTCCTACTATTACTTAGTTTAAGTGTGCTCACCGACCGTAAATAACCATTTCTTCCTTCGCTAACCTAGTCCATGCATCCCTTACAACCGCGGTTACCACTAGGTTAGGGAGGAATCCGTGCCTTCAAGAAATCCGCTGTCGTCATTTATTTTCCCCTAGTGTGGATTTTCCACTCAGAGCTTGGCATTGAGCTTTTTGGCTGACCTCAAGCAATTTTGAAAGATTTACTGTGGACAAAATTTTACAGACATGTCCAAAAGTTACTTGATTTGGTTGAATACCAATAGTACGACACCTAACAAACACGGAAAACACAAGTTCAAGGACCATTTTAAACCACTGGTTAAACCAAGTACTACTTATTGATCAAACTAGTTAATTAAAAAATCAGTCGATAATTTCAAAGCTCATACAACTATTAAATCTTCATCGTATTGTGCTAACATATGGCTGATAATTTGTAATGGATTTATTTTACTTGTGAGCACACAGATCAATATGTAGTTGGCATTCAATTCTCTGCGAGTAATCCCCGATTTCTTCTGAACACGTGCATGCATAGGTTGGGCACCAATTCTTCGCGAGTGTTCTGCAAGCTGCAATGACCACTCAGTAAACGATTTAAGTCTAGATTAGAGGAGCACAGTGGATAGAAGTAGCCGTCGGAGAACTAGTCCTCTCACAGAGCGGCAGCTGTCGGTTGCCAGCTAAGTTATGGGCTGTGCTTTTTAAATCTGCCTGGATGAGACCAACGCATCGATCCATGAGCGATGCACACACCTGGATTGTCAGTATTTATAATTCCTATCGCGTGGCGATCCGACGCAAGCCACAACTGCCGTGTTGCCCTGAAAATATTACTGCAGTAGGAGTCTCGTGAGCCGGAACCTCAGTCTCGCCGCTACTGAGCAGGTTTATAGCTACAGGCAGCTTTGAGGAGGAACATTTGTATGAGTGTTACTGTCGCTCGTGACGTTCCGCACCCGTTCGCAAAATGGTCGTGTCGAAGGATTTTTTTACTTACCTTGACTACTCTCGCATAGGTACGATGCCGAGTTTTGGACGCTTACACTCGCAAAGCTGATCGACGTGGTTGTCACCGTTACAGTAAGAGCTGTATAGGGTGAGAGGACGAAGCCCCATGCATAGCTGGCTGTCAAGCTCGCAGTGTAGCCTATGGAAGATGCCATGTTGATGTAACTTCCATCCTCCGCCCAATAGCGACGGCTCTGCTTATAATCCCAAGTGCCTGTCGAAACGATCACCGACAGACGATTCGAGACAATTCAACAATAATGGCAGTCGAAGTTAACGCAGGCGTGCAGTGCATCAAATTGAAGCGACTCGGCTAAGACCACAGTTTTCACATAATTCGCGAGCCATCAGAAACAATGATAGGTGCTCTCCAAACGCTGAGGCCTTTGGGTTTTAGATCCGGTAATGGTCGGCTCAAATCTAACTGCATTACAAACAATAAGAAAGGCAAAAATGGACCAGGTTTTACAGCCCTAAGTATTTCAAAGGAGTTTCCAACCTTTGAAAAAGAGGAAGATTGTACGTACTCTTCTTTGAGAGGTAGCAGCACGATCTCCGGAACCACAAACGATAGGCAAACCGACTTACCCCTTTCGTTCAATAGCTCTTTTAAATGCCTGTGCGCATACATTAAAATTGAGCAACGCATCAATTAGTCACTTTTAAAGTATTAAGTTCGCACTCTGTGTAAACCTAACGTGTTTACCACGCAAATCAAACATGCTTCTTTCACAGCATTGTTTAAGTGCCTATAAAGATATTGAGCTCTCTTAGGGCGCCATATAAATGTATAATTATTACTATTAAATATATTTCGTAATAATTTTATCAAACGTACGACTGTGCCTCAAAAGGGTACAGCAAGTAACTTAAATTAGTTAGGCACAGTAATAATCGTTGGTGCAGCGCTGACAGATCGAATATTTTTGATTGACTAGTCTGTTTTCATATGCAATTCTAGCACACACTTGCAAGTAGCGGTAAAACCAGTAATTCATTAAAGAGACTGAAGCCTGCAGTTTAATAGCTCCCTATTTGGGCTTCAGCTGGTTTCATGATGAATGATACTCTAATCTTCTAGCCCCAACCACTTCTGGTTCGTTCCCAAATGGAATATGATCTGGAATTCTCTTTGTAGTGAGGCAAAGTAATCCATTTGATGTCTATTAGGCGTCCCTAAAAGTGATAATGACCGTGTGCATGTGACCCCTAACCATGTTATTCATGTTTTTTATTAAATCATGATACCACTCACCAATCAATAGTGTTTCCTTTGCAGGAAATGTTAAGCGACTAAAAAGAGACTGAGTTCTCTGAGGGCGCTTTATTAAAATTATTATCATCACTTTAATATTAATCATAATAACGATACCAGGAATTAGGCCTTTCTATGGAGATTCTCAAAGGGAACAAAATCTCTTTCGCAGCATTTAGTAAGCTGAATAAGCTCAGGATAAGCAGACAAGAACACACCAATTAGGCGCAGTAAATCTTTATGTTGATTCGGTGCTTGATAGGGAGCCTGTGTATGTAATGTATCTCTGTCTGTAACTCCACAAAGTCATAAAGACTATGTGGGTGTTACGCAGGAGAGTTTCGTAGAGCTCACTCACAGCCTAAGCGGATTTTGGTATGCATTCGGGAGCCAACAGACTACATCTCACGCAACAAAGAGAAAGTGGGAAGGATAGCTGAGTCAGGAGAGAAGTTAGGATGCGATGCATGGAAGCAGCAGCCCATAACGTGTGGAAAGGATGTGCCGTTGTCGGCAGTAGGAGATTAGTTGTCGTTGCGTAAGAATTTTGGAAGTGAGCTCGACAGTCTAGGACCTGCAGAGCTAACGCGAATGTCGCCAACGGTCTTTAAGCGCAGGAATGGAACAGCTAATCTATTGTCCGTACAGGACCTGAGGGCATAAGGAGGCTGAAAGAGGTGCACCAATTCAGCTAAGTATGGTGGGGCCCAGCCGTGGCGGGGGTTGCAAGAACGTTTGGAAATGCTATAGTTCGGGCAGTTCAAAGTTCACGACACTCATCCCTAGCTGCAGAGTTTCGCACCAATTGTAAGCTCTTAATGGCACAGTTGAGAGATCATACTCACTTTCTCGTGCAAGACACTGTCGTACTTACACGTGAGCACGCTGACGCGCGTTTCGCACCGACGGGTGAATGCGCGATGCTGTTTGCTCAAGCCGCATTCGAAGAGCAATTTCGATACCACAGGGAAACATTTTGGCGAGCGCATCGTGTTCGGCTCTTACCCGTCCAAAACGTGGCAGCAGAAGTCGTCAGCGACGAGTACATGAGCATGAGTGCCGCTCTCTCCTGCGCCGTGTTGACCACGACCGAGAATGAGCCGAGCGCGGCACAGTAGTACATGGCAGACTCGTACGTGCCCACCGTGGATGCCTTGAAAAAGTAGCAGCTGCCCGAAATGCCAAACCACTGGTAGGATGGGCACGCTGTGTCGTCTGAACGGAAGGGCGAAGTTGTGAACTACATGAACAGACAGCGAGCCCAACAAGCGGCTTTGTAGGTGGCAGTGCCATTCGCAGAGAGAGCTGCGGCAGAGACGCAGCTTCTGCGGCGGCAACGGCAACGCCACGCACAGCGACGGCCCGCATGGTCGACTAATGGATTGGCATAGGACAGCAGACTCGTGGTGTTCGTGCGTCACAGTTCGCCCCGCGCCATTACGTTCTATTATAGTGGTCCCTCGCAGCTTCGCGCTTCGACTTTCGTGGCTTCGCTACGCCGCGGTTTTCAAAATAAGTGTATATGCATCAAAAAGTTGATCGAGACAGTGAAAATGATACACCGTGCTCGTTTGTCTAAGTATACTATTCCCCCAGCATTACAATTAAAATTAAAATTACTGTATGTATGGAATGCGGAATAAGACGGCGACGCATTTGTTTAAGGTACTAACCACCTGATGACTCTCCTACTGAAGTCGTGCCTTCAGAGGAGCAGTAGCATTGCTCTTCTTTGCTGTGCTGTACATCTCTTCATCTTACTCGTTTCATAACCAAATGCACTATTGTTATAGCTTGGCGTTTGTGCATAAGAATTGCGTGTGTACATTCAATTGTACAATAATAAAACGACGCTTGTAACCTCTAATATGTCTTATTTTCTCTCATTTTGTCTATTATATTTGGTAATACGAGTGTAATGGTAACTAAAGGGGTGTTATTTCATGTCCAGGAGGGCTCTGATAATGTTAAAAACCTTATTTAGAGAGTCATTAACACGTCTTCTATGCTCTAACTACGGAAGTATTAGATTTATAAATAAAGAATCCTGCTTCGCGGAAATTCTGTAGTTGCTCTTGTAGTATATGCCGTTGTTGTAAAAGCTGCTGCACGACACTGCTGCCGCAGAAGTAACGAGAACTGCAATGAAGATAGGAAAAATCAGACTCAGAATTGGAATTAATTTGGAGTCTTTTATTTCGCACACAATGACCTGGGCAAACCGGGAGGCATAATGTTTCTTCGGTGGCAGAAATATTTCAGGCTCGATTATCACTGATGTGCGTTTAAGTGACATGTCATACGCAGGTATGAGACCAAATTTGCCGCAGATTTGCAGCCGGAGCACGTAAATCACGCTTAATAGCACGTGAGAGATAAAAAACTGGTTTATGACCAAAATACAAACACCCGAGATTGTCTGAGACCGTCATTGCAAAGCGAACAAGTTATACTTTCGCACACTGCTTTTTTTAACACTTTGTAGTCTTGGAGAATGTATTACTGTTGACTCCCAAAATAGTTGCTAATTAAGGATTCGCTTATTTAAAAGCCTAACTTATATAGTAGGTGGAAGATTCGTAGCGGCACCACTTCTTCTTGCAACGTGCGATGAAGAATAGCCCACAGCAGGACTTAAACCTACGACCTCGATTATGTGGTGCGACCATATTAACCCAACGTTACAACATTGGCTTCAAGACATTGCCATTCTTGACCTTTGCATAGGTAATAATTGACAATTATTCATTGTTGCTGATTGTGACCAGGCGTCGTTGTCGAATTCTAGCCATTGCAGGAAATGAAGTTGGCTAATAACTTGATTTGCTTGAAAGCTGCAAAGACACTTGATGGAAGGTGTGGATTTAACGGTCCTAGGTGGTTTAAAGTAAAGATCCGTTGTTAGTCGCTGCACGTTTTTTACTGCTTCTGCGCATGCTACTGATGTTACAGTTCTGGTCCTGTTAGATCTATCAGCTGCATTTGATACTACTAGTCGCGATACCGTACGCTAACGATTGAGAACAATTAACGGCCGGACAGACGACGCACGGTCGTCATAATATCGTATTTAACACAAGACATCAATTCCTTGTTTTGCAGTGGCGACTCTCACCCAGCCGATAAGTCACCTATGAAGTTCCTATAGGGCCGTCCTCATTCCTTTGCTGTTCTAAATTTATACCAAACCTCTGTTAAAAGAACATCTGGCCCACGGGATATATGATCCCTTCTACGCGGACGATTCGCAGCTGTATTCTGTCATTTAAACCGTAGGAATTCCAGTGCAGCGACTGATATATTAAATTCTCACCTCCCCTAAATTTTATTCTGGCTTTTTGATAATTAAATTAAACGATTTTAAAACCAAGCATCTGCTCACAGGCCACCCTAAGCATACTAAAGCACCCTAAAGCACCCTTAGCTAGGAGACTTCGCTCACCTAATTGGTGACGCTACAGTGGGACCTTTATCGCGTGCTCGAAATTAAGGTGCTTTCTTTAATTAAACCTTAAAGTCCAAAGCTTAAAGAAATTAGCTTCATTAAGAAGACTGCTTCTACTGTTTGCCATCACGTTCGATCTCCAGCATTGGGGGCAGTCTACCCCGGTGGCTTGCTAAAGTCGAACCAACTCTCGGGTTCTGTCTAGACTCGATTACTGCAATCCAGTTTTGGCTGGGCACTAGAAAAAAGCCATTAAGCCTCGGCAGATCGTGGGGAATATGGCTGCAATGCTAGACAACGAATCCCACCAGTTCAGCCATGCTTCTCCTTTGCAGAATGAGCTACGATGGCTTCGGTTGATCGACGTATTCGAAGAGGAGTTCTTACTGTCACCCACGTGGCTCACATTGGTTTCGCTTCTTTATACCTAGCTGAAACGATGCACCAGTTTCAGCCTCCTCATAACCTTAGGTCTCCTACGGAAATTAATTAGCTGGTCCATTCCCTACGCTTTAAAGTCGTGGCGATTAAAGCTTTTGCTCGGCTGTTCCAAGACTATGGAACTCATTTCCACGATTCTCCCGCAATGCCATCTAATCCCCTGCTGCCGACTACGAGGCATCCTTTCAAGCCGTCACGAGCTGCTACTGCAATGCTAGCTACTTCCTCAACTAACCTCCTCACTCAGTTGTGCTTCTTACTTTGAGTTTTTTTCGCGAAATAAAGTCATTTGGCTACCTTACCAGGACCGACCGCCGGTACGGCCTATGAGTGCGCAACAGAAAACTCTCCTGCGTCCACCGTCTTAATCCTTGTGACTTCGTTCGTTGAAATACCGGCGGGAATAAATCACGTCGCACTATGCTCACCAAACTTCAGGGCCGCAAGTTTCATCCTCAGCAATTGATTCAGCAATGCTGACGGCTCCGCCTACTTGAACGGATACCATACAGTAAATGGAGCCGAAATTCCTCCCCCCCTGCCGCCTTTCTGCTCAGCAGCACGGGTCCGCCGCCCTGGCTTTCTGCTGCTCTCATGAGGTGACCGTACGAATAATCTTTGGGGTAGTCGTACAAGAATTGTGAGAAATGCCCATGGATAGAGATGGCGACTCTCCTACCCTTAATGCTGCCACTTGACTGGTCATTTGCATTCACGTTTTGTCTAAAATACTGCAGTACCTTGTCATCTTGTACTAGCTACTTCTAACAAGAAAAATGCTGTTTTTGCTGTCATTTGGGAAGCTGAGTCATAATTATTATTTATACACTAATCGTTGTATATCGCCGTTGCTATAATGTGTTATAAGCGTAATATAATATACGTAGCTGAAACCTGCGATTGCTATCATACGCTTTACCGAAAGCCGCTTAGGCTGTGAGTGCGCTATACAAAAATCTCCTGTGTAACACCCACATGGTCTTTATGACTTTGTGGAGTTACAGACGGACATACGTTACATACGCTATCTACAAAATATTCTCCACGTAAAATTCCAGTTGCTGTATTTGCTTCCGATCATCGCCAAGTATTGTCTTTCCAAAGCCTTACGAAATTTTATTTAAAGAAATTTGAGGTTCTTGTAAATTTCAGATAGCGTGCTAAGTAAGTGCCTTTTCGAGTTACCTTTTCGCATGACGTTTACATATTCTCCATAAGGTAGCCGTAAGTTCTTTGACATTTATCAATTCTGCTGTCGCCTAAAGTGATTTATAAATTTAGAATATTTACCTACAAAACGGTATCATAAAGCAAAAAACATTCCATTAGGATTCTTTAAGTGCAGTGTGAGCTTCAGATATCTTTGATTTTTTGCCGGAAAATTATATATTTCCCGTAACGTAGTCAATTTTGCTGTCATTTGAACTCTCACCAGTATTGAATGCCTGAGACATAAACTCAGTGTTATAGCACTTAATGAGATTATATAACCGTAACTTAGCTCATATGATCAAAAAAGTAATAAATACGTACTGCTGGACACGGCCATTACTGACGTTGCACTTCCACATATTTGGTGCGGTGCAGCTGCACAGGTAGAACCGCAGCTGGACCACGGTTGACTCTCGCTGCTGTTGAAGTCTATTTCATTATAGCACGAGCATCTGGTCTGTTGGACTCCTGCCACCTCATATCCTCTGTTGGAGCACAGCTCTCGACAACCCGTGACAGTCATTCGCTGGTTTGGAGTGTATTGAAACCTCGCCACTGGAGGAACAGTGTAGCAATCGTCAAAAACTGAAAAATAAATGAGAGAATGAATCAATCATGCTGACCCTCCAGGGATTTCAGCAGAATAAATTCAAGTTGATCAATTTGAATCATGAATCATAAGATCATTGATTCAATTTGAATTTAAGTTGATTCATCAAAGAACAGTGACAGATTGCGTAGCAACAGTGCAATTAAGCAGATGCCTATTAAGCTCAAGGGCATACCGCAACGCCACGCACCACGCACCTCACGCCTCACACATACCTAACCACATTTCCGGGCAGCGATCTTATGCAAAGCTGCTACCACAGACTTTTCAACTACAAAGATGACATTTATAAAGCAAAACGTTAATTTGTATACGATTTCAAGACTTGCTACTCAATATTATCTGTGGCGTTTAATATACTGCTGACTTTAGTCAAGGTAGATGTATAGAGAGGACGCTCGCTTCAACCGCAGCTTGCATTGGAATGCCTTTGATGCTAACTAGTTTGACAAAATTTGAGTTCTTAATCGCACCGTACAATAAGTGTTAATAAGTCTTTCAGTAAGTGATAATGCTGCTGCTATAATACCGACTCAGGCACAAAAACTGCCAATTAACTGGGCATCCATGATGTCACTTTTCAAATCAATATAAATATCGATTTTTTTCGAATAAATGCCTCAATAATGTGCCAAATAATTATCAGATGCGCAAGCAGTTGAGTACACCACTTTTTGATACTTTAACCTTTGGTGCGGCACCGCTAATTGAAGCTTAATTAAATTCCTGACGACTTTTGCCAATGCTCGTAGCTTGGTTTCAAAGAACTGGCGGGCACAATATGCCTCTCGTGATGCCAATTTGAGTCTCTGTAATAGAATTAGAATTAGAATATCCCCATTAAAACGGTGAATATCTCAATGACTTAACCTATTAGAAAAGATTATGATTGTATCCAGCTGCTATCTGATAAGAATTATTTTTATCCCGGCGCCACTGAGAGCAAATGAATAGTATCACTAACATCGCACTTTCGTTGTACAAACGTTTCTTGCCTGAAAAAGCCCTAGAGGATACGAAGTGATAGAAAAATGACTGAGATTTCTCCAAACAACTGCTTTTCTTGTTAAAATAATCTGTTCGTTGGGGAAATCTGTTCGAGAGAACAGACGATAATTCATTCAATGCAGCATCCTGCCTAATTATGCTCACAAACTTGAGCAAATTATATTGCTATATTGACAAACTCTTTCGTTAGCCCGTGATTAGCACGTTAAGGTTAAATCGCAACCTAATCAGTGCAGGCCTCAAGACACCACTAACTTGTCAGGAAAAGAATATACAAAAAGCATCCACGAAGTAAAACACATTTCTTTCATTTGTATACCACCCTAAGAGAATGCAATCTCTATTTAGCCAGATGCTTTACATATGCCGCAGGGCTCGAGCCCACGACCGTGGTCGTTAAAGGCGTGCACCTTAAATATAGGTGCCTAGTGTTACCGCTCATATTTCCCAGAAAATAATGTTGAGCTGCACGAACAAATTTCCTTCCGATAATATTTCTAGTTAAGGCGGCGGCAGCAGATCACTCTGGGAGCCTTTCTTCGGAACGCAGCTGTGACAATCTTGACAAAGTTGAGAAGGAATATGTTACCTAGTTGTGCAGTCTTTTTTTTCGCTACGGCCTTTCGCTGCACGTGGCCATTCGACATAAAGCCGCGAAGCAGCTGACTTTCCGACGCTCCGCGACCGATCGCTTTTGTGGCTACGCGAAGTCACTGGCGGCACCGATCCGCTCCGTAGCCGAAGGCCGAAGGATACGCATCCCGGATCGGCGATGCCCCCGGATGCGAATACAGGAGTGGATATCGTGGATACGAGGGTTTCGAGTTCACTCAGCCTGCCCCTTGTAAATGGACTCACTCGCTGTACTCTTTCGGTCGACGCTGTGCGGCAAAGGAAAGAAGAGTGCCTACTAGTTCAGTCGAGACAAACTTACTTCTCTGTTTACATATGTAGGCCGCTTGCGTGTTTGTACAGCTCACAGCAGACCACACGTACGCAACGGATCCGCCACTGAGGGAACTCTTCGTCAGCCGGTAGCAGTTTCCGCTGGCCCCGTTGAACTTGGAGTAGACCAACAAGCTGCCGTCAGCCCATGTCATTTTGCTAGCCATCGACGTCACGTCAATAGATGTATCAACAGCGAATAGGCCAATGTGAAAGGTTGCTATCGTCGAAAGAGTCGTATTTCCTATAGAAAACCGAGCGAGCTTCCAGTAGGCAATCACGGAGCATAGGCTGCTGTGTAGAACAATGCAATCGACTGCAAAAATACGAGAAAGTTCTCGGTTCCAAATTATATTTACCAAAGATCGACTCCCCCATTAGGCCAAGTGATCTAAACAGGCGTACGCTTTATTTATTTAAATAAATTAGAGTGCTGAGAGTTCTCCGTAAGTTAGGCCTCGGCGAGAGCAAGTAACAGATCAAAGCTGGAGATGGTCGCCTGGGTTTTGCCTCAAGAGGCAGCAATCACAATCCTGGCCGTGGTAGTTGGAATTACCAGGTTAAAACCTTATTAAATTCAACGCATTATAGATTATTCTCGAGAAAGATTCTGACGGAAGTGAACTCTTCAAGTAGAAATCAAATATAAAAATCCGTAAAATCGTATTACCTTAAATTATAAAAAGGAGCTACATGTCGAGCGTCAGGAAACACTAAGCTCCCATATTTGCCCTATGCTAGAGTGAATATAAAGCCCGTAGCACGTCACAGAAATTAGCACTAATCACATGGCGGCATCGATCGCAGTTGTGGAGGGATAACCTTGGTAACCTTGAGTGGCACATTTTGCCAAACAACTCAGCACCCACAATAATGGTGCAATTAACCAGATTTTAAGATGCACTGAGAATCTGGAAACAGTTTCGGCAATGGGTAAGAGGTGACCAGGCGGCCACCGGCAAGAAACGCCCGGCTCAGTTTTACTACTCGAGTATTCAAATGACTAAAGTTCTATTTTTCTTCGTGGTGTTCTCGATAATACATCAATTAAAAAAATTAAAAGAGTTTGAAGTAAAGAGAATATCTGAAATACAGAGGTCACGAATTCGGACCAGATGCTACTGACTCTCCGATATGCATGTGTGAAGACAGAGTACCATCATTTCTGGCCTATGAAAGAGTTGGCACGGCAGTTTTATAAGGATCGTATAGTAGAAATCTCGAGCTTGAGCCTGGAGTAGCTCGCCAAAAAGATCAGCATTACACTCCTTGTTTGAGTATTGATAAGAAACTATTGTCGCCGTGCATATGTCGGTGCGCTGGTGCTGCTAAACATCAAACGCTTCGTCTAACCGATGCTGGTGCCACAACAGCTGGGTTTTTCGTATGGAGTCGTTGCTTCGCAATCCACACACCGCCGCATTTGTGCAACTTGCAGTGACCAGGCACGCTATCTTTGAACAGTGGCGCTCAGCTAACGAGCTCAGCCGGTCTAAGGCTCTCGAGGCCCAGCTTGCCCAGCCCCTTAAGGTAAAGCTTCGATCTTACCCTGGATAGTTCGCTCAACGAAAGCCTGCTCGTCCGAAGTTAGAATGGACAGCAGGTGCGAGCTGTCGGCGTTGCACGCAGCTTGAGCTTGAGTCCAGGATAGCTGTCCAGTGCGGAAGCTGTAGCAGTCGGAGCTCAGGTTCGATGACGTAAAGCTCACAGGACAGGCACCTGTCAACAGAAGTAAAATGACTACGATGGCCCGTGTAAGGTCAGCTCGCAAGAGAGCACTATCGCCATGCTAACCTCAAGAGAGGCTAAATATGTCTATTACATTCAAAACTCAATGGGAAAATTACCACATGGACAGATTAAAAGGTCTAGATAGATTAAGCAGCGATAAAAATGGCTTGAATTAATCTATAACTAATACTAATACTATCTACGATAAAAAGATATTGCCCCTCGTTAATTAGCCATAATTGGTTACACTGTGATTAAGCTGGAAACAGATCTAGCTCATCTGATAAAGGATCCAAGCAATTATTGCAAGAAGTGTGTAGTCAAAATCAAAACCAATGCACTACGGGTTAACTTTGACAATCATGAAAGATCGCGATTAAGAAATGGCTTCAATTACGTTTGCCGCTGAACCTGGCGCAAATGCATTTAACAATCTACTGCAATCAATGGTTAAGATGAATAGTGCTAACGTACCCCAAAAATGCTCACAAGTCTTATATGACTATTAATTAGAAGAAGTAGTGCATGTAATTTTCACATCAGAAAAAATGGATATATTTTCATGCTACCAAGCCTGCAAAATAGAAATGCCAATAAATCCTGAAGTACTGCGAACATAAATCAAATTATATGCATTACATTCTAAAAATAAGTTCACCTCAAGATTTATCAAAGTAGAATTTAGTTGAATTCCTCCGTACATTATAATTAATCTAATATAGTGATACCATTATAGCTTACGGCAACTAAGTCTGATAACTCCAAGATTACTGCTTCAAAATGATACCGTTATTGATCTTTGCGGTTAGGCAATATGGAAAAAGAGCGCAAAATTATCTCAAATTTTGCGCACATTAATACAAAAATTCCATGGAAATATAAATATTACTACAACCACTAATTCGCATAGGCATTCTAGAAATCTCATCTCCGGTAGTAGAAACTTGTTTACACACTTACCGATTCCAGATTGTATTTTTTTAATTAGGCCAAATGCAAGTCCATTATTTGCTGTCACGTGCCGAGCTGCTACAATGAAGAGAATTTACAATATATAGTGATGGTTATTTGAACTGAATATTTGAAAGTACATTCAAAGTTTACTGGAATGAGATGACAAGCAAAAGCACGATTAGGGTCACCGGAGTTAATTCGTACTTGCATTTAAATAATTTTCACGCCGACTGGATGCATTAGCAAATCATGGATTATCAGAATCTTCCAATAAATAAGAAATGGAGATAAAATTTGCATAACCTTTGATAAAAAAATTCTAATGAGGGCCTTTATTTGAAATTATTTATTGTGGTCAGCAATTGATCATTTTGTTGCAGTTTAACCACTTTTGGAGGAATAATAGAGTTGGCAGATTCCCGGGGCAAATAACCATGGGTTCGGCTTTGACGACCGACTGCTAGCGTTTATCAGATGGACGTATGATGTGAACTAGTGCCGATGGCCTCAAGCCGAGGTGAACCTCTCTCGCATGGCATAATTGTTGTTAATATGAGCGATTCGTCGAAATAATTACGCTTTTGCCAACTTGAGACGAAGTTTATTCACTGAAAAAATAGCGTTCGTGGCTACCTAAATTTCTATATAAATATAACCGTTACCGCATTTCTCTACTGTTCCCATTACTATGCGTAGTGCATGAACTAATTGTTTTCGTCTATAAGTAAATCGTTGGCACTAGAGGGCCGAGCCCTCGGGTACCAGGCTGTGATATTACAGGAAGCATTCTAGCACGGCAATGCTGGCTGCTCATTGCTGAAGGCCCTGGTACCAAATTTCTAACTGGTCTTCACTTTTGACTTTTTTGTATTTACTTCTTAGACTGCTGGCCTGGTTTTCGCTATTCTTCTCTCTTTACTTACATCTCATGGGTCAGACCTCGTGGCTATGGTACTATTGGCTACCGATTGCTCACCAAGTAACATCTTAGCTGTGAATGGGACTAGAGAAAGCAAGTCAAGTCAAGCGCTGCTAGAAGTTTGCGTTCTGAGGTGCAGAATCATATGCAAACAGATACATTACAATCACCTATTAAAAATCAAGATAGCATTGTCAAGTGCATTACGATATAGATGCCGATCAAACCCATATACGGCGCATCAATGGTACAACTTGGCCAGGAAGATGCGAAACCTGAGGGCCTCAGATTCTCCACAGGACTATATATCTGGCTATACTTCAACCAGAATAACAGTAGTTAGTTTAGGGGTAAGGGCTTAAGACGAGTTTGAACCTCTGACAAAGCGCACTGTACGTCCCCGCCCAGACGGCCTTTGGTTTACCACGGACATTAAACTAGCCAAGTCTACTAAACGAAAGCTTGAAAAAGCATACAATAGATCTGGACTAACTGTCCATCGACAGGCATATGAAGACTACTGTAGGTCATACCAATCGATCCTAGCAAATGCTATGTCTAGCTTCTATAAAAACATTGTTAAATCGCAGATCCACAATCCAAAAATGCTGATTTCGACAATCAACCATCTCCTCAACCGTTCCCAGATTAGCTCCTTACCTGATGATCCTTGTGATTATCTAGCCGATCGCTTCTCTCGATTCTTTGTGCAGAAGATAGACAAGATCAGGGAATCCATCCCTGCGATGACAACCTCCCCACTAGAATGCTGTTCCTCGGTTCCTGGCTGCACCTCAATGTCTGCATTTAAGCAGGTCACTAGTGATCTAGTCCTAAAGTTCGTATCTCAATCAAAGAAGACAGCATGTCCTCTGGACCCTATTCCCACTGTCCTGCTCCTACGTTGCATTGATCTGCTGCTGCCATGCATAACTAACATAATTAATATGTCATTAGCCTCAGGTCATGTCCCAGCACCTTTCAAAAAAAGCTGTAGTCAGGCCACTTCTCAAAAAAGCTACACTATACTAAGAGAACTTAAGCGACGACCGCCCAGTTTCCCATCTACCATTCCTATCAAAGACACTGGAACGGGTCGTGGCGGACCAGCCGAACTCGTATATCGAAACCTCACACCTTGCTAGTAAGTTCGAGTCTGGCTTTAGAGCTAATCACTCCACAGAGTCAGCATTGCTTCGGGTATACAACGACCTACTTAGGAAAGCAGACATTGGTAGAGTGTCTCTGCTTGTTTTGCTCGATCTTTCGGCAGCTTTTGACACCATCGATCACAAAGTTCTTCTAGAGCGCCTCTCATCTCGCCTGGGCATCACTGGCACTGCTCTGCAGTGGTTCAGGTCCTATCTCAGTGGGAGACTCCAGAGTATTGACGTGAATGGGCAAAGATCATCTGAAGTACCTCTGAAATATGGAGTACCTCAGGGCTCAGTGCTAGGTCCGGTTCTTTTCACGGTTTATACTCTCCCTCTTGCTGATGTGATTGCCAAGCACAATCTAGGCTTTCACTTCTATGCGGATGACACTCAGTTATACCTTTGCTTTGATCCCTCCCAGCCTTCGAGCACCTCAATTTCTCTCAACTCACTTGCTGCATGCATTGATGACATGCGCACATGGATGGCAGCAAATTTTCTAAAACTTAACGATGATAAAACTAACTTACTTGTTATGGGTAAACCCAGTGTGATTCAGAGATTGGAAAGGCCGACTCTCAAAATTGGCTCTGCCAGCATAGCTCCTGTTAAATTAGCTCGAAATCTAGGTGTCATATTCCAAAGCGACCTCTCGTTAGACGACCATATCAGCTCCACAGTCAAATCCGCCTATTTCCAGCTTCATAACATTGCTAAAATTCGAGCTTGTTTAGATAAAGATACCACATCTAAGTTGATCCCTGCATTCGTGACATCCCTTCTCGACTTCTGCGACTCACTGCTTACTGGCCTACCAGCAGGTGCGATCAGGCGATTGCAACTGGTGCAAAACTCTGCAGCTAGGCTTGTCTGTCGTGAGCGTCACAGTTGCCACATTACTCCACTTCTCGCCGACCTGCACTGGCTACCAGTCAAGAAACGGATTGACTTCAAGGTTTTGTCGCTCACTTTTAGGTCCCTTCATTCTATGGCTCCAGCCTATCTTTCAGATATACTACCCCATCAGGCCAAGTATCGTACCACCCACTTTTCGGAATCCAACAGTCTAGAAATACCTTATACAACCTGAAATCCTTTGGAGACCGTGCATTTAGTTCGTATGCTCCCAAAGCCTGGAACTCCCTCCCGACCTGCGTCACAACATCCCCCGACCTGACCACATTTAAAAAGAACTTAAAAACACACCTATTTAGGACAGCAATTAGCGGGTCCCTGTGATTCGTCCTTGATGTGCTTGTGAGTGCTGACACTGTGCATGCTGCCACTAACCACATTCGCTTGCTGACCCTGTGCATGTCACCCCTAACCATATTATTCATTTTGTGTGTTTTTCAAGCATGATTTTACTTACCATTTAATTGCATTTCACTTTGCAGCAAATGTTAAGCGCCTAGAGAGAGAGATTAAGTTCTCTGAGGGCGCTTTATCAAGTGAGTTATTATTATTATTGAATGCTAAGGATGTGTTTAGATTGACAATTGATTTGCAATCAATTTGCCTAATTCCTATCTTTCATTAGATTTGATTTTTTACTGAGCTTTATAGGTGAGTTGCAAAGTTCTGAATAGACGATGCATTCAATTCTAACGTGGGATAAAATAATGGGAAACGGAGGAGCCGAGCTTGGCTTCCTTATCCAAGATGGCGGCATGGCCGATAAATAGTGAACTTTGAGGACGTATCGGTTGTATACTGTCTCAATCGTCAGTTAATTTATTGTTTTGTTGTTCCGAAGAGGCTTGTGTGCGTTCAAATTCAGGATCTGCTAAAATCGGAGCTAATCAATTTTTTTTAAAGATGGGGTTATAGAGCACTTGGAAGGGCACCTCTTTGGAGGGCATATTCAAAGTTTTTACGAGAAGGAAAGTTACCTTTTGATAAGAGAAGCAATGAAATTTCCCTTGGGGCTACAGAGACCTGCCGGACAGCGAATCTTCAGTGTACAGCGTCATTGTCAGCTGCCAAGGGGCGAATAGATTTAGATGGAAACTAAACAGAAAGTTTTTGAGGCGGACTTGAAAATGCCAGTTCCAAAGTGGTCTCTTCTGGGAAGAGCCGCTAGTACATTTTTAAAGCACTCCAACAGGCAAAACAAGCGGACTCTTTTCAAATGAAGCAAGTAGCTTAAGCAAATAATATTCAGCCACATCTATTTTGTCAGTTCAAGCCCGACACTGAAATGCAACTGGGTGAGTATTACATGTATAGAACATGGGCCGTTGAATAGTACGCTGCAGTTTTACTACCGTTCGAGCCAAATACTTTGTTTGTTTTAAAATAGGAAGCCTACCTACCAAAATATTGCCTTCACGAGGATTTCATTGCATCCACATTAGATGTCCATATTCCAGAGGCCATAGCACAGAGAAGTGTCTAACTAGCAGAGCTCAGAGTTCGACTGAGACACTGGAAAAAGTGTTGTGTGCGCCTGCTATTGTAATTAGCACGGCAGTCTCGGCCACTGATGTATGCCCCACCTGCAGCAGGTGGTTCAGCAATTGACTCGGTGCAGCACCCGGACTTTGATGTAAGCATGTGGCCCACCACAGATGCACTCCCTTATCTGTGGTGAGTCAGCCAGCTCGTATATGTACCCGCTGACGGAGTAAAGATCGAGTCTCGTTTACCGCTCACGTTCGCCCGCTCGTGTCTCTGTGAGAATCCACAAGAACAGCCGCCGCCAGAGACACTGTCACAGAACGAAAGCCTTTGACGGCACCACAGATGTCGACTCAACTGCTATAACCTCACAATAGTCGACATTTTCTTGCACGTAACTCCTCCGATACAAGTTTTTATGACAAATCTTTAGGTTAGAACACTTCTCCAGATGTGCCCGCTTATTGCAAAAGCCGGCACTTCTCGGTAAATTAGTACTCGTTGAAAAACGGCCACTCCGCTCACAAAAGGCCTTTTTAGACGAGCTCTCTACGTCCAATCAACAGAAAAACTTTGAAAAATAGCACTTGAGCTTTTTCTGCCTCCGCGGGTCTTAAATAAGGGGTAAGAGACGAAAACTTTCTGGTCCGCCTTCTAGATTAGAGCCGTGCTGCAGACAACCCCGTCTTGCCTGCTGCACGGAAGATGATTGCAGCCAAAGTCCTCCTGCAGCAAGATAAATGTTGAGCCGTGATGGCACACTGGGTAAGACGGTTGCTTTCACGACCTTGGTCCCGAGGTCGCGGGTTTGATTCCTGCTGTGGGCGATCCTTTATCGCCACTGAAAGCGGTGGTGATAGCCGTAAAGGCTCTTCTGTCGCTATACAAAAAAGGTTGTTTGATCAGGTAGGATTTGTTTATTATTTATATATAAAGAAGACGGTTAATTCAGGTGATTCAGCCTGATATTCTTTTATTCTGCTCGCTTGGAAAAGAAAAGAAAATGAGCTTTCATGCACCATCTCATATTGCAACACCATTACTTGAGCCGTCTGAGGACCTGCTCCTATTTTTTCAAAATAGGACTCGCTGCTGTTCTCACTGAGCGAGTAGGGACTAGATTGATGATTTGCAGCTCCACATTTCGGAACTGTCTACGCTCTACTTCAGTAGCTATAGTTTTGCGGCACCAAAAAGAAGTCATGCTGCGTACCTGCGGGCGAATGGTGAGGCTAGGAAGATCTGAACGGGAACGGATCAATTGCAAAAGTTTTCAGAAATTTGTCTCGCAAAGAAACTAGACATGCAACTATTGCCACAGTGACATGACAGCCCGTGGAAAGTCGCCGTTGCTCTTTCGTTTTCGCTAAGCCGCTGCACTTCTTGGTCGTTCTTTGGTATTCCAAAACACAAACTGGGACTAACTCGGTCCAGGCTGGCTGTGCGAATAACTACCAACCGGATGCAGTCAATTTTCCTAATTCAGCCTATAAGTATCGCCGTTTCAGTTGCAGAGCTAGCGCGATCCGTGCACGCGTTTGCTACAGCATTGGGACATTCACACGATCCCGGATCCTGATCAAGCAATATTTACATACCTTGAAGCATGGCAAGTAGGGTGAAAAACCTCAGAAATTCTCGGCTAACAGCCATTAGCACTTAATCCGACGGCTGCTCTGCCTCTTGAGTAATACAACAGGCTCTCACAATCCCCAATTACCTCTTTTAGTCGGTGGCTATTGATTCCCTAAAACGGTGCTCCCCTTGCAACTATGGCAAAGTAGTTCTAATGTGTATCGAGAGATACTGATTAGATGACGTCAAACGTAAATAAAATCGATTTGAACCTACACCTGGACACAGCTTGCACATGCGAAGACTCACACATGCATTTGACTCAATCGGAAAACATACTACTAAGGTGTTTGCTAAGGGTAAACAGCGTAACTAAGAAAGCAATAAAGAAAGCTTGGGCAGAAGCGTGGATCACGGCTCTTGGTTTGACGGCGTGCGCCTTCTCACTGCCAGGTCTCCACTCACGGAGTGTACTGGAAATTACCATTGCAGCCTACACTCACAGAGAGGCTGAGCCTGAGAAAGAGCTTTGCAATGCGAAGTGGGAGAGAAAAAACTGAGCATTACCAAAAAAGCATAAAAAATTGACATTACATATGGGAGCATAGAACTAAAAAATCTGAACCACCAGATACTGAAGCTTAAGCAACAAGATGCCATCAAGATCTAAAACAAGCAGAAACAAAGACAGAAGGTTCGTGTAAAACCTGTAAACCACAATGACACCTGGCGCGTAACAGTTCAGGTACGGTCATCGTCCGACGGCCGTTACCAAGGTCCAATTCAAATTCGAAGAGCCAGCGTCCGCAGGGCCGGACGAAAATGGTAGAGAATACGAGCCACTTCACCGCCGTCGCCCAGTTGTTGGACAGCCTCTTAAATTCCGCCTACTAAATGTCCGCTAGCTAAAAACCATGGGGTTATTTATCCGCGATCAGGTGGTCCAGGAGAAGCTAGATGCATTTCTGCTTACCGAAACCTGGATGACGCCTTGTTCCAGTAGCTGTATTTCCGAGACCACCCCACCCGGGTTCTCATTCTATCAGTCCATGCGTTCTGACAAGGTTGGTGGCGGGGTTGCAATTGTTGTTCGCGAATCGTTTGGCTATAGAATGTGCAGTTTCTCGCATGGGTCATCGTTTGAATCGGTTGCTATCAGGTCTTCATCAAAGACAATGCCTCTCACCGTTGTGATATACCGGCCTCCTTCTGGCTGTCTAAACTTGTTTATAGAAGAGTTTTCAGAGTTCCTCGCTAAAATACTTGTGTGTGACAGGCCGTTACTGATTGTAGGAGACTTCAATATTCACGTTGACAACCCTAGCAATAGCCAGGTCCGCTCATTTTTTGACTGTCTGGAGAATTTTGGTTTGGCCCAACACGTTAATCATAGCACTCACGTCGGTGGCCACATTCCAGATCTCGTGATCACTAAGGATGTCCTGCCCACTGACTTTGTGGTGTGCCCACTGACCCTTTCAGATCATTGTTCGGTCTCGTTTACTGTTCCTGCTCCCTCGTACGTACCGGGCAATGTCAAATTTGCCAAACGACGTAACTTACAAAGCATTGACATGGACAAGTTTTTTAAATCTGTTTGTGATGCAGGCCTTATTGATCTGCATTCAGACTCGACCGGCAGCCTCGATATATTCACTGATGCGATGAACATGACACTCAGGAGTGCTCTTGACAAGCATGCTCCCGTTCGCTCTATTCGTGTTAAAAGTCGTCGAGATTCCTTTCAATTTACAAAAAACTCCTTAAGATGCGCCGTGTTAAGCGCAGGCTGGAACGATGTTCCAAGAAATCGGGGTCTGAGGCAGACCTAGTCAATTTTAAAGACTTCCTTCGAGTTTACACCCGAAAGCTTAAAAAAACCAGGGCTTCTTTTTTCATTAGAAAGCTGAATTCCTGCCAGTCGGACACTAAACAGATTTATAAGACAGTAAACCATTTACTGGCCAATGCTGTGAGGTCTGACTCCCCAGATATTAAGGGCTCAGCCGAAAAGTTTTCAGCCTTCTTTACTGAAAAAATTATGCACATTCGTGCCTCCATTAAGCCCCCTCCGACCAAAGCAAGCGCCGTTCCTCAACCTGTGACCTTTCTTAAAAGATTCTCCGATGTTTATGCCTGTGATGTGGCTGCCTTAAAAAGGTCTAGCAAAAAGAGCTCGTCTCCTGAAGACCCTATACCTTCATCTCTGTGGTCTTCACTTGCAAACCAACTTAGCCCCGCCATAACCAAGATTTTTAATGCTTCTTTGGGAAAAGGGGTCGTCCCCAAGTCCTTCAAATCAGCAATTGTTAGACCTTTTCTTAAAAAGCCTGGATTAGACACAGAGGTCCTAGCAAACTATCGTCCAGTTTCTCTTCTTCCGTTCTTATCAAAGATTCTTGAAAAAATTGTTGCTAAGCAGCTAGTTGAACATATTGAAAATATTGGAATGTCAGAAACATTTCAATCAGGGTTCAAGAGGCAGCACTCTACCGAAACTGCTCTCCTCCGTGTTAACAATGACATTCTACGTGGCAACGACGACGGGAATGTCACTGCCCTAGCTCTGCTAGATCTGTCTGCTGCCTTCGACACCATTGATCACGAAGTTCTGCTTGAACGATTGAGAACAACGATCGGTCTGGCAGACGAAGCACTGGCGTGGTTTAAATCATACTTGTCTGATCGTGTTCAATCCGTGTCGTGTGGGGGTTAGGTCTCAGACATGAGAAGGGTCACCTGTGGAGTCCCTCAAGGGTCTGTACTCGGTCCCTTGCTGTTCTCCATTTATACACAACCTCTGGGAAAAGTGATTAAGGCCCGTGGAATAGGATATCACTTCTATGCTGACGATACTCAGTTGTATTTGTCATTCAAACCGTCGGAATCTGCTGCAGCAACTGAAAAACTGAATGCTTGCCTTGCCGATATTCGATCCTGGATGTCGGAAAACTTCCTGAAATTAAATGACAATAAACCCGAAATGCTGCTCATAGGACACCCTAAGCGTGTGGCAGGATTAAAAGGCTTTGCTGTTCTAATAGATGATGCTATTGTGCGACCTTCACCACGTGCTCGTAATCTAGGTGTCGTGTTCAACCGCTGCCTCAATTTCAAAAGCTTCATTCAGAAGACTGCCTCTACAGCTAGCCACCACATCCGATCCCTATCCGAGATTAGAAGCTGTCTCCCACAGTGGCTTGTAAGAAATCTAACTAGCTCTTTAGATCTGTCTCGGATTGATTATTGTAATTCCCTTTTGGCTGGGCTGCCAAAGAAAGCGATTATGCCACTACAGCTGACTATGAATATGGCTGCAAGGCTGGTCTTTAAGTCCCAGCGGTTTGAGCACGTGTCACCTCTGCTGAAAGAGCCAGGATGGTTGCCGGTTGAGCAAAGGATACAGAGCAAAGTTCTTACGCTGACCCACAAGGCCCGCCACGGCTTAGCTCCTTCGTACCTAGCTGAACTGCTGCATCAGTTTCAGCCTGTTCGCGCCCTCAGGTCCTGTGTGGACAATAAATTAGCTGTCCCATTCCTCAGCTTAAAGACAGTTGGCGACAGAAGCTTTAGCTCTGCAGGTCCTAGGCTGTAGAACTCGCTTCCACAATTCTTATGCAACGACAACTACTCTCCAACTGCCGACTACGGCACATCTTTTTCAGCGGTCCTGAACTGCTACTTCTATGCTACTCACTACCTCAACTGCTCTCCTGACTCTGCTATGCTTCCCACTTTCTCTTTGTTACGTGAGACAAAGTCTGTTGGCTACGGAATGCGTACCGAAAGCCGCTTAGGCTGTGAGTGCGCTATACAAAACTCTCCTGCGTAACACCCACATGGTATTTATGACTTTGTGGAGTTACTGACGGAGATACATTACATAATGCTACGTCGGCTGCATTTCGAGCGAGACAGCTCCACGACTCGGTGCGGTCTGTCACTCAGCAAGGCTTGAAAACTGCAAGCCGAGAGTTTGCCCACGCGAACGAGCTCAAAAAGTCTCACACGCTGTATCGCTCTCCATTGCCGACAACGTGCGCCGATGTAGATGTTGCTCCCACCAGCCTGGCATTTGTGTAAGAAAATGGCCTATCGGAGCTTGGCCACAATTATGCAAACCGCGGCTTACCGTGTTGTTAGGTCCGGCGTACTGAGTGCTGCATAGCCTAACACATGCGCGTTACTCTCCACTCCAGCTTCTTAAGATCTTCAGCTGGTATCCAGACGGCGCTTTTCAAGGAAAACGACCGGCGTGCTAACAGCTAGAATGCAACTGTGCGGGCATTATTCGGCAGAAGAATATTTCCGCACAATTGAACACTTTGGAAGGTCAGCCACGACAAAAAACACGTGCATTATCATACACCTTTGTTCAATCTTTTCGCATACCGTACTGGTTGCGAAGTACTTTCAGAGAAATTCAGTTAGGTCGCCATGTGGAACAAATGCTACGTAATATGAGGGAGTTAATAATAATAAATTTGCTATAGCGTCCTCAGATAATTAAATCTCTTTCTAGGCACTTTACATTTGCTGCAAAGGAAGCACGATCGAATCGTAATGGTAGCGTGCTCAATAAACAACAATAACAACACGGTTACAGGTGACATGCACGAGGTTATCATGCCAGTATGGCTAGTGGCAGCATGCACAGTGGCAGCATGCGTAAACGCATAAAGGATGAATCTCAGGGACCCGCTAAATGCTATAACAGATAGATTCTTTTCAGTTTCTTTTTAAATGTGGACGAGTCAGGAGATATCGTGACAAAAGTTTGGAGTGAGTTCCAGGCTTTGGGAGCACAGTAATTAAAAGTACGGCCTCTAAAGGATTTGAGGTTTATACGAGGTAAAGGTAAACAATTCGATTCCAAAAAGCGGGTGGTACGACGCTTAGCTTGGTGCGGGAGTAGATCTGAAAGGTTTTCTAAAGCCAAAGAATGAAGGGATCTAAATGTGAGTGACAAAACCTCGAAGTCAATGCGTTGCTTGGCTGGGAGCCAGTGCAGGTCGGTGAGAAGTGGTGTGGCGTGACAACTTCCACGCTTACGACAGACAAGAATAGCTGCAGAGTTTTGCACCAGCTGTAAGCGCCTGACTGCACATGCCTGTAGACCAGCAAGCATTGAGTTACAGAAGTCAAGACGGGAAGTTACAAATGCATGGACAAATTTAGATGGTATCCCTGTCGAAACAAGCCCGAATTTTAGCAATGTAGTGTAGCTGAAAATAGGCAGACTTGACTGTGAAGCTGATGCAGTCGTCTAATGAAAGGTCGCTTTTGAACATGATACCTAGATTTAGTGCAGATTCAACAAGAGATATGTTGGCAGAGCTGATTTAGAGCGTTAGCCTTTCCAATTTCTGAATCCAACTTAGTTTTCCCATAACTAGTAAGTTAGCATTGATGATCGATAGTATCAAAAGCTACCAAAAGATTGAGCAAAACAAGCAAAAATGCTCTAGCTAATCTGCATTCCGAAGACGGTCCTTATATACCGGAAGCAATGCTGACTGTGGAGTAATTTTCTTTAAAACCAGACTAGCTAGGTGTGAAGTTACAATATAGGCAGTTGATTCAGCTGTTTCAGATAGTTCAGCTGGTCTGCCACGACTCGTTTCCGTGTCTTTGATAGGAAAGTTCGAAGAAAGACTGGGCGGAATTTGATCAAGTTCTTTTAGTCAAGTATTGCTTTCTTTAGTGGAGTCCTGACTTCAGTCTTTTTGAAAGGCGCTGGGACATGACCTTAGGGTAATGACATATTTATGATGTTAGTAATGCATGACAGCAACAGATCTATGCATCGTAGAATTAGAACAGTGAGAATAGTGTTAAGAGGACCCTTTTTCTTTATTAGGGACATGAACTTCAGACTGTGGTTACTCGTGGCCTCTTTGAACGCAGTGAGGTGCTCCGCTATATTGAGGGACATGATTCCAGAGGGCATGCTGCCACCCTGCCGACGGATATCCTGATTTGTTCTATAATCGTGACAAAGATGCTACAGAAGTAATCAGATAAATCAGCGGTTCTCAACCTGTGAGTCGCGACCCCTTTGGGAGTCGAACGATCCTTTCACAGGGTTGTCAAAGACCACCGGAAAATACGAATTTTTCAAATTTTGAAGTAATGTTTATGTTTAATGCATTAAAGGGTGACGGCATTAGGAAGGTTGAGAACCAGTGACCTAGATCATCACAAAGATCACTCGGTAAGGCGCCAACGTGGAAGTGGTTAAGGAGATGGTTGATCGTAGACATCAGCATTTTTTAACTGTGTATTGGTGATTCAGCAGTGTTTTTGTAGAGCTAGACTTAACCTTTGCGAGGATTGATTGGTACTATCTACAGTAGTCTCAGTATGCCTGTCAATGCACAGTTAGTCCTCATCTTGTGTATGCTTTTTTAAGCTTTCTCCTAGTAAACGTAGCTAGTTTACTTATCTGTTGCAAACCGTAGGCGGTCTGGGCGAAGGCGCACAGTGGGCTTAGTAAGAGGTTCAAACTCGTTGAGCATGTCAGCTAATGTCGTGCTGTAGCATTCTACCAATGACGACTGGTAGGAAAGGGGATTGAGCAGCAGGGGCGAAGATGATATTCTCGCGTGGATAGCATCGATTTCAAGGTTCTTGATGCTTCGCTATTCACATGTGACTTTGGATGCAGAGGTGGGCATACACTGTAGACTGAATGAGATCTGCATGTGGTCAGATAAGCAGAATTTGGGAACAATAGGTGATGATAGCCTCTAGTTGTAGGAGAAAAGTACGTCGAGCGTGTGACCCTTGATATGAGTAGGGTCATCCACATGAGCCACAAGGAAAAATTAGTCAGTCAGTGCACGAAATTCTGTGCTGAAGATGTCAAATAAGTTATCGAAATAAATTTTTAAAATCCACGTATTTTCTGCCGCCACTTTTAACCTGGATCATGTGTATTCTAGTCAACAGGGAGCCTCATGAGGTTACTCAGAATAAAAAGTAGTAGCTACCATTATAGCCAAGCTAGACTTTTTGTATCATTCAAATAATATATAGCATATACATCTTTCTAATTTTGCATGGATTTCTTGCAAATTGAAAATGAAAATGGTCAGATTTGTTGTCAACCTGTAAACAAGTTACACTAAAAAGGACAATAGCGATGGAATTGCACCACCAAATGAGCTAGATTCGACTGACTG
Source organism: Cristatella mucedo (assembly GCA_009760855.2). NCBI lineage: Eukaryota > Metazoa > Bryozoa > Phylactolaemata > Cristatellidae > Cristatella > Cristatella mucedo. Next base: position 3,398,086 of record WPIO01000012.1, read on the forward strand.
ACTCAACCCATTTCAAACGCCCTAAATTTCAGCTTGTTTCTGAGATTAGCATTGAACTACTGCTAATGAATTTTTGGTGAAAAATATGGGTAGCTTAAGTGGTCGACGAGGCATTTGATGAACAAGTATCAAGTTACCCATTTAGCGTTGGTACCGACCGGGGCAACCTCATTTTAAGGAGACAGTAGCAGTTTCTAATATAAGATATTAAGAATGTATGTATATTAGCTACAAAAATAATAACAGAAAATGTTGCAACGTTAAGAGAAAACTGAATTTCTATTATATCATTGTACATAGGCTGGAAATGAAGGGCATCAACTCATCATCTATAGCATGTGCATATACATGTAACGTGCATAGAAATTAAGTACCTGCACACTCACGTCATTCTGAACACTTGAAGCTTGTCTACAGCGGTAGCTGGATAGAGACGGCATTGACAAAGATTAGCCAAAAAATCCTTTTAATGCGAGTCGGCTCAAAAATACTTTCCGATGGTTAACCTCGCATACGACTCTGGATGGCAAAGCGTAAAGGTAAGCAATCACGTGGAGGAGCATCTTGAATATGCAGCCATATGGTAGATCGCGTAAGGTTGCCCGTTGGCTGGCCTCCAGCATATATTCCCCTCCCCGCCCGCCTTCTAGTACTACTTTCCGCAAGGACACGTTATAAATGATAAAGCAAGTGAAAAAGCGTTCAGTTCTTCTGTTGTATCAGGCTGAAAACCTATTCAAATAGGCTAATATATTCCTAAGATGTTAGTGTGCTAATAATTTCTCTGACAGCGGCAACTAAGAAAGATTGTACAGAGAGCTTTTTTTTTAAAGGGGGTGTCTACGATATGGTTATGTCTTTTTCGTGCTAAGTTATGAGCGCTTTTTTCCGCTGCCGTATTCCGGCTAATATATGCCTACTTTCGTACATTAGTGCAGCACCTACAAGTTCTTTCGCTGACCCACAAGGTCCGCCACGGCTTGGCTCCTCCATACCTAGCTGAACTGCTGCACTAGTTTCAGCCTCCTCACGCCCTCAAGTCCTGTATGGACAATAAGTTAGCCGTTCCATTCCTCAGCTTGAAGACTGTTGGCGACAGAAGCTTTAGTTCTGCAGGCCCTAGGCTGTGTAAAACCAAAGTTTCAGGAGAGCTGCACAAGAAAATTAACTTAAGTGTCCGAACCGTCAAAAGAAAACTGAATAAAATTGTATATACTGTATTTTTAATTAACGTTACGCCCTGACTGACAACAGGGTAGTGATCATCAAACCTTTTACAAGAACTGACTCGCAGTTCAGGGTCCCATTCCCTGTTGTTTGGTTTGGCACTCTTAACTGATTGCTAGCTAGCACAACAACGTATCTGCATCTGGTAGAATTGGTTTACAGCAGTTCTTGTACATAGGTCTCGCCAACGGTGAGCAGCTGTTTTTTCACTTTAACCTTGCGCCCAGACAAGTTCGCATTTGCGCCAGAGTCCCAAGTCTCATCGGCCACCTGGCATTATACTCTCGATTGACAGTAAATCCGCCGCATAAGTTTGTTCCGCTGACCGTTTTTGGCTAAAAAGAAAGAGGTAAACACAATGTACTGTATGCCAGTCCGTACCACATGTACAGAGTGTACTAGGAGAAGAAATCTTTCTTGGGTGTTTTAAATATGCTGGAATGAAAGCAAGTTCATCGGATTTCTAAAAGGTGTACAATTTTAGCACTGGTAAGCATACAATAGTGCCGCCCTATTGTGGCCCGGGGATTAAGGTGCTCGCCTTCTGATGACAGAGGTCAAGGTGAATGCATTTGATGACCGAGATCGTGGGCTCGAGCCCTGCAGCCTATGTGAAGAGCCTGGATAAAAAGTAAGTTCTCTTAGGACTCAATCCAAGTGAATTATGTTTTTCACGGTATTGAAATTGAACTGTATCAACTCATTGAATGTCGTCATGTCAAATTATAGGTATTTCAATGTTGCTCTTAGTTCACCTTGAACCCTACTCTCGTGAATCCTGTAGCTCTATTTTATACCAGTAAGTGACTGCACCGCCACGGTTCAGTATAAGATCGGATACCTAATTCAGTGTTCAATCGAGTCAGCAGTTAACTGGACTGCAACGGCAGGTGGGTGTAGTAGTAAGACGTGCTTTTTTCTGTGTGTATGGGAGTGATCGTCGAAGGAGACCCCTTTTGGAAGGCTTGCCTCCAAAATTTCTACTGATTCAACGTAAACTATGTTTACGTCCATGCATACTATTCAAGCAGATCTGAATTTTGGTAGTAAACCCTGGTCACCCTTTTTAGTCAAAACTGGCGAATTTCTGCCTAACTAATCAAGTGGATACGCGAAGCTTAATAATGATACTAATAATAACTCACTTGCATATCGCCCAAAGAGAATTTAATCTCTTTCTGGGCACTTTACACATGCTTGAATCCGGGGCATCACAAATGCGATGCATGCACACTCCCGATGTGGTATATTGCTACCTGATAAGAAAGGATTTACCGTGGCTTATAAGCCTGTAACCTCGGCCATTTCCCGACTACGACTGTAGTACCGCCGTAAATTAAATAAATACTATCTGATTTAGCAGACTCTTTTTGTGTAGCGACAGAAGAACCTTTACGGCTATCACCACCGCTTGCAGTGGCGATAAAGGATCGCCCACCACAGGATTCGAACCCACGATCTCAGGGCCGAGGTCGTGAAAAGCAACCGATTGCCACTACTACTGCACACAGACAGTTATACGTACTTTACCTGCATACTTATTCATATCAATTGAGCCTTCCCGTGTCATCTTTTTGACTTGGGTGAAGATTTTGCGAATTGCTTGATGGATTCTCAAGCAGCGGCATTATATTGACACTTGCTCGACTGCGTATAGACGACGTGGCAGTTTTAATTCGTGGCTACTCGAAAATTAGCTGTTGCCATGATCAACGAGCACACACGTGGCTCCAAATCCCGTTGTCAACGGCAGCGTCCCTGGCGGAGGATTTCTCTATTGACGCGGGTCGCTGCAGTCTATTGCATGAGAACGCTCGCTTCGCACCGGAGCAAAATCCTGTGGGTATACTTGAACGATGGTACAGTGTAATACGCAATCTAATTAGGAGCTTTGCTCAACCGACCAATTTCTTTCGGATTTGCTGTAGATTCAAGCAGATTGCAGTAGTTCCCCTCGGTCTTAGCCCCGGAGTGAGGTGCTCTTCACGACCCAGCCCGAGGTTCGAGCCTTTCAGTGGACGATTCTCTATTGCCGCCTACTGCAAGCTGGGGTGATAGCCGGTATAGCTCTTTTACAGCTATAAAAATGAGGCTTTTAAATCAGCTAACCTTGTTTTAGTGGCCACAGGCTTTGCAGAATGTTTGCATGAGAACTGTTGTGTCTGCTGTACCACAAGAACAAACGAACCAGTCCGGCGGAAGCCGCTGAGGCGAGAAAAGCGGATCCACTTGCAGCAGCTTCTTGCCAGCCACCGTTCTGGCCGAGCGGCACGGTCCTGGGTTTCCACGATAAACGGCATCTGCCTGAGCCGTATTGATCAGTTCGTGACTGCCCGAACAAAAACAACAAAAACAAACAAGTGCAATGGCAAAAAATTTGGTAGATACATTTTTGGAGACAATGTACTTCAATATTCACTCGCAATTTAAGCTTCACGCCGCCAATTGTTGCTTAATTAGAATGGACTTTGGCACATTGTGGTAATTCGCGGCACTCCTAGAAATCATAACCTCTGAGTCAACTGCCGACTGCTGCGCATCCATAAAGAGTGATCAATAAGTATGCCTGGTTCTCTGATGAAGGTCAACAGATTCGACGACAATTTGAGCAGGTAAACATTCTTCAAAGTCAGCGTCATTCAACTTCATGTGCTTGCTTCATGCGTCAATAGTGGTAGCATGACCGCAGTCGGCTAGATGAATTCCCTTACAGCCATCATTTGCGATTCAGTTCAAATAATCAATGCTAATTGGTCGGATGCTTTTGTATTCATGAGAATAGATTGTTTAGCCGATGCCAGGCGTTGAGTAAACAGCCTATCACACTCACGTAATTGCTCTCCAGGTGTTGCGATTCCAACCTGCCCCCAGACTTTAGATTGTCTGTGATATTCTGCCTCCCACAGTGTGCAACTGCACATTTGCATGACCGAGCGCTATCGGCGGCGAGCTGTGCATCGCTTTTTATTGGAATTACTCCTATTTCGTTTGACCATTTAGCACTCACAGGGCATTGCCGGTACCACGAATAGACATTTTTCATCTTACTATATTCATAATAAAACAATGGAGACCACGCAGGGCGAGCGATAAGATTCGCCACTGAGTTGAGCTCAATTTCCCACCGTTGACGATTTAGCCACTGTAGAACGACAGAAGGAAGAGCTCCAATCAGGCCGACAATGGGCAGGCTGGCAGTGAGCAAGAGAACGTAATCTCTATTTAAGCACTTCACATTTGCCACGGGGCTCGAGCCCACGACCTCGGCCAGACCTTGTTGGGCCAATAATAATAATATTAATAATAATAATAATAATAATGCACATGATAAAGCGCCCTCAGAGAACTTAATCTCTTTCTAGGCACTTTACATTTGCTGCAAAGGGACTTGCAATTGAATGGTAAGTAAAATCATGCTTGAAAAACAAACAAAATGAATAATATGGTTAGGGGTGACATGCACAGGGTCAGCATGCAAATGTGGTTAGTGGCAGCATGCACAGTGTCAGCACTCACAAGCACATCAAGGACGAATCACAGGGACCCGCTAAACGCTGCCCTAAATAGGTGTGTTTTTAAGTTCCTTTTAAATGTGGTCAGGTCAGGGAATGTTCTAACTCAGGTCGGGAGGGAGTTCCAGGCTTTTGGAGCATACGAACTAAATGCATGGTCTCCAAAGGATTTGAGGTTTGTACAAGGTATTTGTAGACTGTTGGATTCCGAAAAGCGGGTGGTACGATACTTGGCCTGATGGGGTAGTATATCTGAAAGATAGTCTGGAGCCATAGAATGAAGGGACCTAAAAGTGAGTGACAAAACCTTGAAGCCAATCCGTTGCTTGACTGGTAGCCAGTGCAGGTCGGCGAGAAGTGGAGTAATGTGGCAACTGTGACGCTCACGACAGACAAGCCTAGCTGCAGAGTTTTGCACCAGCTGCATTCGCCTGATCGCACATGCTGGTAGGCCAGTAAGCAGTGATTTGCAGAAGTCGAGACGGGATGTCACGAATGCATGGATCAACTTATATGTGATATCTTTATCTAAATAAGCCCGAATTTTAGCAATGTTATGAAGCTGAAAATAGGTGGATTTGACTGTGGAGCTGATATGGTCGTCTAACGAGAGGTCGCTTTGGAATATGACACCTATATTTCGAGCTGATTTAACAGGAGATATGCTGGCAGAGCCAATTTTGAGAGTCGGCCTTTCCAATCTCTGAATCACACTGGGTTTACCCATAACAAGTAAGTTAGTTTTATCATCGTTAAGTTTTAGAAAATTTGCTGCCATCCATGTGCGCATGTCATCAATGCATGCAGCAAGTGAGTTGAGAGAATTCAAGGTGCTCGAAGGCTGGTAGGGATCAAAGCAAAGGTACAACATAGAAGTGAAAGCCTTGATTATGCTTGGCAATCACATCAGCAAGAGGCAGAGTATAAACCGTGAAAAGAAACGGACCTAGCATGGAGCCCTGCGGTACCCCATATTTCAGAGGTACGTCAGATGATCTTTGTCCATTCACGTCAATACTCAGGAGTCTCCCACTGAGATAGGACCTGAACCACCTTCACGTACCGGAATCTATTCAAAAAGATGTAACAATAATTAACCATTCTGCTTTTATACGAGCTTGCAAGTGTTTCTACCGTACCCCGCCGTATTGCCTACTGTTCAGAATTTGTCAACCTCACATTACATTGTCTACTACAGTTACCTGTTGACCAAGGTGCATCAGCTTAAAGTATCTCTGTTTGTTGCTGCATTACGCTGGATGAATGTCGACGACATTGACGCTGATGAAGCCGAGTGCATCATTGCTAATCTGATATACGAGGTATTCAGCTAGCACATGTTTAATCAGTCGTATAGTGGTTGCTTCCTCTGCGGCATGCTTGTGCTTGATTGTGAGCCTGTCATACGCTTACTTAGTGTAGTTATCATAAGCTTATGATGCAACATCGAGCATCATAGCAGCTAGCAGAACTTCTATAATCTGTAGTGCAAAGTTAAAGGTTACATCTCTCATCAGCATTAGACGGTAGTTATGAGCAAGCAAGCCCCCTTTCCGCCACTTACTAGCGTCTTGCAATAGGTAGGCAAGTCGACCTGGTTGCAGGTTCAGCTGCTGGAGCCACATTTACGAGCACCACGTGGCAATTTTTAGTCAGGGACTCAATATTTCTATCGAGATTTTACATGGCAATTTCATGTAGCAAGCCTGGGTATCTCGAATTTACAATTTGCCCTTTTGACTACCGTGGCTGCTTATACAGCTATGCTACAGTCTCCCATGGAGCCTGTCGTTGGTGTTGTTGTTAATCTAACAGATATCGACTATACTCTTCGTATTTTGGTGGCAATAAAATATCCGTAGTTCGCTCACCTCGTGGCCATTATCATAGTAATAAACTGTGTGATTTGGTGTTTGTGCAATTATTAAGAATTTTGCACTTGTGATATTTGTATACTAGCAACGAAAAACTGCAGAGCAGGCGAAAGAGGAGCATCAGTTAGTACGTCTGCCTTCTGTTATAACTTACGGGCAACAGCAATTTTCCAGGTCGGGAATAATTACACTGTAAATGAACGCCACGATCGCAGTAAGAGAAAAAAGCCATCGAGTACTTTTTTATAACAACAAATCTAAACTTGCTTTGACGACCCTGTGCTTAAGAGCATTGTGTTGGTAGAGCATGATACTGCTAAATGGGACATGTTTAGGTGTAGCCTGGGTTCATAGTATGTTGGCGGTTTTCCAGCAGCTAGAAGGTTGAGAACCACTAAAGGTTGTTCTTCGTAATAATTTGTAAAGCGGCAGAAGAGCCTTAATGTTTATCACCACCGCTTACAGCTGGAAGTAAAGAATCGCCCAGTGTAAGATTCAAACCCAAGACCGTGGTCGTGACCTAAAGGTTGTGCTTCGTAGCCGTGATGTAATCTCTTGCCGTGTTGGTTGCTGATCTGCCACCATCAAGTGGGAGAATTAAGTGAGATGGCATTGTCAAGCTCCACTGCGATTGCTATTCCGGCCGTAATGTCGTCATCGGTTGGTAACCATGTACGTCATATGTTCATTAATTAACCAGGGAAGAACTCTAAAGATATGTGGTGCCAGCACATAGAAAGTAAACCTCATTGGCATAGACCACCATCGAAATGCGAACAAACAAACCGCTGCATAGCTCACTGAGTATCATTTGAAAATACCATGGCCGAGGGCCTTGACATGAAATTTTTGATGCTTGCAATTGGCTGATGATCTAATTCATGGGTTATTATGCTTTAAATTAAAACCATAATAGTACTTGACAATGCACCCTCGGATAACTCAATCGCTTTCTAGGCGCTTTACATTTGCTGCAAGGGAAACGCGATTGAAAGGTGAGTAATATCATGCTGGATGAACAGCATGAATTACATGGTTAGGGGTGACTGTTGCATGCTGCCACTAACCATATTCGCATGTTGACACTGTGCATGTCACCCCTAACCAAGTTAGGCTTGTGTTCAATTGAGCACACTACCACTATCCATCCGATCGTGCTTCTTTTTAACCAAGTGTAAAGTACCCAGAAAGAGATTGAGTTCTCTGAGGGTGCGATATCAAACGTGTTATTATTATTATTATTATCAGTATGAAATGGCGTAAAACAACTTACTTTCAAATCAGGGAAATATCAACAACAGAATATAAGCGGCTGGGATGCCTGCCAGGCCACATAAAGATTCTACGAACCAGCCAAAGCACAATCATACCAGTGATTTGTTTTCACTGAGTGGTTCCGGATCAAAACCGCAGCAAGTCGAGCTACAGCGATTCTTTCTGCTTGAAGCGACAAGCGAGCCAACCGTGAGCTTCTCTTAAAAATCGACATTCAAATAAAAATGTCATCAAAAATCAGTAATACAAACAGATTGAAGCACACTTCGTGTTGAGATTTATAACAAACTTCGGTTCGCACTAATTTCGTAACAGTTTTCTTAGTCTGGTGCTTGACGTTAAATGATCCTTTTTAAAGTGCCTGGAAAGAGACTGAGTTCTCTTGAGGGTGCTTTATCAATTGTATTTTTTATTTTTAGCCTCAATCCAATATCACAACCACTAATGACACTGCAACCAGCGAAAGTTGAAACAGAGTACGGCCATCCACGCTAATTAAGCAAAGTCAACAGGAATGTGTTTGCATTTCGAGTGAATATCATAGGGTACTGTCATTACAATGTATCAACTGAATTGCATGCCGTTGTGCTTGAGCAGTCTGATGCAAATGGGCTGCTAAGACACTGGCCACTACCGCTGCAACACAGCTTCATTCACTTGAATTCACCGCAAATCCACAAAAAATGCCACTCGAAGCTCCAAGTTGGATTGCATATTAAACTAGACTCATCTAAGTGCAACCACAAGAGTTCGTGCCTGCGTGAGCGCCTTCTAAAGCAATCCACTGCCATATTGGTCTGGTGCAGCTTCTTCAGCAAAAGAGATACATGTTAAAACGTCTGGAATTTGATAACTAACTGCAGCTATATTCATCACCAGCTGCAGACGCCTAATAGCTTTTTTCTGTTGCCAAACAGAAACGAAATTGTTCTAGTCCAGCTTAGACAGGTAGAGTGAGCGAATTAAATTTCTAGGAAACTATTGCGGTGGACAGTCACTAGTCTTAGATTGGTAAACTTTCAAACTTTAAGCTGTTATCAAATTGGACACCTTAATTTCGAACATATGCTGGTGATTGTCTAGTTGCGGCATCAATTAGAAGAGCGAAATCTCCAGACGTTGCTGGTGGTTGATTGAGGTGGGCGGTTTTAATATCGTTTAATTTAAGGAAATTAGCCAATATCCAAGATCAAATGTATGCAAGGCAAGCATTAAGTTTATTGGTCACTGCAGCGATTCTAATGTTTAAATGATAAATACAGTCTGATATTGTCAGCTTAGGAGCGATGTCGGCCATATTAGCCAGAATCACTATCCCAAGAGGATTGCTCTAAATAGAAAACAGCAAACGACCAAGAATTGACCCTTATAGGCGAGCACACACACACACACACACACACACACACACACGCGCGCACACACACACACACACACACACACACACACGCACGCACTCGTACGCACACACACGCATATATATATGTATATATGTGTGTGTGTGTGCGTGCGTGCGTGCGTGTGTGTGTTCTTCGGGCGAAATACAGCTAAGAAATACCCATTCGTGAGTGGTGAATTTTAAAGAGCGACAAGCAGTAGCTCCGGAATGCGCGTGTGGATGTCGTAGGTTGGTCGGCTGCTATACCGAGTCTTCGGTACGTCCAGGGTGCGTTCGGGCGGGCTACAGCTGATTTATAGCAGAAGCTGGCCAAACGGTCTGACTTCATCCTGGTTGATCCGTTCAGGTAACGGCTGAAGGCTTGAAGAGCCACCACGCGAAGTTGGCCTGTTCGGACAAATGCCCAAAGGCTTCAAGAGCCACCACACGTTGCTGTGTGGTAGCTGGCGTCGAAAAATTATATATATATATATATATATTTATTATAAATATATATATATATAAATAAATATATATATATATTTATATATATATATTTAAGTTGGTTCGATGCTATAGGATAGCTGTTTTTGTAAGTCTCGCGATTTAGCAGGTTAGAACGTGTTTGCATTCTTAAAATCAACCTTTCAGAATTTTGAGTGTGAATCCGAAAGTGAGTTAGTACGTCCGTTCCGTAAAAATAAGTCACCGACGTCAAGCTTACGTTGTGCCCTCCGTGTACTGATATGATAATACAGCTATGATGAGTATCAATACAAAAAAGAGAATATTTTTCTAACTTGCATGTTTACCTATTCATGCATTCTCGAGGTTGAAATGGAAAAGAAATATGCATTGAATTGTAAAGCAGTGATGAGCATGTCTTGAGGTGTTATGGATTTCGTATTTAAACGCTGAGATTATTGCTTAGAAGAACTGGTTATAATGAAGGGCCGGCACAGTCTGTTTTAGTAACGGCTGTCTGTCGTTGCCGTAGAGCCTTCAAAACGAGCAATATGCTGGTATGCATGGTCTTTAGTTTCTAATTGAATTTCCCTGTAGCTTTTTGAAGGTACTAACTAGTTCAAAAAATATTTGCCATTACGTTTGTTCTGTCAATTCGTAGCGAAGCTTACGTTTAAGTAAGAAGAAGACGCGAGACATACGTTAAATAAGGGATTGCCTTCGCAGATTGTTAAGCAGAAGAAGGCTACTTCTGGGAGTTAGCTATGATGAAATGAAGTCGGCATGCCAGCATTCCTGGGCGTATCATACATCATTTGCTCAGTGGATCAATGACAAGGAAAGTGAACTGACCTCAATCAAATTCATGCAAAGTCTCAAACCTTACTATTTGTCTTACTTTCCTCACAGACAGCACTTTAGACGAAAGGTTCGTCACTGGCACCTCAGGCAAGCTTCAAGACTTTCCTAATGATTCAATAATTCGACAAAACGCACGAGACCTACCAAACTCCACACGCCATCGTTACCCATACTTTATATGCGTGTTCGGTCCAAAATCCTCGTTTCCTACCGTTCATTTTATGGAATCTCCTCTCCAGGCTGTCGGTTCTCGGTTATTTGTGGCAATCTTATTCCCTGACGTGCTCCTTCTGCCTTCTAATACTTGAAACTTATCTCTAAACTAGAGATCGGCAAAATCCGGCCTTTGGGCCAGATACGGCCTAGCTACCGGTTCAGTCCAGCCTAACGCCTCTAGTTATTAATTTTGGATCCAGCCTACTTGAACAGTCACGGTTTTGTTTCCCTTTGCTGCTGATGGTCACAGTTCAAGCAGCCCGTGTTTATTTTTAGACCATATTTTTAGACCATCTAATGTGGTTTACGGAATTGTTTTGTCCAGACCCGATACATCTGCTAATAATTAATTCTGTGTGTAAAGGTATCTGGTATTACAGTCGACTTTTCTACAGCCCATGCAAGTGCCAAAGTGGTTTCAAGCGTGAACGCGATAGATAACTGATTTCAGCTAATGAAACCATGAAGCATAGTCAATGTCAAGATGACGATCAGTAAAGTAAGTAATACAGCAGTTGCAGCAGGTAAGGACTGAAAAGTAGGCATGTGAGTCGGGAATAGAAGCAAATTTAGATGCCAGGAGCTTACTTTACCGGCATATGGTCGCATGTTTTCAGAAAACCATTCTTGGACAATATTGCATGATCTTTGTTTACAGATTATTGATTGAGACCCACTCTCCAAACCACCCTTCAGTTGTTCCTTGGTCCAACTGATCATAATACAAGTGCTAAAACGAGTTAAAATATCTTAGCTAAAAGCTCCCCCCAAAAAGTATCCATGGAATTGCACAGCACACAAGTGGATTAGGAAGTATTGCTAATGTTTACCCAAGAAAGGTATAGTCTCATGGCACTTGACAACATCCCAAGTGCCTAGGTTACGATTACAAAACAATTGTATGGGCCTCTACATGATGTGAAATTATGTGCAAAAATGATGGGAATGATGCAAGATGTGAAAGCAAAATGGCAATCAGCAAGAGGGGCATTGTAAAGTTGCCAGCCGACAACTACTTTGGGCTAGATGTCTTTCTCAGATACAAAGTGGGCACAAGGTTTCCATGAAGGCATGTCTAAGTATCTAACTCTATGAGGCAACAACAGCCGTCGACTCATCATATTGCAGCGAAAACACAGACACGCACACAAACACATAAACAAACACATGAGCGCACATACACACACCTTCGCGCGCGCACACACACACACACACACACACACGAACACCCCAAAAACACACATCTACATTATATATATATATGTATATATATATATATATATATATATATATATATAAACTGGCTTTATCCGACTAGACAATTGTCTGCAGGACGAGGTTCAGCGTCGGCTGAGAGCTCTAGACACTAACATAAGATTGCCGGTCAAATTATGGGAAAATTGAAACCGGTCTGGCATGCTATACCATCCAACGTAACTCTGAGACTTTTCGAGTCCATGCCAGCCTTAATAGCAAAGGTGGTCGCTGATCGGGTAGGGACCACATCCTACTATATTTAGTGTTTCTACTGCCCATGCTGTGGTTGTCGTTTTAAAAAAAATTGTTTGTTGGACTGTTTTGTTTAAATTGTGTGTTGAACTGTTTTGTTTACTTGGGCATCAATTTCACTCGTTTTTACACTCCGGGAGGACTTTAAAACTGCCTGCAGCAATAGTCAACCGGGCGACCACATTTGGAATTGATGAGGAAAAAACGTGTAGCCCGATAGTGAAACACCAACGCACACACGGACACGCACACGCTCAAATGCACAAAGTCCTCGCAGTATAGCCGCCATTGCTGTGGCTGTATTGTTTGAGTAATATGAGGATTGTGTACTTTGCTGGATATACTAAAGTTATGCAAAACATGGAACAATGGTTACTGACAGGCAATAAATAAATATGCTAATGGTATGCGTTTAGATGGTGGTGATGATGATGATGGTGAAGATGATGGTTTAGAAGGTGGGAGAAAGTCATAACTTTCTCCCACCTTCTAAACTAACCTAACAGATTCATAATGACTTCTGTTGTCTGGCTAGGCATAAAGACCACAAGCTTAGGCATCGTCTGTTCTGCTGCAGCTTATTAAAGCGAGCCTGAGTTTTACTGAAAAGATTGACTATTTGTATTGGCCGAGCATCTCGCCTCAGACGCCTGTCGATATCATTCCATAGGGTTCAAACCCAGGCACTGGCTGGGCTACTGCATCAGCTCCAAACAAGGACTCGTCAAAAATTACTTCACGGCCTTGTAGTTTGCACAAGTTCGTTATATTGCCACCCAATTTAATCACCCCCAAGCAAAGAGTATTAACTTTGAAATTCAAGATGCTTTACCAACAGTAACTTTAATGTTATAATACTTTTGGGATTTGTGACATTGTGATTTGGGTTATTGTCTTGCTGCCGAGTATAAACATCCTAAAGCAGAGTACTTTTGCTTTGCAGTCCTACTTGCTTGACTAGCTGAGGGTGCAGATGTTAGTCCACAATACTAGATTTGATGCAGTACTCTACATATTTTGCGAATAAGCAGCCTGAAACCACCACCGATTTGTCGTTGAACACAACATTAACTTAAAGGTAGGCATGCCGATACACCTCATCTTTCCTTCTGCCATCCGTATGGGTCACTTTCCATTACCAAATGTCATGAAATTACTTTTACAGGCTCACAAAACATCGGCCATGCTTTGTTCAGTGGGTAAGGTCGTGAGTCCACTGTAAGTCGTCTGCTTTACGACTGATAGTGAGCAGAGGCTTGCATCGGGCCGAATCAGCCGAAAAATGGTGCTCTTAGCTACCCTCCTACTTACCATGTCTGTGTCATTATAGAATCCTTTGTATCTTTGTCGAGGTATTGCAGTACACTTCTAAGAGGTATTGCAGTACACTTCTAAGGTGCTGAGTTGGCCACTCTTGGCATAGGTCCTACACAGCCGACTACATCGAACTGTACTGGCAGTCGAACCAGTCCTAGTATATTTGTTGATAGTATAGTGCATAATGAGCCAAGTGTAGATGTGCTAATCCCAAGCCGTCTTCTAATAACTCCTGGCTGGCCGGAGTTCCCATATGTGCTGAGGCTTTTATTTTTGGCCTGTTTTGCACGATTACTCAGAATTAAGGGGTGTAAAGATATTTTTGCACCTGAGTGTATCTAGTATTGCTTTCTGCTTTAATCTCCCAGTGTATTGATGTATAGAAGATTTATTGACGTTTGAGGTTTAGTTAGTGAAACGTGTTTTTCGTGTGATCTTCAGCATGTGAGGATTATTGTGTCTCAGGTACATTATCTACTTGTAATGCCTGGTTTTGCTGGCGCTATTGTAGGGCCGTCTCCATGAGCTGTTGTCACAGATCCACATGCAGAGTCACCTGGTGGCAGTGAGGCAGGATGTTCATCGGCTCGATTCAAGTCTTCAAGCCGAGATCAAGCAGGTGAGTTTTTCTTAGTGCTGCTTCGATGGCCTATCTACAGTCTGAAAGCATTCATTAGTATATCTTGGCAGCAGGTTTGAGTTGCAGGCCTGTTAGTTTTGCAGCTGCTATTTGTTTTTCTAAATTTCTCTGCAGTTGCCGAGAGAACAGCAGGCAGGACTGCAGCACCTGGTTCAACTCGTCAAGACTGATCTTGAGGATATGACCTTGCTGGAAGCCAGCCTACGGAATTCGGCAGCCAAGCCGGATGCGTGGGGCGAGAGCTAATTGCTACCATCGGCAGGACACCCGACTTCAGACTAGGCAGACGACCATCTGCACTGCTAGCAACTGTCCATCGACAGGCATATGAAGACTACTGTAGGTCGTACCAATCAATCCTAACAAAGGCTAAGTGTAGTTTTTATAAAAACATTGTTGAATCACAAATGCACAATCAAAAAATGCTGATGTCGACAATCAACCATCTCCTCAACCGTTCCCAGATTAGCTCCTTACCTGATGATCCTAATGATGATCTAGCCGATCGCTTCTCTCGATTCTTTGTGCAGAAGATAGACAAGATCAGGGAATCCATCCCTGCGATGACAACCTCCCCATTAGAATGCTGTTCCTCGGTTCCTGGCTGCACCTCAATGTCTGCATTTAAGCAGGTCACTAGTGATCTAGTCCTAAAGTTCGTATCTCAATCAAAGAAGACAGCAAGTCCTCTGGACCCTATTCCCACTGTCCTGCTCCTACGTTGCATTGATCTGCTGCTGCCATGCATAACTAACATCATTAATATGTCATTAGCCTCAGGTCATGTCCCAGCACCTTTCAAAAACAAGCTGTAGTCAGGCCACTTCTCAATAAAGCAACACTTGACCAAAAGAACTTAAGCAACTACTGCCCAGCTTTCATTCTACCATTCCTATCAAAGACACTCGAACGGGTCGTGGCGGACCAGCTGAACTCGCATATCGAAACCTCACACCTTGCTAGTAAGTTCGAGTCTGGCTTTAGAGCTAATCACTCCACAGAGTCAGCATTGCTTCGGGTATACAACGACCTACTTAGGAATGCAGACATTGGTAGAGTGTCTCTGCTTGTTTTGCTTGATCTTTCGGCAGCTTTTGACACCATCGATCACAAAGTTCTTCTAGAGCGCCTCTCATCTCGCCTGGGCATCACTGGCACTGCTCTGCAGTGGTTCAGGTCCTATCTCAGTGGGAGACTCCAGAGTATTGACGTGAATGGGCAAAGATCATCTGAAGTACCTCTGAAATATGGAGTACCTCAGGGCTCAGTGCTAGGTCCGGTTCTTTTCACGGTTTATACTCTGCCTCTTGCTGATGTGATTGCCAAGCACAATCTAGGCTTTCACTTCTATGCGGATGACACTCAGTTGTACCTTTGCTTTGATCCCTCCCAGCCTTCGAGCACCTCAAATTCTCTAAACTCACTAGCTGCATGCATTGATGACATCCGCACATGGATGGCAGCAAATTTTCTAAAACTTAACGATGATAAAACTAACTTACTAGTTATGGGCTAGCCCAGTGTGATCCAGAGATTGGAAAGGCTGACTCTCAAAATTAGCCCTGCCAGCATATCTCCAGTTAAATCAGCTCGAAATCTAGGTGTCATATTCCAAAGCGACCTCTCGTTAGACGACCATATCAGCTCCACAGTCAAATCCGCCTATTTTCAGCTTCATAACATTGCTAAAATTCGGGCTTGCTTAGATAAAGATACCACATCTAAGTTGATCCATGCATCCGTGACATCCCGTCTCGACTTCTGCAACTCACTGCTTACTGGCCTACCAGCATGTGCGATCAGGCGATTGCAGCTGGTGCAAAACTCTGCAGCTAGGCTTGTCTGTCGTGAGCGTCACAGTTGCCACATTACTCCACTTCTCGCCGACCTGCACTGGCTACCAGTCAAGCAACGGATTGACTTCAAGGTTTTGTCGCTCACTTTTAGGTCCCTTCATTCTATGGCTCCAGCCTATCTTTCAGATATACTACCCCATCAGGCCAAGTATCGTACCACCCGCTTTTCGAAATCCAACAGTTTAGAAATACCTCGTTTAAACCTTAAATGCTTTGGAGACCGTGCATTTAGTTCGTATGCTCCCAAAGCCTGGAACTCCCTCCCGACCTGACCACATTTAAAAGGAACTTCAAAGCACAACTATTTAGGAGAGCATCTAGCGGGTCCCTGTGATTCGTCCTTGATGTGCTTATGCGTGCTGACACTGTGCATGCTGCCACTAACCCCATTTGCATGCTGACCCTGTGCATGTCACCCCTAACCATATTATTCATTTCGTCTGTTTTTCAAGCATGATTTTACTTACCATTCAACTGCATGTCCCTTTGCAGCAAATGTAAAGCGCCTAGAGAGAGATTGAGTTCTCTGAGGGCGCTTTATCAAGTGAATTATATTATTATTATTATTATTATTATTACTAGCTCACATTTCAAGGATGGGCGTGTCCTCTTCTTCCAATAGGAGTCAGTTCCACCAGTTTCTGGCTTTCGTGCTAACCCCTGGTTTGTCCTGCTCTGCGCCTGCCTGCCTTAACTACAGTGCAGCCTCGGTTGTGTTTCAGTAATCTATTCCTATGTTTGGGTGACTGATAGCACTTGGTGCTCTGCCTACCAAACGAAATAATGATGGGTCGCACGGAAAATGGCTGGACGGCATTGCTCTATTATATATCGTAACGCTTGTTTTGCAAATGACAAAATGTAAATTTCATACACTAGGGATGAAGACGTGGGCCTTTGGAACAAATTTCTGAATCATGAGCCTGGCCAAGTTGAAGTTAAGAAGCCGGCAATTTACGCATGGTTCTGAGTTGCATTACTACCGTCCGGCCCAGGCGTTATACGAATGTAGCGAAAGGGAGAGGTAATGAGGAGACTGGGAAGAGGGAAACTGAAGGTGAACGGGAGAAGTTCGTAAACCGCAACAAGGCAGAGAAAAATAAGCCATTTAATCTACATGGCGGCTGGCTCTTACTGAATGGGCAGGTTATTGTGACAATGAGGCTCAGTTGTTTTTCAGGCAGATATACAATTCTATAATATAAATATTTATCAAGTGCAGGCATTTTCATTGTGCCTGAAGCCAGCCGTGCAGCTTGGTTATAAAAGTTGGCGATGGTGATTACACCAGCTGCACAGGCTAGCAACGCATTTTATATTTTAAAGTAGTGCGACTTATGTAAATCACTATACTGTCAAATTATAACCTTTGTTTTTTGGTCTTTGTTAACTTTCAAAGAGGTTGAAAGCGTCCAGTAAGGAGTTAGACTGGTTACAAGTAGCTACGAACCAGGAGATAGGTAGAAATATTCGCTTTCCATGGAATGGAATTTCATGTGCAAGGTGCAGAACGCGAAATGTGCTTTCAAAAATGGAAATAAGAAAATATCTACCTTTCTCAACTTTAGCATCAGCTAAAACAGATCTTCAGCAGCATCGGTGTCTGAGAATTCCCGATCTCATAGCTGAAACCTAACAGTAAGCAAGAGTGAGTTGCATCCAGAAATTTACCCCGGGACTCTTATGGAGATTACAATTGTCTGCTAACTGTGGCTCGAGAACACAGCATGGCAATGCTTGTGTGTTTGAATTTTTTAGTTTCTTCGGCAACATCGCGACCCCGCTTACGGGAAAAAATCTGATAAGTGCAGCATCATTTGCATTATTTTGTAAACCCAGGAGAATTGTAAATAATCGATCCATTGGATGCTTTTGATTCAGGGTTTTAAGAAAAGCTCAAGAAACTTAAACGCTCTATCAGTGTTTTCGCTAGTGTCACCCATGGTTCCTTATGTTTCTTAACATTTTATTTGAGTCGTGCTGTAAGAACACCAGAGCTCTTGAAGGAGCTTGTAGTGGTAAGATCAACCGAATGCTAAAATATTATAAATGACGATATTGATTAGGACTTAGTATTTCAGCAAACAATTTCGGTGCGTTAGACGAATCACGTTATGCAAAATGTTTTGTTGTGTTCCAGTGATCTCTCTCTGCCCCGAGACATAGAGTACTGAGAGCCAAAAACACGATTGTTAGCAGATCTGAGTCTGGTAGTATTCAAGAGCTTCTAAGCGTGCACAAGCTATTTTGCTTTGCTGACAAAATAGTATCAGCAGCCTTCACAGGTTAACGTATACTCTCCTCAAGTTCTTTGGATGAGCTTGACAAATAAGAGGCCAATAACCAGTTGTATTATTTTTCTCGTTCGGTTTCAAGGCAACAAAGATCCCTATTAATTCTTAGGCATGTGCACCTACAAATTAGGTAGGAAAAGTGTCAGATAATGTCCATTCTATACTTTTTACACAATTCCGAGCTTGAGGCAAAAAGGCATAAATGAAAAACTCATCCACTTTGTGTTCACTAAGTAAAATTAGGGATAAAGTAAGTATTAACTTTAGTGGCTAAATATGCTGAGCCAAGCTAACAAATTGAACCGGTTAAAGAAAACTAGTGCTGCTTTTTGCTACGGTAAGATTTCCTTGTGCTGCAATTAATAGCATCTTAATTTCCAATCATGTGTCCTTCAAAAGTCTTATCGACACCATACAATGTATCGTCAACGTTTCCTTACTTATTGAGCAGGTTTTTATGGCAAGCATTGGAATTTCATTGGGACGTCAATGTTCGTAAATTCTATGTCATTTAAAACAGGTGTTTGTGTGATTAAGGTCCATCTCCCCTGAGATTTATAGCTGAATCTGCACGAGAGTGCTCCTCTTAGTCACAAATACTTTAAACAAAATTAGGATTACATCTCTAATTATATCTCGAACGTGCATTGACGGAATTACATGATTAAAAATTTATAGTCAAGCTGAGTGATAGTCAACGCATTTTCTTAAACCGAAATTAACTCACATATGTCGGCATGCATATACCTGCACACAATCACAAAAAACTGAACGTACAAAGTTAAGACATTCAAGTTATTTTAAATGACATTTTTTTCGAATATTCCTACACATTTAATTAAATAATTGAGACTTGATTAATTTAACTTTACTTAGAGTTTTACATAGCCGAGTGACCTAGGCCTGTCATTTCTCCCCGGGTTCACCTCTATGGAGTCTACCCGCCAAAACATCGTGAGAGAAGCATCTACCCGCCAAAAGTGGCGTGAAAAAAATTCAATTTGAAAGCTATAAGTTATGCATAGAAGCGCATGCCTGTTCAAAGGCTAAATCTTATTTTTCTGCATGATTTACAGGGCTCTGCTGAGATTGTTGAGCCATCCGCTAAGCAGGGCTATTTAATGATAGCAATAAAATAACCAAGGCTGACTCAGCTTTTTTGTCAACTGATTGTTGCATTTGTACATAAGCTGCGAGACTGTCTTTGGCCCTACAGTGGGCTAGGAGTTAAATCATATTCATATAAAGGGAATAGGAACTAGAATGAAAAAAATCCGAGTTCTTCAATCAGATGAAAAGTCTGTGTATCATTTATCTTCTATCATTATTTGCTTATTATTTATCTTTGACATGTAGCCGACATCTATCAATCTTAAGCCTGAATGATGATTAAGTAGTCACTGCTGGGCTATCGCGAACTGCAAGGCTCTCATCTTTGTTACTGTTCAACGACGTGGTTTCAGAAAATACCTCCACGAGTTCCTGGAGGTATTTTCCAGCACTGTGATGACCAATGATCTGCTGAAAAGCGCTTACGAGCCGTTGGAGTGCTTCAATTACCGAATAGAGGCTATTCAGTGTCGTACACTTTTGCTGACGGTTACGATGAAGATACAATCTTGGAAGCCTTGCAATTGATAGCTCGTTGAAAGTCTCCCTGTATCTGGCTAGTGATTTGACGGGACTACCAAAGATGGCTTGTGGGTGGAATTGGGAATCCTAGCGCGCCAGTAACTTCGCCGAATGATCTCTTATGAAAGTGGCCGCTATCTATCCTGGTGAGCCGTGATGGCACACTAGGTAAGGTGGTTGCTTTTCACGACCTTGGTCCCGAGGTCGTAGGTTCGAATTCTTCGGTGGGCGATCCTTTATTGCCGCGTCAAGTGGTGGTGATAGCCACAAAAGCTCTTCTGTCGTTATGCAAAAGAGGCTGCTAAATAAGCTAGTATTTTTTATCCTTGAGTTGCAGAATGCATGTGGTCGAAAGTTGTTTCGTAATCAGCAGGTGATGAATGTTTACACACAAGTCTTTGCTTCTCTTCTCTCTCTTCTTTCCTTTCCGGCGTCTCGTCTCTGGCTTTGAGCTCGGTGTTTGATCTGAGGCTCCTAGCCAAAAGGGTACGGAGAGCTGATAACAAATCCAAAATCTTCAGCCGCAACGGCAGTACGGCAGTGTGCGATCAAAGGACGTAACCGAGGCATCTGTGCCTTCGTAGCAACATAGGCTGCGCACGAGATTACCTAATAAAGCCTCGTAGATAAGTAAATAGAATATCCAGCCTAGTACTTATTTGCACAAAAGACATTTTCAGAACTAGTGGAACATAACCCTTCAGGAAATATAAAGATAAATACTCCACGTTAGTCGCAGTTGTTGCACGCTGGTTAATCTAACCATCTGTCTAGAGAAAAGCAACATTAGCATGATCAGATACGTTTCCTTGGGCAGGTAGGGCCATTTGGAATGTATGCGCTTGTCTCCGTCAACTCTCAAATCTAATAAATGAACACTCTCAAAGCAATTAGTAAACAAAGAAAATGTTGGCTGGAAGCAGTTGTTTCAAATTCTCTCGGCCATACAGCATTAAAGCTCACCAGACTACTAGTTGGACGATGAATTCAAGCTAAGCTGAATGCGAAAAAGGCATTACTATTTAGCCAAGGCATCCTCACCAGACCGGTAGAATGAAGTTTAGATCATTCGAAAACGTGCAGCGTCTAAGGTTTTTCAGTGTCGCCAAAACTCAAGAGGAGTAGGAACGGACAAACATGTACGATAGCCGGAATCAGAGCGAGAATCTACGGACCATAGAATATAGCAGAAGTAGTGAGACTATAACATATTCGTCTTGCACGCTATAGTCGTGCAAAATATCCCACGATTCCCGGTACTTAGGCTGCCGACAAGGTTGAAAATACTATTCAAATCACAATGTTCCCTGTTAACACTACTAGTAGAGCTGACAAACCGGAAGGTTTAAGAGCGACACCCTCACATTGAGTATAATAAAGAGCCTAAGTAATAGTATTTCAAATGATTCACATTTTCTGATTGACTCTTTTGTTATTACGTGAAGTTGAAGTTAAAAGTTTTGTGCCGGGCCTTTATGTAAGAACAGAGCCTCTTTGTAAGCCCTCAGTATAGCCTGTCAAGTCAGACTTATCGGTCCAGGCTCCTACTGTGGTCTTGTATGGTATTGGTGGAGGCTGGTCCAATTGCTTTGCTATTCGGTAGCAGTGAGCCGGAAGCTTCAGTAATGATGAGACAGGGTGGCGAATGCCATACTTCTGGCAAGTGCATGTATGGCACTTACGTTAAGCAGGTCCCCATAACTCTAGCGGTGACGTGGCGACAATTGGGACTTGTAGCCGAGGTATCCACGAAATCAACTGCATGCTTCTCCAAGGAAAGCGATGGCGGCCTGATGCAAGTGCTCGCTCACCAATCCCAGCAGTGAACATAGAACGATCAAGGATGCTGCAACTGAGCCAAAGAACAAGCACAACAGAGCTCGTTTGCACAGGCAAGCTCACACTCGAGCAACGTACTTGCTGCAGAGGATTCGTCGTGGAGTGTTTAACGTTCCCGCGTGAACCAGCGATCCCGTCCTTATCTAGCCGGCCTGCCTCGGGCCAGTAGTTTCGAAAGACACAAGCCGACTGCGACTTCAATGCGTCCACTTTTACGTAGCTGCTTCTGTCCGAGGCGTCTTTGTTCTAACCTCTCACTCAGTGGATGCACACGTACCGACCCAGTCTCGCACTCGCACGCATTCACCCAGCACTGACGTTGCTGGTCAAGCATAAAGGCGGGAAATGGGGAAGAAAGAAGACTGTGAAGAAACATTCCTACAGCGCTAGTGACAGTATCTATCGATACCGGCTGCAGAGAGGCAGTACTCGAGCAATCCACCGGCGTCGGCGTCCAAAATCCGTTGACGTTGCACGTGACAGTCAAGCTGTTCCCTCCTCCTTGGTCCACGTAAAAGTTCGGGGCGCAGAGCACTACCGCAGTGCTACCATACGTCGTCGTCGTCAATCCGAGCACCGCAGCCCTTTTCATGCTGGGAAGCTGGGGACAGTTGATGACTAAAATAAACGTTGACAAATGAAAATATACAATATATTTACAAGTATATTTAAAATATATTTAAAATATATTTACAAGTTGTACCGGATTCACGAATGCCGGTCACCCGAAGCAGTGTAAAAGCGCCCATTCTATTAAATTTTCGCCGTAAAAAAGTTCAAAACATAGAACTAATAAAATAATCTGTATAAACATCCACGTTTGTGTCCACAGCTCTCTTAGTACAGTCTCAATTTCAAAAAAGGAATATTGGTTCACGTACGTGGTTTTGAATGCACGCCGAAATACATGCAAGAATAAATGTGCTAAATTCGATCTTGTAGCTTTTCGGAGGATTCAAGTGGTTTATGGTAAATTTCGCTGGTGGCCAGCATCTTTGCAGCAAATTTACAAGAAATTTCTTGGAAAAATCTTAGAGGCCATGTACTACAATGTTCACTCGACATTCGAACTTTGCACGACCAATTTTTGCTAGCAGCTGCCTAGTTTGTACGGCCCTGGCGCTCACCGAAAGCATGCTGAGCTTATGAGAATAGCCCATCTGCCATTTATCCGCACTCATCAGAGTCCTATTGCGACTTCGTAAACTTAGACTACAGAATGACCGAAGGCTCTATTGGGCCGTAATAGCCCAGGAGGTAAGGTGCAGGCTCTTCACAAGCGAGGTCATGGGTTCGAATCCTGCTGTAGATGATTCTTTATTGCCAACTGCAAGCGATGGATATGGCCGTGTAAGGTCTTCTGCCACTATACAAATGAGCCTTCTAAATTAGATAGTATTTTTTCTGCCGCGGTACTCAAAGCCAAAAAAGGAGAGCGATCCCGAAACCTCTGCATTTGTAGGTTTACTGTGTGCTCTCTCTTCACAGGGCGTCGAAGTCCGAGCTCGAGAGGCTCGGCGTTAAATGGCTTCTTGCGAGCTCGGGTGAAGTCCCGGTTCGCTGGCTACGTGAATGAGTTTTAGCGTTTATAATTGGAAGTGCCGAGCTGCAACCAGTGAGTCCGTTGGCGACCGACGAACCGTTCAGCGGCCTTAGCTATTCTGCAGCCTTGACCTGACTGGTTTTTTCATACGAATTCGCTGTAGCGTATGAGAAATGAGAAATCGCCGCTCAAGACAGATGAAAGGGCCGCACGTTTGTGCCAGTGGGCTTTGCCATCGCGCTGGGGCATCGTTCGCAAGCCTGCAGCGCACCTGTGGGAGAACAGAACAAGGAAAACAAGCATACATGCAGAGGTCTGCAGAGTTAGCCTGCAGCTGTGGGGCTGTCTCCTGCGGCACTGAGCTCAGTCATTGCTCCCCCAGCAGAGCAAGTGCATTGATGCAAATTTAGTTCGGGAATGGCACTCGGTAAATGTCTTGACATTATTGTTATTGTTGGCAGTGAAGGCCAGACGGACATTCAGTCAGCCGTTCGAGCAATCGTGCACATGCCCAATCTTTTCATAGATCTTTGACTGTCCTGCACAAATGACGACCTACTTAGAAATGCAGACTTATGTAGAGTATCTCCACTTATTTTGCTCGTTGTTTCAGCCGCTTATGATACTACCAGTCATCAAGTTCTTTTCGAGCGTCTCTCATCTCGCCTGGGTACCACTGGTACAGCACTGCAAGGGTTTTAAGTAATATCTCAGTGGGAGACTCCAGAGTATTGATCTGAACGACAAAGATGTCCCGTGAAACCACTGAAGTATGAGGTATCTCAGAGCTCTCTGATTGGTCTGGTTCTTTTCACGGTTTATACTCTCCCTCTTGCCGATTTGATCGCCAGGCACAATTTAGGCTTTCACTTCTATGCAGAGGACACTCAGTTGTACCTAAGCTTTGATCCCTACCAGCCCTGCAGCTAGCCTTGTCTGTCGTGGAGTCCAGACGCGACAAGCCTTAACCAGGAAGCGTCAAGGATTACTATTTAGTCTGATTTGCGTTACCAATGTGCGACTGCATTAATAGCCATGCAAGACACTGGAAAACCACGATCACTCGATCAATCAAGCGCAGTGTATGCCGCAGAAGCCATCTTACAGTAATAACTTACTTTTGCATTCGTATTCAAGTGAAGACCACGATCTATTCGATTGGCATGTGATGCTGTACGTCACGACTCTGTTTGTTGAATCGCAATTGCTTCTCGTGCTTTGCCAGCTGTAACCAGCTAAGCAAGTGTAGTTTGCCACTGAGAGATACTTGTCGGATGTAATGCTGTAGTTGGAGTTGTTCTGCTGTCGTGGCTGTCCGCAGCTCACAGCTGTCAACAATGTGGCAACACATTGAACCCATTTCCAAAGCATTTATCAGTTCAATTTATGTTGAGCGGGGTTACAAAGTAACATATCTACGAAAAGTATAAAAGGCTAAAGCAAAGCCAACATTGCACTCGCCATCGAAGAGCTAGCACACTGTTGGGGAGTGTAGTTGCATTCCACAAAGGAGGCAACACAGTACCATAGACGACGGCTCTCTCGTATCTCACTCGTATCCACTAACCACATTTGCATGCTGACCCTGTGCATGTCACCCCTAACCATATTATTCATTTTGTTTGTTTTTCAAGCATGATTTTACTTACTATTCTAATGCATATCACTTTGCAGCAAATGTAAAGCGCCTAGAAAGAGATTAAGTTATCTGAGGGCGCTTTATCAAGTGCAATATTATTGTTATTATTATTACTCGTCTACGGATACATGACTGGGCGTTAATTGCTTCTCTGCTTCAAGATTTGTATGAGCTGCTCAGTGCGCCGACGAGATCTTGACATTGAATGCGGTTGACTCTTTTCAGGGACAACTTTAAAGTAATGGTTAAAACTTATCTTGCAAGGCCTCTTATTGTTCCGAAACCACCTTAGATGGGCACCTAAGACCACGACTATACTATTGAAGCGCTTCAGATAAAAATAGAAAGCCTAGTCAATTTTTTCCATTTTGCGGGTTGCGACCGTTCGTTGGTAGGGACGAACCATCGCTCGAGTGCACAGCAACCGCAGGAATCGAGCTCCTGGCAGCATCCAAGACGTGCAACGAGTCCAAAACGAACCGTGTCGTGGCTCCTTTCCTAAAGGTGTTGCGATGACCTTGGATTGATCAAAGTATAAGGATAAACGTTTCTACCTGATCTACTAGGCCTACCATAGCATCGCACCTCCGGATCTTTCTGAATTACATCACCGGATTGCCTGCTTGTGCATTGGTTCTCCCAGATTGATACAGTAGATGCACTAGTCATTGGATGAAAGACTGTAGAACTGCCACTAACAGTAGCTTTTGCTCTGGAGTTCCTAGACTACAGAGTTCACCTACACTGTTCTCTAGTAATTAAACCTTCGTACTCTCCTGCTGCCGATTTTAGCAGATACTTTCGAGCCACCCCATGATGCCGCTTCTGCGATACCTCTATGCTAATTGCTTGGTAGATACCACTTTGACCCTGTAGCGATTCTCAATTCTTCTTTTTGCCTGAGATAAAGCCTGCATTTTGCAGCATGTTCTTTGAAAGCAGCTTAGAGTGCTGTACATAACTTTCTTGCGTAACTCATGCTTAGTCTCTTGATATTCAGACTATACATTCATGAGAACACCTTCACTCTTCCTGCATGCAGCTTGCAGATTGTTTAAAGGTATATAGAAGCAACTAAAAGTTTAAATACTTCTTTTCCAGCGTATGAAAAGTGCCTGGTAAGAGATTTAGTTCTCTTAGGGCTATATACCCTATACACGTGTCTTTATTATTGATAACCTAGGTTGTTAAATAATATATAGCACATCTAAAGAAACTGGTTACATTTAAAGTGCCCTCAAAAGATATGAGAATGTTCGAGGGAACGTGAAAGCTTATTTACAAATCCCCATAAAGTATGGCTATCCATGCGCATGGAAATATGATCGCAAGCAGCACCGCCATTGAAAAAGTTGTTAACGCAGACTACATATAACTTACGGGAGCATGTATACTCAAACGCAGACCACGATCCATTATACAGGCACGTAATGCTGTAAGTCGTTGCCCGGCTGCTCGCGTCGTAGCTGCCATTGGTACTCTGTCTGGAGTAGCCACTAGCGCAGGTATAGTTCACCAGCGAGAGATACGTGTCTGATACAAAGCTGTAGTTAGCATGCTCTTGCATGGGTGGCGGACCGCAGGTCACAGCTGTCAACAGAAAGAGATTCGGCAGAGTCCTGACAAGTGCTTGACTGGCGAAGATTATCATCAACCTTTGAACTATTCAACGAGTTATAAGCGTACTAAAGTGCAATAAAAGAATTTGTACGGGTGTCACGTCGACGTCTGAGACGGGGAGGCTCGCCCGCAATCCATTTACTATTACGAGTACAATCTTGCCGCGAGGGTCTTAGTGCAGTTAGCTATTTGCTCAGTAGCAGAGGCACGCATTTCAGGATTCAACATGGTCCTATGCAGAAGCAGAACCTGAGCCAACATTAGTCATTAGTGACTTTAAAGAAACTAAACTAGGACCTTTCCGTTTTCAACCGGAACTGTGTTTAATTGATATTCTTACACGAGGAAGTGTAAGAAATAATATATTAAATAGCTGATTATAACAAGTGGTAATATCCATGAGTACTAAGCACCTGCATTCCCGTTTGCATACCCGAGCGCGGAAACACTGCAGAAGAACTAAGGTATGCTTTGGTTTCTTCGATTGATGGCATGGCAATGGGCGCATAGCAGCGATGAAATAACAAAGGCTGTTCAATAAGCTAATATCTAGTTTCATTTTGATATTCTCAAAAGATACACCGGTAAAGGAGCGTTCGCAAGATTCACAGTCTTGGCTGCTGGAAATATGTCGTTGCAAAAGCGGTCATGAAAAAATTAAGTTTCCGGAAGGCTGCAGAGGGGCCTAAGCGGTGCAAACGGTGCGCATCTTACGATGGTGGTGACACTTTGGACGGTCATCTAAACCACAGTTAAATTTAACCGAACCTATACACGCTCGATAGAACCCTCAAGAATGTTAAGAGGGCAATGGCTGACAGAAATAAAATACGTCCAGGAGCAGCAGCAGAACCTGAGCTGACCTTGGTCATTGGTGACTAAAAAGGAAAGCGAACGAGGGCCTTTTCATTTTCAAGAAACACTGTTTTTTAAACGATTCTCTTCCACGAGAAGACGAGAGAACTTATCGATTGAATAGATCATAATTCCAAGTTATAGTGCTAACGAACACTAAACAACAGCCTTTCCGGTTGCATAACCCATCCCTGGAACACTACTGAAGAACGAAGCTTCCGGGCGCTTTGATTACCGGCTTCGTGATGTGCGAATAGCGGCTGGGATATGTACGTGGTTGCTATCTGAATGTTGTCTCGGTGCTCTTCCAGCATTGCATTAAATCTGCTCTTTATCTGCTGTTTAGTCCAAGAGTTCCTATAGGCTGGGTAGGTAGAAATCGAGTGAAAAACGGTAGTGCAGACTTGGAGGGCGATTACTTGGACGTTTGGTCGATTAAGACACAAGAAAGCAAAGCGAATATTGGTACAGAGTAACTTTGTCGGTGTCAGTTAATGCAACATTTGGAAAGCTAAAGGCTAGCCTTACTAGCAGCCGCTTGGCTGCTGGGTCTTAACTAGCGACAAGCTTCTCGAAATTATTATTGACTAAGCTCTAGGCAGTATTGCTACACTGCTTCGAGATCACGAACTGGAGCGCTGCAAATAAGGCATAGATGGCATCATTTGGAAATAAAGGTTTCCCCTGGACCTGGAGTGTGCAATTAGCCGGCGACGTGAACGGTAAGCACGCCTTAGTGGATGCAACCCTTGGGATATCTTAGCGCCAAACGAGAGCGTGCCTGGCATGCGGTAGGATCAAGCACTAGGATTATGCGGTTGGAATGCAAAAGGGGCAGTGCAAATCGGGTCAAGATCAGTTCATAATGCGCTCGGAAATACATGACCGGAAATTACTAGTTCGTCCTGAGAGGGCCATATCAAGAATTCAACTTACGAAAGCATGCAAACTCAGAGACAGACCACGAGCCATTAGAGAGGCACGTGACGTTGTATGTCGCGACTCGACTGGCAGCGTCGTAGCCGACCTTTGCACTCTGTATGACGTAGCCAGTAGAGCAGGTATAGTTCACCAGAGAGCGATACGTGTAGGAAGCAGTAGTGTAGTTGGCATGCTCTTGCAGTGGTGGCTTGCCGCAGGTCACAACTACAAACATGTGCATTTTGCTAATTGCCTCCGAGCTGAACGGATTCAAAAGAAGAACAATAGAGCTTTTAGATGCTTCGAGTGGTTTTTGATGAACACCCTTACTTGTACAGGGAGGTGGTACGTTCGACCACATTCCATTTGCTAGGCATCTGGACGTCATTGTGTCCTCAGAAGTCTGGTACTTATAGCCGTCAATGCAACTAAAGCCGACGACCGTCTCGTACATTAATTTGGTCGTATTTGGCATTGCTGAATCTACAGTGAGCTGTGGGCACCAGATTCCTGAAATAGGCAGAGAAGCATATAACATTTTCTTTTAGACTTTTCATATGAGCATGCTTTTATCACAGTACAATATTTATATCTACATATATATATGCCAATATATGTTCACATTTGACATAATACGCAAGCATCCGTCACACCCTGAAATTCCCAGCAATAGCAATTCAAAACCTCAATCTCTGAAAAATTACGCTAACTAGCTAATGAACCCATTTTGTATCATATTTTATAAAAGTGTAGCCTTATAAAAAATGCGCTACAAAGCGATGCAGTTTCTTACTGGAACAAGTGAGTGGGAGGCCAGACCAAGTCCCATTTTTCAAACACGTGAATGTTTGACTCGTCACTGTAGAGTAAATGGTGTCATTTGAAACGCCAGTGTAGTTGACAGTGTAGCCAAGCAGACAATGATATTCGACAGTCTGCCTATAGTAGAGCCCGTTGACCACCAGGTTCGTGTTGGCAGCATTCTCTGGCGCTGGACACCGCACAGCTGTAGGAGCGGCGTTATAATTGTGTTATGCCAAGCTGAGAGGCGCATATTGCAGTCGAGCGACATAGCTACGTGCAATATCACTCAGATATTGAGCTGGCGAAGGAAACCGCCAGCGCCTACTACGCATGTGTAGATGCCGATTGATTGGTACTGCACTGCGATCTCGATATGTCGATTGCGTTTAATAGCAAGGACAATACTTACGCGAGCAGCTATAGGCCTTCTGCTCCCACAACAGACTAGAGAGACACGTGACGTTGGTGGAGGTGCTGTTGTCGGAGATGTAATAACCTTCGCTGCAGGTTATAGTTGCAACACTTCCCACGAAATATACATTGCTGTACTTTATTGCAGCATTACCGACACTCAGACTGACGCATCCGATGGCTGAAACACGAAGACAATAGTTGTAGCTTTCAACGAAAAGTAGCGAGCGTACTTCAGCTATAGTACTTTCAGAATACCAGTCTCTTAAATAATGCCAGTGAGCCCCAACAGGCTGGGATACATAAGGGGTTGACAGCAAACGTGATAACGTAAAACAGCGAGGAACCTATGAAAGTAAAAACAGTAGGGCCGGGCTGACCAGCTGGCTGGGCTTGCTACAATGTCAGTGGACACTCAGGTCGGCACTGGAATGCAACAATGACGTTTTCCGCGATTTTACACCGGCATAAGCTAGTAGGTAAATCAAAGACAGATACACAATCACGCCAGTAAGTGATGAAATGTAGGGATATTTAAAATATCATTGAATCAAGGTTGGTTGACTTATGAGCCGTTGCGGTTTATCCTTTCAGGACCTTAGAGGTGGGGAAGCAATTAGTTCTGACATAGACCCGCCAAATCTAGCTGAGTACTCGCGAACTTTCGGTGTTTGTGCTCAAAGCAATCCTTTGAGTGTATTCCGCGAATTTGTCCCTTTCATCGGCAACTCTCTTTCATTGCAACCAAGCCAAGCGTTGCTCGGAAGTTGAGGATAAGAGAGGAGGAAACAAAGAAGAAAACTAACACTGTTTCTGTGCTTTGCATTCCATGCAAGTAAGGAGTCGTCGCGTATGAAGGTGATTTGTAATTGCAATGATTGCTTGTCTGTTGTATAGCGAGCTAAATGAGCCAAGTATCGATTCAGAAGCTCTGCAACTAGGTGAGCTTGGAGCAATAAGGACGATTTAATGACACGAAGTGTACTATGGCTAGACAAGCATGTATGAGCACACAAGACGACATGAACGGTTGATTGCTATCTGATCGAATAGATCTCAAAAAATTTAGTCGAATAAAAGAACAGTGGGACTGAAATGCGAAGCGGGAGATGAAACATGCGATGGCACGGGATGATTGGGCCACTAATTGGGAATTTCAAAAGCCTTGATAGGCCTCCACAGTGAGTATCCTGCTTGCAAGATACGGAAAACCTACCGATGCACGGGGCTATAGATCTGCTCCAGTTGCGCTTGACGTAGTCACACTGTGCAGTCATGGCGGTCGAATCACTTGGTCTACTCTGGGGAACACAAGTAAAAGTAATTGTCTGCTCGAACAGCGTTGATTCTGCCTCAGCTCCTGGCCTCGTAGCAGTTGCATAGGCAACCGTGCCATAGGGCGGACACTTCGAAACTGTAAACAAGGCTGCGGGGTTGACAGCGCGAACACGTCCAATGTCAGGTTCGTCATAATTTTTTCAGGACACGTTGCGCAAAGCTGTTCAACTCACGATAAGTTCTGTACGTTGGCAGAAACAGAAAGCCAGATGCGCAATTCGAAGGACTGCAGGACTGGTCACAGTCGGCGTCTGTTAAGGCTCCGTAGTCAACGTACGAATCCAGGCAAGTGCAAAAGGATGAGTAAGAACCTACAAGTAACAGATAAGAGTAAATTTTAATAAGTTTTTATCTACCGTAGACCAGATGCTGCACGTATGATCTACTTCGATGCCGTGGGCTTGTTGCCGAAACGGCCCCCCTTACGATCTATGCTCCAATTGGACTAATCGCACTTTTGAATCATCGGACAGGCTTGGCAACGCTGCGACAATGTTTGCCTAAAAATACTCTCTCCCAGTTTTTAGCGTGATTCATCCGACAACTAAGGGTGCTATGCAGATGAATTATATTTATATTTACTATTTAACTTGTCAGCATTGGCGCTGATAACAATCGGTTAGGCTACAGAGGTCGAGTTGCTTGCAATGCTGATAGTAAGATTTCGTAGTTTCATTCACTTAGCAACCTGTCCTTTTTCAAAACTGCTTTGATGCCCTAGACCACATGTCGGCAAACCTTTCGGACTGCTAGGTCATTTAAAGGGGTCAAGAAGGCACACTAGGTTCGAATAAACCTCGTCCACTCTGCTGGACCGGTGGAGTGAGCCTGGCCAGACGAATAAACAAACAGTCGCAGAAGACGGACAGGCGCACGGAATTATGGGGAAGCGCCTGACGTCAGGTCAAATGGGCCACAGCTCGAGCTGCAACCAATAGCAATGAAGGGGACAAAACCGTGACAGTTCTGTTAGGCCTAGTCCAAAAGTAAATCACTAAGGGGCATTAGGCTGGACAATAGTACTAGCTAGGCAGTCTGGCCTAAAGGCTGGAGTTTGCTGACCTCTGCGGCCTAGATGATGAATGACTCCGAAATCATCAGCGAATGTTGATTATACATACGTGATGATTTATGATTGGTGATTGATGTAATTTTGACTATATATATATATATATATATATATATATATATATATATATATATATATATATATATATATATATATATATATATATATATATATATATATATATATATATATATATATAAGACCGATAAATATGCAGCCATTGCCCAGCCTTTCCTGACCGCTGGCTGCCGGTCAGCAGTGGTGAGGCTCTTCGGGGTCAGGGCTCTCGGCAGCTGGTGACCAAATAATGAAGCTTATCTGGCCGACCTCGGCATCCTATGCGCCTTTACGGCGGCCCTTCGTCTCCAACGCCATTACCAGCTCGAAAGCCACTCGGTCGTTGTTCCTGAACCGGGAGGCCCGGATAGCACCTGCGACCCCGGAAGGGTAGGGCGCTGCTGGCTAATGTACGCACGTTAAATATTTTAATAAATAAATATACACATACACACATATATATATATATATATATATATATATATATATATGTATATATATATTGTGTGTGTGTGTGTGTGTGTATATTGCACATTATTTAAGTACTTCCTGGGTGCCCTGGCAACTGTCTGTAAACAGACAGTCTGAAAGGCTCGTAGGTAGAGAGTTTAGATGAATATGAAAAAGATGACACCGGCAAGTATCATGGGGCAGAACCGACTTCAGAATATCGGGACTACTGAAAATTTCATTGTGACTTTCAAAAACCACTAGAAAAATGAAATTTTGGAGGGACCATTTCATTTTGTGCACATTTTTATTGACTGAGTTTATGAAATAATTCTGTGTGTTCTTCTACAGTATACATTGTCTGTCAAGAAAAAACAGTTATTCGCTGGGATCTCGAGAATACAAACGGTAGATTAGGTCCAGTTAGCAGGGTCAGTCAAGCGTACTTGTAGGGTCGGCCGACGCTGCGTAACTGTAGCCCCGTTGACGGCATTGCGTCAAGCAGTCTGACAGAGTGGCGTTCCCTATGGAGGTATTCGTTGCTGAGACGTCATTGTAAGCGTAACATCCAAGATACCAGCTGGAGTCTGGAAAATTCACGAAGTCCATATATATAAGAGGTGCCTTTTCGTAAAAAGAACTCGCATCGTTCGACAAATATTCCTGCTCTTGTTACTTACGGTTAAATCTGCTGTATGCATAGCCAAAAATGTCGAACCGTCCTACAGCCGGTGTGACAGACTCGATGATATCAAGGAATTCGAGTCGTACCGTTATAGCGTACAGAGGCGGATTTAGGAACACGTCGTTTACTTGGGTTCGATCTCGAGCAGGCGGAAGCTAAAGAACGCAAATTGAATACAGATAAATCGCACAAGATTATCCATCGCACACACTGCACAGTCAGAAGTATCAGCGAGAAACTCACCAATAAAGCGTTGATAAAGTCAAACCACCAGGGCGAGCTTTTAATGGAGTACCGAAGCCGCATGCGACCCGTATAAGCACCTGGGGCTGCATTAGGATAATAACTCGTTCCGAGAGTTTCCCATCCGTTGCCTAAATACGAGCAGCGAGAGTGTACGCTATTTCGAACCATCGATTCATCTTTACGAAGCGGCTTTGGTGTCCCGAATGGCCATGTCACTGGCAGCAAACACTATGCAAGGCTCTTGCATAGTGTATGCTTGCCATAGTGTATGTTCCTACCTTGATAGAGCAAGCGCGTCACGATGTACTTTTCCGGCAGTGAAACTTGCCACCATGGGCTACTGTCGGCTGTCGATGCTCTCCAGAAGATGTTTGTGTAGAGGCTGAAAATCGCATCATATCTGCTTGCATTTCGAAGTCATCAGCGTTGGTCGTCCTCTCAATTACTCACGCTCACGAGGATACACGAATGTTTTGTGTAACCTGTTTTTTTAAGCAGCTGATGTGAATATGGAGCTTAAAGGCTCTTGAATTTAGTGGTTTTATATATAAGACAGTGACAGGCCATTACTAAATTGAATATCTCGGAGGAATGTCACACAACTTGATATACTTTGATCACCTCATGAAAATAAATTGCAAGCTGAAAAATACACGATCAAGTTACAATATTAGCTTCGTGGAGTTACAGACGGAGAGAGATTATATTGCAAGCCCGCTTGCGTATAAATTTATTGGCTGTATTTAATAAGTATGTTCGTATTCACACAGTTCAGATTCCATAGAGAGCGAGCTGATACTCAGAAGCGTAACGCAAACAAACTTACGAAAAAGAGCTCTACAGTGAGTGATGGAGTAATAATTCTTTCGTTTATTATGCAGCCTGCTTTAAAAGTCATTACCAGCTCACTTTTCTTGAGCCTAATACATTCAAGTCAGCAAGAGTGTTCGAAGACATATCCTGTGAATCACGGGTGGCGACTTGATCATGCACTGGAGCTATTTGATGTATGAATTGGTGACAAAGCTGGAGCCAAAGCAGCAGATCTGATGCACTTAGGACAAATATTGCTGTCTTAAGTACAAAATCTATATAGGTAAACTCATTCAACGGATCACCAAAGCAAAGATTGTCTTGCACGTACCCTGCAGACAAAAAGATAAAATGAGATCGCTTCGTTTGATTGGACCGCAGGCTGCTACTATTTAATAATGCGTTCATTTATTAACCTACGTTGCGACCAAACGCTTAGAGTACGGAATTTTGAGATTCCCACAGGATGAGCGTAAGAAAATCCTAAATAAGCTCAAGTTTGAATTAATAAACGCAGATATTCAGTCCTTACATACAGTGCAAATTCATCAGCATCGTGTACTGAAGATGAGCAACCGGTAATTATGCTGCATTTATAAGCACATTTTAAATCTCATCACTACCTGTGGCGGGTGGGGAGGTGCTGCGTTGCCCATCATGGTTTTCGCACGCCAGTAAGGCAGCGTGTCGATTTTTAGAGCTCAAAATGATCCACCTTGATGCTACTTTGGTTCATCCGAGTCAACCGTAGTAAACTAACAGCATTTTGGCAGGGAAAACAGTCGCAGTCACATAAGACCAATAATAAAACAGCCTTTTGTAGTTTTCAGCAGTTACAATGTTCTCAAAACTGGTAGCTATTCCAAAATGCACCATGGCAATGTCAATGTAAACCAGGAGTGTCAGAATGATCAAAAGAAAGGGAATTTTATGATTACTCAAACAGTTGCCTTACCTGGTGACCATTGAAACTCCAGGGGGCATAACACCATTGCCGAAGGATGACTGATCATATTTAGCAGAAATTTGAGACAGGAATCCAATGGCTGAAATTTTGAGTGCGCGATTAAACGTCATTCATATGAGTGATTCTCTACTTTCAGCCAAATTTTCAAGGCTTATAAAGTCATCCGCGTCAAAGAAATTCACAAATAAGAATCGTGACAGTGTTAACAATACGAGTCACCAAATCGCTGTCAACAGAGTACAACTCATTCAAAGCAGAGCATCGCTCTCTATAAGACCTCCATATCAGGACTCGTTAGCTATGGGCATGGTATTCAAATAAACAGCCATCACGCTTTTAGTTAAATAACTTACTTCTTGGTTGACTAGCGCTCGCTCGAGACAAGCGACTTTTATGGAGCTTCATTCCATAGCAGACACGCCTAGCAATATGTTCTTCCGTACTAGAGAAAGTGCTAGAAATAAATCTCCAAGACACTATACAACTACTTGCAGATGAAAATACTGGCCGCTTGAGGCTGGTAACTTCTTACCTTCTCTCACATACACCTTGCACACAGGCTTGAAGATTTGGTTAAATGTGACAAGACCAGCAAGGCGCTCATAGCCAACGTATCAGCAGCTCATCGAGTGATACTGATCAGGTAAGTACATACTTATCGTCAGAGCTCTTTTCCATTACTATTAAAGCCAAGTCAGTTCACTTTAAAAAGCACATTGCTTCGGAACTAGCCGTATAAGTATAAGAATTAAGATTCTTTGTTGGAAGTTTCAAAGCTTCGGCCGCGCTAAGGATGCGGTCCGATGACCCGACGTCACTTAGCCGGACGACCGGCTAAGACTTTAAATGGAAGAGGGATAGATAAATCTGAGTGCAATCGGTGGAGAAATTAAATTCAGGATTATGTTTGGTGATGACATTGGCCAGAGGGAGAGTATTAATAGTAAAAATCATGAGCCTGAGACTGAATCCTGGGGTACCCCATATTTAGAACTCTTTGAATTTCCTATGGCCATTTACAGCTACACTCTATGTGCTTGCTTTTAACTTGGCTTGCTATTGCTAGAAGGTCTGGCAATTGTCCATAATGAGGATTGAATAAGAGACACTCTCCATCAGTCGGACGTCTCGGACCACAGCACAGTTCGTCATGCCAGTTAGGCCAATAAATAGACTGCCTTCCGAGCACAACGCATAATATCCGACCATTCAAGCAAAATATTCGCAGCGTCAACTTATTGCTGGCTCGCTTTGCAGTCACCACAAATCGTGACAACAATTAGAGCGCTGATTATGGTTTTTGGTAGCTTGTTTGCGAGCCGCGATGGCACACTAGGTAAGGCGGTTGCTATTCACGACCTTGGTCCAGAAATCGTGGGTTCAAATCCTGCAGTGGGCGATCCTTTATTGACACCGCAAGCAGTGACGATTGCCGTAAAGGCTCTTCTGTCGCTTTACAGAAGGGGCAGTTAAATCAGCTGGTAACTGTTTAACAGTAACAGTAAAATAGCTGTTGTATGCCCAAAACTAAAAAAACCACCAACGGCTGTTTTTGCTGTTTTACTGCTTCTAATGGAAATAATTCAAACAAAAATATACAACAACTGGAGCTCCAACGCTCATTATGGATCTGAACTATGTAACGGAAAACAAAATTTTAAGTGATTTGTTAAGACGATTTTATCAAATTTTTCAAAAAATAAAATTACAGGGCAATTTTGTGAAAATTAAGTAAGATATTAATTATATTGAACTTTTGGCATCAACAGACAACGATTCTCTTTTTAACCACGTCTTCACTTTGGGAATACGCCGAAAAGAGAAAGAATCAAATTACTAAAGCGATATAATGTCAATGTGGACGATGCAATAAAATCACGAAATGTTCAGGAAACTCCATGACAACGTTAAAGCATCATCTGAAAATACACGGAATCGATTTTGATTAACTCGTTCGAGGGTATACATCCATGAAAAATCCCGTGAACAATGAGAATAAGAGAAAAAGAAACGATTGCTGATTTTCTGGGGCGAAAGAATCTGAAGGAGATCGTTATCGATCTCTCCTGTGTGACACCCGCATAGTCTGTGTGGCTTTGTGTGGAGTTACAGACGGAGATACATAGCATAATATCTGGCTACTGATTTATTATGGATTCGAGCTATCACTAGAAACAAGTATATACCACAATCAATCTCACGGGACAAATCTAAACTTCCGCATGATGGTTACGAAGAAAATAGAAACAAAACAATTGCCGACATGGAGAGAAAACTCAAGAAAGAGGAGTAAAACTTAGCATGGCTGGATGAATAAACAACCGTGGTAGGACGTTGATTCTTCAATGTAAAAATTCTCGACCGCGGTGACAGTTAAAACAATCAAAGATGGTTTTGTTTGAAAATTGTTTAAGTGTTGCATTGAAAAAGCGATTGAACAATGATGCCATGAAACTCTTGCAAAGTCTCAAAGATCCATCTGTCGCCCGTCAAAAAATACACCAAACTTTGCAGGAAATCTCGCTTTTTGTCTATTTGGAGTCAGCGATGTAGAAGTGAGCATTGAACAGTCGTCAAATTAAGCTAAAAGTGTGAACATGTCTTATCAAGATAAATCTAATTTGTTACTTCACAAAGAGTCGATTGCAGTCGGAGGGCACGATAGTTTTAAATGGCTCAAGTCCAAATTCACCCTCATCGGAAACTCTGGCCAGCGAACTGA
Source organism: Cristatella mucedo (assembly GCA_009760855.2). Lineage (NCBI taxonomy): Eukaryota > Metazoa > Bryozoa > Phylactolaemata > Cristatellidae > Cristatella > Cristatella mucedo. The sequence continues at coordinate 3,436,118 of WPIO01000012.1, forward strand.
AAATCTTGGAAATTGTACAACACAATTATATCCATTAAACCGACTTTAACGGAAGTTGAACAGGCTTTTTCAGTGGGCATGAATTTCTGTGCAAAATTAAGATCGCATCTCTCAGACTTTTCTTCTTGAAATATATATTACAAACAGTAAAAATGTATTGATTTAGAACTTATCAAGAAAAAATACCAAATAAAATGACGTTCATCATAAAAATAAGCTAGTGGCTGTAAAAATAGTCAATGAATGGAAAAAAACAGTTGTTACCAGCTGGGTCTTTTTTAAATTGAAAACAGTAAACAGCTTTTTTTCAACCTTAGAACAACCGGCGCTGAACAGAGATGCAAAGAGCCCGTGATAATTAGGTGTACAGGTTGAATTCTGATTTGCCAGTAAAAAATAAGTTAATGGGAGCACTGGGAAATGTGAGAAAAAACCTGTAGAATTGTGTGATTTCGAAAATCATGCATTCAGGGGCTCCTTAATAGTAAACATAACTTCAATTAACTGTCCAATCTTTTACCTCCCGTTCTCTTAACTCGTGTGTCCCTGGCAAAAAAAGTGCATTTAGACTCTCAATACTCTGATTCTGTTTGGCCTACTCAACATGATTGGGCTCAGAAACTTTATATCGTAACCGGCTTGAACTTCGATTATTTTAAGAAACTCCAAGGCGTCTTCAAAATGCATGCCTAACTTTAGTTTATGACGTGCACTAATGTTCTTCAATTATTTGATTACATTAGTTAAAGAGGTAAATTCTTTTAGAAATGTAGCGTATATGGACTTGCATGAGCATTAATAGCCCAGCGAGTCTAATTTTAACTTTCGTTTTACAAAGCGAAAATATGGCAGTTAACTATCAAGTAGGTAAGAAGTAACTTTTGGTAATGTAATCTCTCTGAGATCGGAATGTGCTGACAGCCACAGCGAACAAATAGTACCTCAGTGTTCCATAGCCAATTGCGTATTAAGCATTGCGATGATTGGCCGGAGAAATGTATGATTGCACTCAATAAATTAAAATAACTCACGTAGCACGCTATCTCATCTTCCGTTTTCGGCTAATCAGGTGTAAAGACTGCAAGAACGTTTGTCACTCATAATACTATTTCAGGTCGGCTAGACTACCGCATGCATTAAGGCTTCAATTCATTTCCAGTTTGCCTATACGAAAGCGAGCAACAGTGAAGGCTGTTTAACTAAATTACCTTGGCTGCATTGAACCCGCAACGTAGCTGTGCTAGAAGACACATAGTAGTTCCCGCTGAGAATACCACCACTCTTTTGCAGATCAGAGCATCCTGAAGCCGCAGCTGGGTAGAAATCTGCAGTAGTTCCCAGAAGCAGTTCCACAGAAATAGTACCGCAGTGTGATCATGCTGCACATACTAGTTCATTTGAATCAGAGCGAGTGAACAAGAAAATAGCCAACGAACGCTTTATTCTGCAGCAGCATACCGACATTGAAGACAGCTACGACGCCACTTGTCGCAGATCCACACAGGTAACCTTGGTTTTGCTGCCTGCAGTAGCCACCACAGCATGAACTTTGACTCGTCGCCGCCACAAGACCACTGACGCTGTTCTCTTGCGCACACACACATGTCCCATCTGTAATATTATATAATTTATTAAATTTGTGCCATAGAATATAACGACTCTGACATTGAGCAGCTCTTTCAAATGTATGCACCAGTTGCACGAAACACTTTTAGGAGCAACAATTAAACATTCTATTTAGTCCCACGGCATGCCAAAAGCCAGTCTCCCGAAGGCGTAAAGCTTTTCTTATATGATAAATGTCTGAGTTCTAAAATGACGCAATGTTTAGCTATGTAGCCTTATTCCTTCTGATCTCTACGCTAAATGCAGCACTTCTGTCTGTCCGCTATAGAAGTTCGATGAATGAATTATGAATTTTTCAGGGAATTTTATCTCTGCATGTTGAAGATATTCTCCCATGTGGCATCCCTAATATTTGTGATTTGCTCATTACGTCAATTTAACTGAGGTCTCTTGGAAACATCCAAGAGCTTCACTTGCTGTCATTTTTGTTTCTCTTCAAAATACAGAGCGACCATAGGCCATCTGCCGTGGGCCCAAAAGCCGAAAGAGAATTTCAATTTCATCGCTGAAACGATTACAAACTTCTGGGTCACAGGTCCCGTGCTCAAACCAATTTAACAATCGATATTACTTTCCCAATGGCGTACGATCAACTAGAGCTACACAACCTCGTCTTTAAAATGTCACATTAAATTAAATTGTCCGAGCCGCATCCAGGTGCATCGAATCAATAAATGTGCACGTTGTTTATTCTTGCTAATATGTATACGACGCTCTCCTTGAGGCAAGTTTGTGTAAGTTATAATAATAATAATTATTATTATGTACTTGATAAAGCACCCTCAGAGAACTTAATCTCTTTCTAGGCACTTTGCATTTGCTGCAAAGTTGGACCAATACTCAAGATCTGGCTAGCTTTGGTCAGCGGCTGGACTGCTTTGAAATGAAAATAAGCATTGTATTGTAAGAAATGTAAACCTGTACAGCAGCACTTTAGTACTCACACGTTTCTCACCGCACTCTATTCATTAATAGTGATTATGGATGGCGATGATTTTCACTCTTCTTAGCATCAGGGAGCTTCGCACACACTTATAGCTTTTACAGTAGTTTTTAAATACGAAGCTATTAAATGTCTAGTAGTTATGTCACCACTTCTGACATGTCACAGATAAGATCACGTATAACCATACCAGAAAAAATAACATGTCTGACATTTTAAGTCAAGGCTTCAAGTCGCACGAAGCAATACACACTCTAATTGGATACTAGTCGGCATCATAAGAACACCTCAATTGAGTAGAGCTTGTTTTGATTGGATATATGCACGTACGACTCCTTCTATAAAAATGCCAAAATAAACATTCATTTAGGATATCAAACTCTACATAGAATGGGATACTTTGTAGTTTGTGTTCATTTTCCATAATTTACTTGATTATCTTGGTGTCGCAATGATTAACATAGTCTGACTAGGCTGCTTTAGGATATATGGAAACGCCGAGCTTCAAACGTTCCACGTACGTCTGCTGTGGTCGGAGATCATCTATACGCATTGGATACCGTTGGATACTATTAGATACCGGTTAGATAGACAGAGCAACGATGCTCACTGACGACAATAGTTCAGTAAGTGCAGCATTATGCAACACAAAAAACATTCGGATGGCATAAAATGTCCCAGCTACGAGCCACGTACGTCTCAGACATCTATGATTTATGAAAGCAGCTTTTTGCACTTAGCACGGGAACAAATGGGCTGTCATGGAAATGCTGCACACGTGCTGCTACAGGCCATAATGTGCCGGTTTCATGTCCGCTTTTGCTGTTTTTTTCGTAGCGTGAGAATTAGAGAAATTTCAGAAATTACTTGACTATCTAGGAAGATCGAAGTTGAAGCGTTTACTCGACGTCAAAATATGCTACATAATGACTTCGAGTTATAATAATTATATATAGACTATAAGTATGAAGCAAAAACCACATTAAGTTTGTTATTTCAAAAGTTTTTAATGAGGCTTATTAGATGAGCCTGACAGCGAATGCATTTCGGTGAGCAAGCGAGTTTTTTTTCCTGCTAAATTATTTAAAAAAATTGAAGTAAGCAGTAACTTTGGACAATGCTCAGAACAAGTTCAAAAATATTGGAAAAAATTGCGATTACAGTTATGTTTCGAGGCTTGTAGTGATGCCTTTCAGCTACGCAGCTGAATCCAAGCCTGACTTTGATAACTTGCTTCACATATTTTATTTTGCAGATAAATTGCGAAGCCTTTTACCACAAGCACTGTATTGCAAAAATACCTTTGATGGTGCAAAATGCAATGATTATGTTGTGCGATATCAAGCACATACTAGAGTAGGAATGCTGAGATCATCACAGTGAACAGCACATGGAAAGAACTTTTGTTACCGAAAGACGATATACAAATGAATTATTATTAGTAGTGGTACTAATAATGATAAAGCTCTGAAAGAAGAGCGCAGACAGATGGATGAAAAGATAGAGTTTCATTCTAATATATATGGTTAAATATGTATATATACAGATATACATACGAGCCCGATGGTGGTATCCCGGGTTACCATGGCACGCGGACTGCAATAACTACCTGAATATTGGTCCTAATTATATGCAAATAGGCTAACAATGTCGGGCTCGTCGAGTTCTATTCGTCAGGAGAAAGACAGCGATTTCGTTTCTTAATTTCAAAACTTTAAGCCTTGCTAGTAAGTTGAAGTCTGGCTTTAAAGCTAATCACTCGACAGAGTCAGCATTGCTTGGGGTATACGACGACCTACTTAGGAATTCAGACATGGGTTGAGTGTCTCCGCTTGTTTTGCTCGATCTTTCGACAACTTTTGACACCATCGATCACAAAGTTCTTCTAGAGCGCCTCTCATCTCGCCTGGGCATCACTGGCACTGCTCTCCAATGGATCAGATCCTATCTTATTGGGAGACTTCAGAGTAATGACGTGAATGGACAAAGATCATCCGAGGTACCTCTGAAATATGGGGTACCTCTAAGGCTCCGTGCTAGGTCCGGTTCTTTTCACGGTTTATACTCTGCCTCTTGCTGATGAGATTGGCAAGCACAATCTAGGCTTTCACTTCTATGCGGATGACACTCAGTTGTACTTTTGCTTTTATTCCTCCCAGCCTTCGAGCACCTCGAATTCTCTCAACTCACTTGCTGCAAGTATTGACGACATCCGCACATGCATGGCAGCAAATTTTCTCAAACTAAACGATGATAAAACTAACTTACTAGTTATGGGCAAACCCAGTGTGATTTAGAAATGGGAAATTCTGACGCTCAAAATTGGCTCTGCCAGCATATCTCCTGTTGAATCAGCTCGAAATCTGGGTGTCATGTTCCAAAGTGAACTCTCGTTAGACGACCACATCAGCTCCACAGTCAAATCTGCCTACTTTCAGATACATAACATTGCTGAAATTCGGGCTTGTTTAGATAAGGACACCACTTCTTAGTTGGTCCATTCATTCGTGACATCCCGTCTCGACTTCTGCAACCCACTGCTTACTGGCCTACCGGCATGTGCTATCAGGTGATTGCATCCGGTGCAAAACTCCGCAGCTATGCTTGTCTGTCGTGAGCTTCGCAGTTGCCACATCACACCACTTCTCAATGACCTGCACTGGCTACCTGTCAAGCAATGGATTGACTTCAAGGTTTTGTCGCTCACTTTTAGGTCACTTCATTCTTTGGCTCCAGCCTATCTCTCATATCTACTCCCACACCAGGCTAAGCATCGCACCACTCGCTTTTCTGAATCCAACAGCTCATACAAACCTCAAATCCTTTGGAGACCGTGCATTTAGTTCGTATGCTCGCTCCCAAAGCATGGAACTCCCTCCCGACTTGCGTCAGAACATCCGCTGATTTGACCACATTTAAAAGAACTTAAAAACACACCTATTTAGGACAGCATTTAGTGGGTCCCTGTGACTCGTCCTTCTCGTGCTTATGCGTGCTGACACTGTGCATGCTGCCACTAACCCCATTTGCATGCTGACCCTGTGCATGTCACCCCTAACCATGTTATTCGTGTTGTGTATCAAGCATGATATTACTCACCATTCAATTGCATTTACCTTTGCAGCAAATTTAAAGCATCTAGAAAGAGACTGAGTTCTCTGAGGGCGCTTGATCAAGTGCATTATTATTATTATTTTTATTATCATTATTGTATGACTTGTGCCTTGAAGCATGAAGCTCAACAAAGCTTGAATAAGATCGAGCCTGCTAGAGATTTTTCCTACGATGGATAAATAAATACGCTAGCTCTGTGAGATGCTAGAGCTTGCTTTACCTAAACTGAAACTTTATGAATCAGAATGTTCTGATAATAATAGCGAAAACGTTTTTGTGAGCATCCTGTATACGCATGAAGATCACCCACCATACTGAATAGGAGTGGCATTCACTGCGTTCTGGCCTGAATTTAAGGGCGAAGCCGTAAGTTTCAGTAAGCGTTCTATTGCTGGCAAGAGAGAGCAAGAAAGGCAAACTTAATTCTAAAAAATTGTCCTTGGATCAAATGGTAGTGCAATCATGTAAGTGCAGCTTCAAGAGTAGGTTGAAATTCAGCAGTAATCGTTTGAAGCTACGTTTTTTTATTTGTGCACAATTGTATGCACTGATATCAAACAAACATACAACGTTAGTAGCGATGAGGAAAGTCACGTAAACACGTTAATTAATAGATAGCTAATTCAAGACCTAATTTCTATAGAGGCAGTGAAGTATTAGTGACTTTCAGCAGTAGCGAAGAATTACATGCTGCATGACTCGAACACGCGTCGTGAAATACAGCAAATGAGCTTTGCTTAGAGCCAGTGGCTGTTAGACCAGTACATACCCGTGGTCGCAGCGTATGACCACTGCCCTCCTCGGCAGTACTCTATGCATTGATAAGCACTCATCAATGGGCTGGTTATGGTTTCATTTGCTGCATTTCGAGCTAGCCTGTCTACGTAGCATCCTCGGTAGCCTTAAAAGAAAACCAATCAGACATAGTTATAAGTCTATATGCAAGTCATTCGGATGCTACAGTTGGCGTTTGGCGTGTGACTGTCAAGAGCGTAGCCGGGATTGCGGAATGGGGCAAAGCCTTGAACTTGGGGGTGTGAGGCCAGCTCAAAGAGATTACCAATAAAATTAGCATTACAAAAGATACCTAGTTTGAGTAAAAATTGCTATTTTAGCTCATAGGTTTACAAATATTTCTCCTTTAGCCATCCATTAAACTCTTAACAATATTTGGAAAGTATATAGCTGCGTGCCAGAGGTGCCCCACTCGAAAACCTCATTCAACACTCTAAAAAAATATTCCTACCTCTTTTTTTGAGAGCCCGAGGAATATCACCGTAGGCGGGACTCTTTGAACCAGCTGAAAATGACCTATTTTGCTTGGTAATCTCAACTGAATGTGCAATCCAGGGCTGCTCTAGCAGTCTTTATACGTTCACATAAAAACAGGTGGTTGGCTCTCTATGGGAGATACCTCGAATCTGCAAAGCGGACACGCTTGTAGAACCGCCATGTAAATATTTTATATTTACAAAGTATATTTAACAAATCCTTAGGGCTGTTAGACCCTGAAGCATGTGGTAAATCGGTCAGTTAACGGCATTGTGCGAAATTATGTTCGGCTCGCGAATTATGAGCATTAGAAACCAGACTTTCGGAGCCAGGAACATAGACTATGATTTAGACCCTAAAAACTGAATATCTGCGATAGAAGTCAGTCAGTTTACTTTTAACTGCAAGCTAATGAGATTTTATAATATGGCTGGTGCTCTAAAGTTGTAGCCAATATGGCCATCGGTTATAAATCTTCACTTCAATAACCTGATTTTTTTAGATAGGTACGGGTGCTCCTAATTGCTGTCTTGCTCCTCTACTGTCGGCGCACCTGTGGGGTTGACGACGGAAGGTCTAACAAGTGAGGTGCTAACTGTCGAGCACGTACCAAAAGCAAACAGCGACACAAACCTCCTCACAGAATATTTTTATAATAGGGTCGAGACTTAGCAAACGTTGCCGCGAACAGCAGTCGCGGGCTCGTGCGAACTCGTGCGAAGCGAGTGTGCATGAGAGGCGAAGATGGTGTCCGCTCAGGTCCACAAACCGAAGAAGAGAGTCGACTGGAGCGCCGATAGGGTCACTTGACTATTGTGGCCATTCACAAACCAATCCACCCAGTCAGCGGATACGGCCAGGCTTTAGGGAGTCACGTGTTCTCAGCGAGTCATGTTATTCAGGAGCTATTCATCAAAATTGCTGCCAAGCGTGCTGGACCGATTGGACCAATAATAAATTGAAACTGCGTCTAATTTCTTTTTGCAGACCATGGTTCAGCAGATTTCTTCGCATTGGATTTCGGGCGCTCCTTAGAGAATCTTCCCTTGAGTTTCAAGGTAAACCTTTCAGGTAGAGGTCTGTTTTAGAGATGAGACAATGCTATTTTACAGCAGAAATGGTGCGATAGAAGCAATAAAATAGGATTCTCGTACCCAATAGATAAAGCCGGCTCTTGCAATAGCATGCTCACAGATGGAAAGAATCGAAATCATAGAGTAGTGAATCGAAATGGTAGCAAACTAACTCAGCCATTGTATGACAGGTGCTCGAGTCAGTTGTAAGGCAAGCCCGTTTGTGCAAACAGGTTTGACCCTCTTGAGCTTTTTAATATGCAGCTACATGTCAAGGGTATCCACTAGCTTTTAAGGTAATGCCTCTTGAGTGCTTGGTGGTTTTCTGTCGTCGGAATACCTGTATTGGTGCATTGGTGCTGTATCTACGATTCGCTAGCCGTACTTTGAGGCGTAAATTAGATGAGTATTCAACAAGTGCTTTGCAAAGGACTAGCACCATCACACGCCTTAAGTTCAAGAACCGGTAAACCACTTTCACCACCAAGTTAATTTTCACTAGTATACGAAAAATTTTAATATGTAAAAAAGGTTTACCCACAGTGGCTGAGATATGCATGTGCTGAAAGGGAAAATTCCTTTAAAAATTTGGCCTCGTGAGGCTTATTCCTACTATTACTTAGTTTAAGTGTGCTCACCGACCGTAAATAACCATTTCTTCCTTCGCTAACCTAGTCCATGCATCCCTTGCAACCGCGGTTACCACTAGGTTAGGGAGGAATCCGTGCCTTCAAGAAATCCGCTGTCGTCATTTATTTTCCCCTAGTGTGGATTTTCCACTCAGAGCTTGGCATTGAGCTTTTTGGCTGACCTCAAGCAATTTTGAAAGATTTACTGTGGACAAAATTTTACAGACATGTCCAAAAGTTACTTGATTTGGTTGAATACCAATAGTACGACACCTAACAAACACGGAAAACACAAGTTCAAGGACCATTTTAAACCACTGGTTAAACCAAGTACTACTTATTGATCAAACTAGTTAATTAAAAAATCAGTCGATAATTTCAAAGCTCATACAACTATTAAATCTTCATCGTATTGTGCTAACATATGGCTGATAATTTGTAATGGATTTATTTTACTTGTGAGCACACAGATCAATATGTAGTTGGCATTCAATTCTCTGCGAGTAATCCCCGATTTCTTCTGAACACGTGCATGCATAGGTTGGGCACCAATTCTTCGCGAGTGTTCTGCAAGCTGCAATGACCACTCAGTAAACGATTTAAGTCTAGATTAGAGGAGCACAGTGGATAGAAGTAGCCGTCGGAGAACTAGTCCTCTCACAGAGCGGCAGCTGTCGGTTGCCAGCTAAGTTATGGGCTGTGCTTTTTAAATCTGCCTGGATGAGACCAACGCATCGATCCATGAGCGATGCACACACCTGGATTGTCAGTATCTATAATTCCTATCGCGTGGCGATCCGACGCAAGCCACAACTGCCGTGTTGCCCTGAAAATATTACTGCAGTAGGAGTCTCGTGAGCCGGAACCTCAGTCTCGCCGCTACTGAGCAGGTTTATAGCTACAGGCAGCTTTGAGGAGGAACATTTGTATGAGTGTTACTGTCGCTCGTGACGTTCCGCACCCGTTCGCAAAATGGTCGTGTCGAAGGATTTTTTTACTTACCTTGACTACTCTCGCATAGGTACGATGCCGAGTTTTGGACGCTTACACTCGCAAAGCTGATCGACGTGGTTGTCACCGTTACAGTAAGAGCTGTATAGGGTGAGAGGACGAAGCCCCATGCATAGCTGGCTGTCAAGCTCGCAGTGTAGCCTATGGAAGATGCCATGTTGATGTAACTTCCATCCTCCGCCCAATAGCGACGGCTCTGCTTATAATCCCAAGTGCCTGTCGAAACGATCACCGACAGACGATTCGAGACAATTCAACAATAATGGCAGTCGAAGTTAACGCAGGCGTGCAGTGCATCAAATTGAAGCGACTCGGCTAAGACCACAGTTTTCACATAATTCGCGAGCCATCAGAAACAATGATAGGTGCTCTCCAAACGCTGAGGCCTTTGGGTTTTAGATCCGGTAATGGTCGGCTCAAATCTAACTGCATTACAAACAATAAGAAAGGCAAAAATGAACCAGGTTTTTACAGCCCTAAGTATTTCAAAGGAGCTTCCAACCTTTGAAAAAGAGGAAGATTGTACGTACTCTTCTTTGAGAGGTAGCAGCACGATCTCCGGAACCACAAACGATAGGCAAACCGACTTACCCCTTTCGTTCAATAGCTCTTTTAAATGCCTGTGCGCATACATTAAAATTGAGCAACGCATCAATTAGTCACTTTTAAAGTATTAAGTTCGCACTCTGTGTAAACCTAACGTGTTTACCACGCAAATCAAACATGCTTCTTTCACAGCATTGTTTAAGTGCCTATAAAGATATTGAGCTCTCTTAGGGCGCCATATAAATGTATAATTATTACTATTAAATATATTTCGTAATAATTTTATCAAACGTACGACTGTGCCTCAAAAGGGTACAGCAAGTAACTTAAATTAGTTAGGCACAGTAATAATCGTTGGTGCAGCGCTGACAGATCGAATATTTTTGATTGACTAGTCTGTTTTCATATGCAATTCTAGCACACACTTGCAAGTAGCGGTAAAACCAGTAATTCATTAAAGAGACTGAAGCCTGCAGTTTAATAGCTCCCTATTTGGGCTTCAGCTGGTTTCATGATGAATGATACTCTAATCTTCTAGCCCCAACCACTTCTGGTTCGTTCCCAAATGGAATATGATCTGGAATTCTCTTTGTAATGAGGCAAAGTAATCCATTTGATGTCTATTAGGCGTCCCTAAAAGTGATAATGACCGTGTGCATGTGACCCCTAACCATGTTATTCATGTTTTTTATTAAATCATGATACCACTCACCAATCAATAGTGTTTCCTTTGCAGGAAATGTTAAGCGACTAAAAAGAGACTGAGTTCTCTGAGGGCGCTTTATTAAAATTATTATCATCACTTTAATATTAATCATAATAACGATACCAGGAATTAGGCCTTTCTATTGAGATTCTCAAAGGGAACAAAATCTCTTTCGCAGCATTTAGTAAGCTGAAGAAGCTCAGGATAAGCAGACAAGAACACACCAATTAGGCACAGTAAATCTTTATGTTGATTCGGTGCTTGATGGGGAGCCTGTGTATGTAATGTATCTCTGTCTGTAACTCCACAAAGTCATAAAGACTATGTGGGTGTTACGCAGGAGAGTTTTGTAGAGCTCACTCACAGCCTAAGCGGATTTTGGTATGCATTCGGGAGCCAACAGACTTCATCTCACGCAACAAAGAGAAAGTGAGAAGGATAGCTGAGTCAGGAGAGAAGTTAGGATGCGATGCATGGAAGCAGCAGCCCATAACGTGTGGAAAGGATGTGCCGTTGTCGGCAGTAGGAGATTAGTTGTCGTTGCGTAAGAATTTTGGAAGTGAGTTCGACAGTCTAGGACCTGCAGAGCTAACGCGAATGTCGCCAACGGTCTTTAAGCGCAGGAATGGAACAGCTAATCTATTGTCCGTACAGGACCTGAGGGCATAAGGAGGCTGAAAGAGGTGCACCAATTCAGCTAAGTATGGTGGGGCCCAGCCGTGGCGGGGGTTGCAAGAACGTTTGGAAATGCTATAGTTCGGGCAGTTCAAAGTTCACGACACTCATCCCTAGCTGCAGAGTTTCGCGCCAATTGTAAGCTCTTAATGGCACAGTTGAGAGATCATACTTACTTTCTCGTGCAAGACACTGTCGTACTTACACGTGAGCACGCTGACGCGCGTTTCGCACCGACGGGTGAATGCGCGATGCTGTTTGCTCAAGCCGCATTCGAAGAGCAATTTCGATACCGCAGGGAAACATTTTGGCGAGCGCATCGTGTTCGGCTCTTACCCGTCCAAAACGTGGCAGCAGAAGTCGTCAGCGACGAGTACATGAGCATGAGTGCCGCTCTCTCCTGCGCCGTGTTGACCACGACCGAGAAGGAGCCGAGCGCGGCGCAGTAGTACATGGCAGACTCGTACGTGCCCACCGTGGATGCCTTGAAAAAGTAGCAGCTGCCCGAAATGCCGAACCACTGGTAGGATGGGCACGCTGTGTCGTCTGAACGGAAGGGCGAAGTTGTGAACTACATGAACAGACAGCGAGCCCAACAAGCGGCTTTGTAGGTGGCAGTGCCATTCGCAGAGAGAGCTGCGGCAGAGACGCAGCTTCTGCGGCGGCAACGGCGACGCCACGCACAACGACGGCCCGCATAGTCGACTAATGGATTGGCATAGGACAGCAGACTCGTGGTGTTCGTGCGTCACAGTTCGCCCCGCGCCATTACGTTCTATTATAGTGGTCCCTCGAAGCTTCGCGCTTCGACTTTCGTGGCTTCGCTACGCCGCGGTTTTCAAAATAAGTGTATATGCATTAAAAAGTTGATCGAGACAGTGAAAATGATACACCGTGCTCGTTTGTCTAAGTCTACTATTCCCCCAGCATTACAATTGAAATTAAAATTACTGTATGTATGGAATGCGGAATAAGACGGCGACGCATTTGTTTAAGGTACTAACCACCTGATGACTCTCCTACTGAAGTCGTGCCTTCAGAGGAGCAGTAGCATTGCTCTTCTTTGCTGTGCTGTACATCTCTTCATCTTACTCGTTTCATAACCAAATGCACTATTGTTATAGCTTGGCGTTTGTGCATAAGAATTGCGTGTGTACATTCAATTGTACAATAATAAAACGACGCTTGTAACCTCTAATATGTCTTATTTTCTCTCATTTTGTCTATTATATTTGGTAATACGAGTGTAATGGTAACTAAAGGGGTGTTATTTCATGTCCAGGAGGGCTCTGATAATGTTAAAAACCTTATTTAGAGAGTCATTAACACGTCTTCTATGCTCTAACTACGGAAGTATTAGATTTATAAATAAAGAATCCTGCTTCGCGGAAATTCCCCTATCGCCGTAGAGTCTGGCACGGATTGACCGCGATAAACGAGGGTCGACTGTACTCACCCAGCCAGCCGCACTGCTGACTGGTGGCAGTCGAGTTGTCGCCGTTCGAAACGACTACGGTGTAGTTGCTCTTGTAGTATATGCCGTTGTTGTAAAAGCTGCTGCACGACACTGCTGCCGCAGAAGTAACGACAACTGCAATGAAGATAGGAAAAATCAGACTCAGAATTGGAATTAATTTGGATTCTTTTATTTCGCACACAATGACCTGGGCAAACCGGGAGGCATAATGTTTCTTCGGTGGCAGAAATATTTCAGGCTCGATTATCACTGATGTGCGTTTAAGTGACATGTCATACGCAGGTATGAGACCAAATTTGCCGCAGATTTGCAGCCGGAGCACGTGAATCACGCTTAATAGCACGTGAGAGATAAAAAACTGGTTTATAACCAAAATACAAACACCCGAGATTGTCTGGGACCGTCATTGCAAAGCGAACAAGTTATACTTTCGCACACTGCTTTTTTTAACACTTTGTAGTCTTGGAGAATGTATTACTGTTGAATCCCAAAATAGTTGCTAATTAAGGATTCGCTGATTTAAAAGCCTAACTTATATAGTAGGTGGAAGATTCGTAGCGGCATCACTTCTTCTTGCAATGTGCGATGAAGAATAGCCCACAGCAGGACTCAAACCTACGACCTCGATTATGTGGTGCGACCATATTAACCCAACGTTACAAAATTGGCTTCAAGACATTGCCATTCTTGACCTTTGCATAGGTAATAATTGACAATTATTCATTGTTGCTGATTGTGACCAGGCGTCGTTGTCGAATTCTAGCCATTGCAGGAAATGAAGTTGGCTAATAACTTGATTTGCTTGAAAGCTGCAAAGAAGCTTGATGGAAGGTGTGGATTTAACGGTCCTAGGTGGTTTAAAATAAAGATCCGTTGTTAGTCGCTGCACGTTTTTTACTGCTTCTGCGCATGCTACTGATGTTACAGTTCTGGTCCTGTTAGATCTATCAGCTGCATTTGATACTACTAGTCGCGATACCGTACGCTAACGATTGAGAACAATTAACGGCCGGACAGACGACGCACGGTCGTCATAATATCGTATTTAACCCAAGAGATCAATTCCTTATTTTACAGCGGCGACTCTCATCCAGCCGATAAGTCACCTATGAAGTTCCTAAAGGGCCATCCCCAGTCTTTTGCTGTTCTCAGTTTATACCAAACCTCTGTGAAAAGAACATCTGGCCCATGGGATATATGACCCCTTCTACGCGGACGATTCGCAGCTGTATTCTGTCATTTAAACCGTAGGAATTCCAGTGCAGCGACTGATATATTAAATTCTCACTTCGCCTAAATTTAATTCTGGCTTTTTGAAAATTAAATTAAGCGATTTTAAAACCAAGCTTCTGCTCACAGGCCACCTCAAGCATACGGCTAAACCAGGAGACTTCGCTCACCTAATTGGTGACGCTACAGTGGGACCTTCATCGCGTGCTCGATATTAAGGTGTTTTCTTTAAATAAACCTTAAAGTCCAAAGCTTAAAGAAATTAGCTTCATTAAGGAGACTGCTTCTACTGTTTGCCATCACGTCCGATCTCCAGCATTGGGGGCAGTCTACCGCGGTAGCTTGCTAAAGTCGAACCAACTCTCGGGTTCTGTCTAGACTCGATTACTGCAATCCAGTTTTGGCTGGGCACTAGAAAAAAGCCATTAAGCCTCGGCATATCGTGAGGAATATGGCTGCAATGCTAGACAACGAATCCCACCAGTTCAGCCATGCTTCTCCTTTGCAGAATGAGCTACGATGGCTTCGGTTGATCGACGTATTCGAAGAGGAGTTCTTACTGTCACCCACGTGGCTCACATTGGTTTCGCTTCTTTATACCTAGCTGAAACGATGCACCAGTTTCAGCCTCCTCATAACCTTAGGTCTCCTACGGAAATTAATTAGCTGGTCCATTCCCTACGCTTTAAAGACGTGGCGATTAAAGCTTTTGCTCGGCTGTTCCAAGACTATGGAACTCATTTCCACGATTCTTCCGCAATGCCATCTAATCTCCTGCTGCCGACTGCGAGGCATCCTTTCAAGCCGTCCCAAGCTGCTACTGCAATGCTAGCTACTTCCTCAACTAACCTCCTCACTCAGTTGTGCTTCTTACTTTGAGTTTGTTTCGCGAAATAAAGTCATTTGGCTACCATACCAGGACCGACCGCCTATACGGCCTATGAGTGCGCAACAGAAAACTCTCCTGCGTCCACCGTCTTAATTCTGGTGACTTCGTTCGTTGAAATACCGGCGGGAATAAATCACGTCGCACTATGCTCACCGAAATTCAGGGCCGCAAGTTTTATACTCAGCAATCGATTCAGCAATGCTGACGGCTCCGCCTACTTGAACGGATACCGTACAGTAAATGGAGCTGAAATTCCCCCCCCCCCTGCCGCCTTTCTGCTCAGCAGCACGGGTCCGCCGCCCTGGCTTTCTGCTGCTCTCATGAGGTGACCGTACGAATAATCTTTGGGGTAGTCGTAAAAGAATTGTGAGAAATGCCCATGGATAGTGATGAGATGGCGACTCTCCTACCCTTAATGCTGCCACTTGACTGGTCATTTGCATTCACGTTTTGTCTAAAATACTGCAGTACCTTGTCATCTTGTACTAGCTACTTCTAACAAGAAAAATGCTGTTTTTGCTGTCATTTGGGACTCAGAGTCATTATTATTATTTAGACACTAATCATTGTATATCGCCGTTGCTATAATGTGTTATAAGCGTAATATAACATACCCAGATGAAACCTGCGTTTGCTATCAAACATTATCCACAAAATATTCTCTACGTAAAATTCCAGTTGCTGTATTTGCTTCCGATCATCGCCAATTATTGTCTTTCCAAAGCCTTACGAAATTTTATTTAAAGAAATTTGAGGTTCTTGTAAATTTCAGATAGCGTGCTAAGTAAGTGCCTTTTCGAATTACCTTTTCGCATGACGTTTACACATTCTCCATAAGGTAGCCGTAAGTTCTTTGACATTTATCAATTCTGCTGTCGCCTAAAGTGATTTATAAATTTAGAATATTTACCTACAAAACGGTATCATAAAGCAAAAAACATTCCATTAGGATTCTTTAAGTGCAGTGTGAGCTTCAGATATCTTTGATTTTTTGCCGGAAAATTATATATTTCCCGTAACGTAGTCAAGTTTGCTATCATTTGAACTGCATACAAGTATTTAATGCCTAAGACATAAACTCAGTGTTAAAGCACTTAATGAGATTATATAACCGTAACTTAGCTCATATAATCTAAAAAAATAAATACGTACTGCTGGACACGGCCATTATTGACGTTGCACTTCCACATATTTGGTACGGTGCAGCTGCACAGGTAGAACCGCAGCTGGACCACGGTTGACTCTGGCTGCTGTTGAAGTCTATTTCATCATAGCACGAGCATCTGGTCTGTTGGACTCCTGCCACCTCATATCCTCTGTTGGAGCACAGCTCTCGACAACCCGTGACAGTCATTCGCTGGTTTGGAGTGTATTGAAACCTCGCCACTGGAGGA
This sequence comes from Cristatella mucedo, assembly GCA_009760855.2. NCBI lineage: Eukaryota > Metazoa > Bryozoa > Phylactolaemata > Cristatellidae > Cristatella > Cristatella mucedo. The sequence continues at coordinate 3,452,703 of WPIO01000012.1, forward strand.
ACAGTGTAGCAATCGTCAAAAACTGAAAAATAAATGAGAGAATGAATCAATCATGCTGACCCTCCAGGGATTTCAGCAGAATAAATTCAAGTTGATCAATTTGAATCATGAGTCATAAGATAATAGATTCAATTTGAATTTAAGTTGATTCATCAAAAAACAGTGACAGAGATTGTGAAACAACAGTGCAATTAAGGAGGTGCCTATTAAGCTCAAGCACATACCGCAACACCACGCACCTCACGCCTCACACACACCTAACCACATCTCCGGGCCGCGATCTTATGCAAAGCTGCTACTGCAGACTTTTCAATTACAAAGAAGGATATTTATAAAGCAAAACATTAAATTCTTTACGATTTCAAGACTTGCTACTAAATATTATCTGCGGCGTTTTAATATACTGCTGACGGTAGTCATGGTCGATGTGTAGATCGGACGCTCGCTTCAACCGTAGCTTGCATAGGAATGCCATTGATGCTTCCTAGTCCGACAAAACATGAGTTCTTAATCGCACCGTACAACAAGTGGTTTGGCGATGCCCCCTTTGCAAATACATTAGTGGATATCGTGGATACGAGGGTTTCGAGTTCAGTCAGCCTGCACCTTGCAATTGGAATCATTCGCTCTACTCTTTCGGTCGACGCTGAGCGGCAATGGAAAGAAGGGTGCATGTTCAGTCGATTTCAAGTTCAAGTTCAAGAAGGGTGCCTACAATTTCAGTCGAGACAAACTTACTTCTCTGTTTACATATGTAGGCCGCTTGCGTGTTTGTACAGCTCACAGCAGACCACACGTACGCAACGGATCCGTCACTGAGGGAACTCTTCGTCAGCCGGTAGCAGTTTCCGCTGGCCCCGTTGAACTTGGAGTAGACCAACAAGCTGCCGTCAGCCCATGTCATTTTGCTAGCCATCGACGTCACGTCAATAGAAGTATCAACAGCGAATAGGCCAATGTGAAAGGTTGCTATCGTCGAAAGAGTCGTATTTCCTATAGAAAACCGAGCGAGCTTCCAGTAGGCAATCACGGAGCATAGGCTGCTGTGTAGAACAATGCAATCGACTGCAAAAATACGAGAAAGTTCTCGGTTCCAAATTATATTTACCAAAGATCGACTCCCCCATTAGGCCAAGTGATCTAAACAGGCGTACGCTTTATTTATTTAAATAAATTAGAGTGCTGAGAGTTCTCCGTAAGTTAGGCCTCGGCGAGAGCAAGCAACAGATCAAAGCTGGAGATGGTTGTCTGGGTTTTGCCTCAAGAGGCAGCAATCACAATCCTGGCCGTGGTAGTTGGAATTACCAGGTTAAAACCTTATTAAATTCAACGCATTATAGATTATTCTCGAGAAAGATTCTGACGGAAGTGAACTCTTCAAGTAGAAATCAAATATAAAAATCCGTAAAATCGTATTACTTTAAATTATAAAAAGGAGCTACATGTCGAGCGTCAGGAAACACTAAGCTCCCATATTTGCCCTATGCTAGAGTGAATATAAAGCCCGTAGCACGTCACAGAAATTAGCACTAATCACATGGCGGCATCGGTCGCAGTTGTGGAGGGATAACCTTGGTAACCTTGAGTGGCATATTTTGCCAAACAACTCAGCACCCACAATAATGGTGCAATTAACCAGATTTTAAGATGCACTGAGAATCTGGAAACAGTTTCGGCAATGGGTAAGAGGTGACCAGGCGGCCACCGGCAAGAAACGCCCGGCTCAGTTTTACTACTCGAGTATTCAAATGACTAAAGTTCTATTTTTCTTCGTGGTGTTCTCGATAATACATCAATTAAAAAAATTAAAAGAGTTTGAAGTAAAGAGAATATCTGAAATACAGAGGTCACGAATTCGGACCAGATGCTACTGACTCTCCGATATGCATGTGTGAAGACAGAGTACCATCATTTCTGGCCTATGAAAGAGTTGGCACGGCAGTTTTATAAGGATCGCATAGTCGAAATCTCGAGCTTGAGCATGGAGTAGCTCGCCATAAAGATCAGCATTACACTCCTTGTTTGGGTATTGATAAGAAACTATTGTCGCCGTGCATATGTCGGTGCGCTGGTGCTGCTAAATATCAAAGGCTTCTTCTAACCAATGCTGGTGCCACAACAGCTGGGTTTTTCGTATGGAGTCATTGCTTCGCAATCCACACACCACCGCATTTGTGCAACTTGCAGTGACCAGGCAAGCTATCTTTTAACAGTGGCGCTCAGCTAAGGAGCTCAGCCAGTCTAAGGCTCTTGAGGCCCAGCGTGCCCAGCCCCTTAAGGTAAAGCTTCGATCTTACCCTGGATAGTTCGCTCAACGAAAGCCTGCTCGTCCGAAGTTAGAATGGACAGCAGGTGCGAGCTGTCGGCGTTGCACGCAGCTTGAGCTTGAGTCCAGGATAGCTGTCCAGTGCGGAAGCTGTAGCAGTCGGAGCTCAGGTTCGATGACGTAAAGCTCACAGGACAGGCACCTGTCAACAGAAGTAAAATGACTACGATGGCCCGTGTAAGGTCAGCTCGCAAGAGAGCACTATCGCCATGCTAACCTCAAGAGAGGCTAAATATGTCTATTACATTCAAAACTCAATGGGAAAATCACCACATGGACAGATTAAAAGATCTAGATAGATTAAGCAGCGATAAAAATGGCTTGAATTAATCTATAACTAATACTAATACTATCTACGATAAAAAGATATTGCCCCTCGTTAATTAGCCATAATTGGTTACACTGTGATTAAGCTGGAAACAGATCTAGCTCATCTGATAAAGAATCCAAGCAATTATTGCAAGAAGTGTGTATTCAAAATCAAAACCAATGCACTACGGGTTAACTTTGACAATCATGAAAGAACGCGATTAAGAAAAGAATTTAATTACGTTTGCCGCTGAACATGGCGCCAATGCATCTAGCAATACATTGCAATCAGTGGTTAGACAAATAGTGCTAACGTACCACCAAGAATGTTCCAAAAACTTATATAATTATCAATTAGAAGAATTAGTACATGTAATTTTCACATCACAAAAGAAATTGGGCATATTTTCATGCTATCAAACCTGCAAAATAGACATGCCAATGTATCCTTAAGTACCACGAACATAGATAAAATTATATGCATTACATTTAAAAAATCAGTTTGCCTGAAGATTTATCAAAGTAGAACTGAATCTTCTTATATCATTAATAATCTCCTAATATAGTGATAACATTTTAGCTTACGGCTGCTAAGTCGGATAACTCCAAGGTCAATGCCTCAAAATGAACCGTTATTGATCATTCAGATTAGGCAGGGGAAAAAAGTGCAAAATCATCTCAAATTCTACGCACGACATTAGTACAATAACTCCAAGGAAATATAAAAAGAAGTATAACCATTAATTCGCTTGATAATTCCAGAAAACTCATCTCTGGTAGTAGAAACTTAGTTACACACTTACCAATTCCAGATGATATTTTTTTAATTTGGCCTAATGCAAGTCCACGATTTGCTTTCACGTGCCGAACTGCTATAAAAAAGAAATTTACAATATTCAGTGATAGTCATTTGAACTTAATATTCGAAAGTCATTCAAAGTTTACTGGAATGAGACGACAGGCAAAAGCACGATTGTGGTCTCCGGTGTTAATTCGTGCTTGCATTTAATTAATTTCCACGCCGACTAGATGCATTAGCAAATCATGGATTATCAGAATCTCCTAATAAACAAGAAATGGAGATACAATTTTCATGCCCTTTGATAAATAAATCCTAATAATGGCCTTTATTTGAAATTATGTTCCTGTGACAGTAATTGATCATTTTGTCGCGGTTTAACCACTTTTGGAGGAATAGAGTAGGCAGGTTCCCGGATCAGATAACCATGGGTCCGGCTTTGATGCCCGACTGCTAGCGTTCATCAGACAGACATGCGACGTGAACTAGTGCCGATGGCAGCAAGCCGAGGTGAACCTCTCTCGGATGACAGAATTGTTGTTAACGTGAGCGATTCGTCGAAATAATTACGCTTTTGCCAACTTAAGACGAAAGTTATTCACTGAAAACATAGCCTTCGTGTCTAGCTAGATTTCCATATCGATATCACCGTTATCGCATTCCTCTACTGTTCCCATCACTATGCGTAATGCATGAACTAATTTTTTCTATAAGTAGATCGTTGGCACTAGAGGGCCGAACCCTCGGGTACCAGGCTGTGATACTACAGGAAGCATTCTAGCACGGAAATGCTGGCTGCTCTTTGCGGCAGGCCCTGGTGCCAAACTTCCAACTCGTCTCCACTTTTGGCTTTGTTGTATTAACGTCTTAGACTGCTGGCCTGGTTTGTGCCATTCTTCTCTCCTAACTTATACCTCACGGGTCAGACCTTGTGGCTATGGTAGGTACTATTGGCTACCGATCGCTCACCAAGTGCAATCTTAGCTGTGAATTGGACTAGAGAAAGCAAGTCATGTCAAGAGCTGCTAGAATTTTGTCTTCTGAGGTACCGAATCATATAAAAAATGATACATCACAATCACCTATTAAAAATTAAGATAGCATTTTTCAAGTGCATTACGATCTAGATTCAATCAAACCCATATACGACGCATCAATGCAACTTGGCTAAGAAGATAAGAAACCTGAGAGCCTCAGACTCTCCACAGGACTAAATATCTGGTTCTAGTTCAACCAGAATAACAGTAGTTAGTTTAAGGGGAAGGTCTTGAATGCTAAGGATGCGTCTAGATTGATAATTGTTTTGCAATCAATTGCCTAATTCCTGTCTTTCATTTGATTTGATTTTTTTACTGAGCTCTATTGGTGAGTTTCAAAGTTCTGAATAGACATTTAATTCAAATGTGCGATAAAATAATGATAGGCAGGAGAGCTGGGCTTGGCTCTTTCTAATCCAAGATGGCGGCCTGACCGATCAATAGTGAAATTTGAGGACGTGTGGGTTGTATACTCTCTAAGTGGTCTGTTAATTTATTATTTAAGTGTTCTGAAGAGGCTTGTGTGCGTTCAAATTCAGGATCTGCAAACATCGGAGCTTATTAATATTTTTTAAGATGGGGTTATATAGCACTTGGAGTGGCGCCCCTTCGGAGGACAGATTCAAGGGTTTTACGAGAAGGGAGGTTACCTTTTGTTGAGAGAAGCAACGAAACTTCTCTTGGGGTTACAGAGAACTGCCGGATAGCGCATCTTCAATGTACAGCGTCAACTTCAGCTGCCATGGGGTGAATTGATTTAGATGAAAACTAAACAGAAAGCTTTTGAGGCTGACTTGCACACGCCAGTTCCAAAGTGGTCTCTTCTGGGAAGAGCCACTAGTTCATTTTTAAACTACTCCAACAGGCAAAACATGCGGACTTTTTTTGAATGTAGCTAGTAGCTTCAGCAAACAATATTCAGCCACATCTATTTTGTCAGTTCAAGCCCGACAATGAAATGCAACTGAATGAGTATTACATGTACAGAACATAGGCCGCTGAATAGTGTGCTGTAGTTTTCTACCTTGCGAGCCAAATACTTCGTTTGTTTTAAAATAGGAAACCTACGTACCCAATCATTGTCTTCACGAAGAGTTCATAGCATCCACATTAGCTGTCCATATTTCAGAGACCATAGCACAGAGAAGTGTCAAACTAGCAGGGTTCAGAGTTCGACACTGGAAAAAGTGTTGTGTTCGCCTGCTATTGTAATTAGCACGGCAGCCTCGGCCACTGGTGTATGCCCCACCTGAAGCAGGTGGTTCTGCAATTGACTCAGTGCAGCGCCCAGACATTGATGTAAGCATGTGGCCCACCACAGATGCACTCCCTTATCTGTGGTGAGTCAGCCAGCTCGTATATGTACCCACTGAGGGAGTAAAGATCGAGTCTCGTTTACCGCTCACGTTCGCCCGCTCGTGTCTCTGTGAGACTCCACTAGAACAGCCGCCGCCAGAGACACTGACACACAACAAAAGCCTATGACGGCGAAACAGATGTCGACTCAACTTATATAACCTCACAATAATCGACACTTTCTTGCACGTAACTTCTCCGATACAAATTTATATGACCAATTTTTAGTTTAGAACACTTCTCCAGATGTGCCTGCTTATTGCAAAAGCCGGCACTTCCCGGTAAATTTGTACTCGCTGGAAAAATGCCACTCCGCTCACAAAAGGCCTTTTCAGACGAGGTCTCAACTGTCCAATCAACAGAAGAATTTTGAAAAATAGCACTTGAGCTTTTGCGGCCTCCGTGGGTCTTAAATAAGGGGTATGAGACGAAAACTTTCTGGTCCACGTCCTAGATTAGAGCCGTGCTGCAGACAATCTATTCTTGCCTGCTGCACGGAAGATGATTTCAGCCAAAGTTTTCCTGCAGCTAGATGAATGGTGAGCCTTGATGGCTCACTGGGTAAGACGGTTGCTTTCACGACCTCGGCCCCGAGGTCGTGGGTTCGATTCCTGCTGTGTGCAATCCTTGATCGCCACGGTGGTGATAGCCGCAAAGGCTCTTCTGTCACCATACAAAAAAGGTTGTTTGATCAGGTAGGATTTGTTTATTATTTATATATAAAGACGACGGTTGATTCAGGTGATTCAGCCTGATATTCTTTTATTCTGCTCGCTTGGAAATGAAAAGAAAATGAGTTTCCATGCACCATCTCATATTGCAACACCGTTACTTGAGCTGTCTGAGGACCTGCTCTTACTTTTTTCAAAATAGGACTCGCTGCTCTTCTCACTGAGCGAGTAGGGACTAGATTGATGATTTGCAGCTCCACATTTCGGAACTGTCTACGCTCTACTTCAGTAGCTATAGTTTCACGGCACCAAAAAGAAGTCATGCTACGAACCTGCGGGCGAATGGTGAGGCTAGGAAGATCTGAACTGGAACGGATCAATTGCAAAAGTTTTTGAAAATTTGTCTCGCAAATAAACTAGACATGCAACATGTTGCCACAGTGACAAGACGGCCCGTTGAAAGTCGCCGCTGCTCTTTCGTTTTCGCTAAGCCGCTGCACTTCTTGGTCGTTCTTTGGTATTCCAAAACACAAACTGGGATTAACTCGGTCCAGGCTGGCAGGGCGAATAATTATCAACCAGATGCAAGCGATTTTCCTAATTCAGCCTATAAGTATCGCCGTTTCAGTTGCAGAGCTAGCGCGATCCGTGCACGCGTTTGCTACAGCATTGGGACATTCACACGATCCCTGATCCTGGTCAAGCAATATTTACATACCTTGAAGCATGGCAAGTAGGGTGCAAAAACTCAGAAATTCTCGGCTAACAGCCATTAGCACTTAATCCGACGGTTGCTCTGCCTCTTGAATAGTGAGACAGGCTCTCACCATCCCCAATTACCTCTTTTAGTCGGTGGCTATTGATTCCCTAAAACGGTGCTCTCCTTGCAACTATGGCAAAGAAGGTCTAATGAGCATCGAGAGATACTGCTTAGATGACGTCAAACGTAAAGAATATCGATCTAAACCTAAACCTGGACAAAGCTTGCACATGAGAGCTTCCAGACTCGCACATGCATTTGACTCAATCGATAAACATACTACTAAGGTGTTACAAGGGTAAACAGCGTAACTAAGAAAGCAATAAAGAAGCTAGGGCAGAAGCGTGGATCACGGCTCTTGGTTTGAAGGCGTGCGCCTTCTCACTGCCAGATCTCCACTTACGGAGTGTACTTGAAATTACCATTGCAGCCTACACTCACAGAGAGGCTGAGCCTGAGAAAGTGCTCTGCAATGCGAAGTGGGAGAGAAAAAACTTAACATTACCAAAAAGGCATAAAAAATCGACATTACAGATGGGAGCGTAGAACTAAAAGATCCTACCACCAGATACTGAAGCTTAAGCAACAAGATGCCATCAAGATCTAAAACAAGCAGAAACAAAGACAGAAGCCGGTTCGTGTAAAAAATGGAAACAATAATGACACCTGGCGTGTAACAGTTCAGGTACGGTCATAATCTTATGTCGGCTGCATTTCAAGCGAGACAGCTCCACGATTCGGTGCGGTCTGTCCCTCAGCTAGGCTTGAAAACTGCAAGCCGAGAGTTAACATACGCGAACGAGCTCAAAAAGTCTCACACGGTGTATCACTCTCCATTGCCGACACCGTACGCCGATGTAGATGTTACTCCCACCAGCCTGGTATTTGTTGAGGAAAATGGCCAATCAGAGCTTGGCCACAATTATGCAAACTGCGGCGTACCACGAGTTTAGGTCCGGCATACTGAGCGCTGCATAGCCTAGCACATAGGCGTTACTCTCCACTCCAATTTCTTAAGATCATCAACTGATTTCCAGACGGCGCTTATCAAGGAAAATTCTTACCGCTAGAATGCAACTGTGCGGGCATTATTCGAGCAGAAGAATATTTCCGCCCAATTGAACACTTTGGAAGGTCAGCCACGACAGAATCACAAGTATGCATCATCCTACACCTTTGCTCAATCTTTTCGCATACCATACTGGTAGCGAAGTACTTTCAGAGAAATTTAGTTAGGCCACCATGTGGAACGAACGCCGAGCTGGTTTCGTCTAGCCGTTAAGGTGCTCGCCCCGACCAAGGTCTGACTGAGGTCGTGGGCTCGAGCCTCGAGGCATATGTGAAGCGCCTGAATAGAAATTAAGTTCTCTTGGGACGCTATATAAATGAATTATATATATAATTATATAATGCTACATCGTATAAGGGAAGAAATAATTATAAATTTGCTATAACGTCCTCAGAGATCTCAATCTCTTTCTAGGCACTTTACATTTGCTGCAAAGGATGCACGATCAAGTCGTTAGTGGTAGCGTGCTCAATAAACATCAAGAGTAACACGGTTACAGGTGACAAGCACGGGGCTATCACGCCAGTATGGTTATTGGCAGCATGCACAGTGTCAGCACGCATAAACACATAAAGGACAAATCTCGGGAACCTGCTAAATGCTGTGATAGGTAGATTCGCTTTCATTTTTTTTTAACGTGAACGAGTCAGGAGATATAGTGACAAAAGTTGGGAGTGAGTTCCAGGCTTTAGGAATAGAGTAATTAAAAGTATGACCTTTAAATAATTTGAAGCTTTTACGAGATAAAGGTAAACAATTCAATTCCGAAAAGCGGTTGGTACGATGCTTAGCCTGGTAGGAAAGTAGACCTGACAGGTAGGCTTAAGCAAAAGAATGAAGGGATCTAAAAGTGAGTGACAAAACCTCGAAGTGGATGCGTTGCTTGCCTTGCAGCCAGTGCAGGTTGGTGAGAAGTGGTGTGGTGTGGCAACTGCGACGCTCACGACAGACAAGCATAGCCGCAGAGTGTTGCACCAGCTGTAAGCGCCTGAGTGCACTGGCCGGTAGACCAGCAAGCAGTGAGTTACAGAAGTCAAGACGTAAAGTCACAAATGTGTGGACAAATTTAGATGGTATCCCTGTCAAAACAAGCCCGAATTTTAGCAATGTAGCGTCGCTCAAAGTAGATGGACTTAACTCTAGAGCTGATTCGGTCGTCCAATGAAAGGTCGCTTTCAAACATGATACCTAGATTTAGTGCAGATTCAACATCAGATACGTTGGCAGAGCTTATTTGGAGCGTTAGCCTTTCCAATTTCAGAATCCCACTTAGTTTCTTCTTGAACTAGTAACTAAGCATTGGTGATCTATTTTATCAAAAGCTAACAAAAACTACCAAAACATCGAGCAAAGCAAGCAAAAATGTTCTAGCTAATCTGCATTCCGAAGACGGTCTTTATATACCAAAAGCAATGCTGACTGTGTAGTAATGTTCTCTAAAACCAGACTGGAACTTACTAGCTAGGTGTGAAGTTACAATAGAGGCAGTTGATTCAGCTGTTTCAGATAGTTCAGCTGGTCTGCCACGACTTGTTCCCGTGTCTTAAACAGGAATTTTAGAAGGAAGACTGGGCGGAATTTGATCAAGTTCTCTTAGTCAAGTATTGCTTTCTTCAGTGGAGTCCTGACTTCAGTCTTTTTGAAAGGCGCTGGGACATGACCTTAAGGTAATGACATATTTATTATGTTAGTAATGCATGACAGACACAGATCTATGCATCGTAGAATTAGAACAGTGAGAGTAGTCTTAAGAGGACCCTTTTTCTTTATTAGGGACATGAACTTCAGACTGAGGTTACTCGTGGCCTCCTTGAATGTATTGAGGTGCAGCACGGTTAGGACGGACATGATTCCAGAGGGCATGCTGCCACCCTGCCGACGGATATCCTGATTTGTTCTATAATGATGAAAAGATGCCAGAGAAGTAATCAGATAAATCAGCGGTTCTCAACCTGTGAGTCGCGACCCCTTTGGGAGTCAAACGATCCTTTCACAGGGTTGTCAAAGACCACCGGAAAATACGAATTTTTTAAATTTTGAAATAATTTTTATGTTTACTGCATGAAAGGATGGCGGCGTTAGGAAGGTTGAGAACCAGTGACCTAGATCATCACAAAGATCACTCGGTAAGGCGCCAACGTGGAAGTGGTTAAGGAGATGGTTGATCGTAGACATCAGCATTTTTAACTGTGTATTGGTGATTCAGCAGTGTTTTTGTAGAGCTATACTTAACCTTTACTATGATCGATTGGTAGGATCTACAGTAGTCTCCGTATGCCTGTCAATGGACAGTTAGTCCTCATCGTGTGTGTGCTTTGTTAAGCTTTCTCTTAGTAGAAGTAGCTAGTTTACTTATCTGTTGCAAACCGTAGGTAGTCTTGGCGAAGGCGCACAGTGGGCTTAGTAAGAGGTTCAAACTTGCCGAGCACGTCAGCTAATGTCGTGCTGTAGCATTCTACCAATGACGACAGGTAGAAAAGGGGATTGAGCAGATGGGGCGAAGATGATAATCTCGCGTGGATAGCATCGATGTCAAGGTTCTTGATGCTTCGCTATTCACATGTGACTTTGGATGCAGAGGTGGGCACACACTGTAGACTGAATGAGATCTGCATGTGGTCAGATAAGCAGAATTTGGGAACAATAGGTGATGATAGCCTCTAGTTGTAGGAGAAAAGTACGTCGAGCGTGTGACCCTTGATATGAGTAGGGTCATCCACATGAGCCACAAGGAAAAATTTGTCAGTCAGTGCACGAAATTCTGTGCTGGAGATGTCAAATAAGTTATCAAAATATATTTCAAAACCCAAGTATTTTCTGCTGCTACTTTTAACCTGGATCATGTGTGTTCTAATCAACAGGGTGGCTCATGAGGTTACTCGGAATAAAAATTAGTAACAACCATTATAGCCAAGCTAGACTTTTTGTATTATTCGTATAATATATAGCATATACATCTTCCTAATTTTGCATAGATTTCTTGAAAATTGAAAATGAAAGTGGTCAGATTTTTTGTCGATCCGTGAACAAGTTACACTCAAAAGAACAATAGCGATGGAATTACACCACCAAATGAGCTGGAGGCGACTGGTTGACTCAACCCATTTCAAACGCCCTAAATCTCGAGCTGGCTTCCGAGACTAAAGTTGAACTTCTGCTACTGAATTTCTGGTGAAAAATATTGGCAGCTTAGGTGGTCGACGAGGCATTCGACGAACAAGTATCACGTTACCCAAATAGCTTGGGTACCGACCGGAGCAACCTCATTTTAAGGAGACAGTAGCAGTTTCTAATATAAGATATTAAGAATGTATGTATATTAGCTACAAAAGTAATAACAGAAAATGTTGCAACGTTAAGAGAAAACTGAATTTCTATTAAATCATTGTACATAGGCTGGAAATGAAGGGCATCAACTCATCATCTATAGCATGTGCATATACATGTAACGTGCATAGAAATTAAGTACCTGCACACTCACGTCATTCTGAACACTGGAAGCTTGTCTACAGCGGTAGCTGGATAGAGACGGCGTTGACGAAGATTAGCCAAAAAATTCTTTTAATGGGAGTCGGCTCAAAAATACTTTCCGATGGTTAACCTCGCGTACGACACTGGATGGCAATGCCTAAAGGTAAGCAATCACGTGGAGGAGCATCTTTAATATGCAGCCATATGGTAGATCGCGTAAGGTTGCCCGTTGGCTGGCCTGCAGCATATATTCCCCCTCCCCGCCCACCTTCTAGTACTACTTTCCGCAAGGACACGTTATAAATGATAAAGCAAGTGAAAAAGCGTTCAGTTCTACTATAATAATACTTAATGCGAGTCGGCTTAAAAATACTTTCGATGGTTAACCTCACATACGACACTGGATGTCAATGCGTAAAGGTAAGTGTCCAAACCGTCAAAATAAAATTGAATACTATTGTATATACTGTATTTTGAATTAAATTTATGCTCAGACTGACAACAGAGTAGTGATCATCAAACCTTTTACAAGAACTGACTCGCAGTTCAGGGTCCCATTCCCTGTTGTTTGGTTTGGCACTCTTAACTGATTGCTAGCTAGCTCAACAACGTATCTGCATCTAGTGGAGTTGGTTTACAGCAGTTCTTGTACATAGGTCTCGCCAACGATGAGTAGCAGTTTTTTCACTTTGACCTTGCAGCCAAAGAAGTTCGCATTTGCCCCAGAGTCCCAAGTCTCATCGGCCAACTTGCTCGATACTCGTGATTGACAGTAAACCCGCCGGATAAGCTTGTTCTGCTGACCGTGTTTGGCTAAAAAGAAAGAGGTAAACACAATGTACTGTATGCCAGTCCGTACCACATGTACAGAGTGTACTAGGAGAATAAATCTTTCTTGGGTGTTTTAAATATGCTGGAATGAAAGCAAGTTCATCGGATTTCTAAAAGGTGTACAATTTTAGCACTGGTAAGCATACAATAGTACCGCCCTATTGTGGCCCGGGGATTATGGTGCTCGCCTTCTGATGACAGAGGTCAAGGTGAATGCATTTGATGACCGAGATTGTGGGCTCGAGCCCTGCAGCCTATGTGAAGAGCCTGGATAAAAAGTAAGTTCTCTTAGGACTCAATCCAAGTGAATTGTGTTTTTGTACGGTATTGAACTTGAACTGTATCAACTCATTTAATATCATGTCAAATTATGTATTTCTATGTTGCTCTTAGTTCATCTTGAACCCTACTCTCATGAATCCTGTAGCTCTATTTTATACCAGTAAGTGACTGCACCGCAACGGTTCATTATAAGATCAGATACCTAGTTCAGTGTTCAATCGAGTCAGCAGCTGACGGGACTGCAACGGCAGGTGGATGTATTAGTAAGACGTGCTTCTTTTTCTGTGTGTATGGGAGTGATCGTCGAAGGAGACTCCTTTTTGAAGGCTTCCCTCCGATATTTCTACGGAGGAAATATAAATTATGTTAACGTACATACATACTATTCAAGCAGCTCTGAATGTTGGCAGTAAACCTTGGTCACCCTTTTTAGTCAAAACTGGCGAATTTTTGTCTAACTAATTAAGAGGATACACAAAGCTTAATAATGATACTAATAATATTTCACTTGCATAGCACCCTAAGAGAACTTAGTCTCTTTCTGGGCACTTTAATAAAAATAATAATAATAATGCACTTGATAAAGCACCCTCAGAGAACTTAATCTCTTTCAAGGCGCTTTACATTTGCCTATGTTTGAACCCGGTGCATCACACATACGATGCCTGCACACTCCGAATGTAGTGTATTGCTACCTGATAAGAAAGGATTTACCGTGGCTTTTAAGCCTGTAACCTCGGCAATTTCCAGGCAACAACTGTAGTACCGCCGTAGCTGCTACCACTACTACTGCACACAGACAGTTATAAATACTTTACCTGGATACTTATTCATATCAATTGAGCCTTCCTGTGTCATCTGTTTGACTTGGGTGAAGATTTTGCGAATTTCGCGATAGATTCCCAAACAGCAGCATACTATTGACACTTTCTCGACTGCGTATAGACGACGCCACAGTTTTAATTCATGGCTACTCAAAAATGAGCTGTTGTCATGATCAACAAGTACACACGAGCCTCGAAATCTAGTCGTCGACGGCAGCGCCCTTGGAGGAGTATTTCGGTATTGGCGCGGGTCGCTGCAGTCGGTTGCAGTCGATTGCATGAGAACGCTCGCTTCTCACCGGAGCGAAATCCTGTGGGTATACTTGAACGATAGTATAGTGTAACACGAAATCCAATTTGGAGCTTTGCTCAACCGACCGATTTATTTTGGATTTGCTGCAGACTCAAGCGGATTACAGTAGTTCCCCTCGGTCTTAGCCCCGGAGGGAGGTGCTCTTCACGACCCAGCCCGAGGTTCGAGCCTTTCAGGGGTGATCCTGTATCGCCGCCTACTGCAAGCTGGGGTGATAGCCTACATAGCTCTTTTGCAGTTATATAAATGAGGCTTTTAAATCAGCTAACTTTGTTTTAGTGGCCACAGGCTTTGCAGAATGTTTGCATGAGAACTGTTGGGTCAGCTGTACCGCGAGAGCGGATTACATTACATTACATTGACTACTCCGGCGGAAGCCGCTGAGGCGAGAACAGCTGACCCACTTGCAGCAGCTGCTTGCAGGCCCGAGCACTGCCCGTGCGGCCCAGTCCTGGGTTTCCACAATAAACGGCATCTGCCTGAGCCGTATTGATCAGTGCGTGACTGCCCGAACAAAAACAACAAAAACAAACAAGTGCAACGGCAAGAAATTTGGTAGATACATTTGTAGAGACTGTGTACTTCAAAATTCACTCGCACTTTAAGCTTTACACCGCCAATTGTTGCTAAATTAGAATGGATTTTGGGACATTGTGGTAATTCGAAGTACTCCTAGATATCTTAACCTCCGAGTCAACTACCGACTGCTGCACATCCATAAAAGTGATCAATAAGTATGCCTGGTTTTCTGATGAAGGCCAACAGGTTCGACGACAATTTTAGCAGGTAAATATTCTCCAAGGTCAGCATAATTCAACTCCATGTGCCTGCTTCATGCATCAATAGAGGTCGCTTGACCTCAGTCGGCTTGATGAATTCCCTTACAGCCATCGTTTGCGATTCAGTTCTAATAATCAATGCTAATTGGTCGGAGGCTTTTGTATTCATGAGAATGGATTGCTTTGCCGATGCCAGGGGTTGAGTAAACAGCCTATCGCGCTCAAGTAATTGCTCTCCAGGCGTCGCGATTCCAACCTGCCCCAGACTTTCGATTTTCTGTCAACTTCTTGCTGGTTCCTTCATATTCTGCCCCCCACAGAGCTCAAATTTGCATTTGTATTAACCAAGCGCTATCGGCAGCGAGCTGTGCATCGCGTTTCATTGGAATTACTCCTATTTTGCTTGACCATTTAGTGCTCACAGGGCATTACCGGTACAACGAATAGACATCTTTCATCTTAGTGTATACATATTAAAACAATGGAGACCTCGCAGGGCGAGCTATGAGATTCGCCACTTGGTTGAGCTCAATTTCCCACCGTCGACGATTAGCCACCGTAGACCGACAGAATGAAGAGCTCCAATCAGGCCGACGGCGGGCAGGCAGGCAGAGAGCAAGAGAACGTAATCTCTATTTAAGATTTAACATATGCCACGGGGCTCAATCCCGCGACCTCGGCCAGACCTTGTCGGGCCGATCACCTAGATTACTGGGCCAAACCAGCCCCGAAAAATGGATTGAGATTGAGCGCGGTTGGCTTTCGACATCCCGCCTCGACGTCTGTAACTCGCTGCTTGCTGGTCTACCGGGTGGTGCAATCGGGGGCTTGCAGCTGGTGCAAAACTTTGCAGCTAGGCTTGCCTGCCGTGAGAATCGCAGTTGCCACATCACACCACTTCTCATAGACCTGCACTGGCTCCCAGTCAAGCAACGCATCGACTTTAAGGTTTTGTCACTCACTTTTAGGTCCTTCATTCTTTTGCTCAAGCCTGCCTATCAAATCTATTCTCACACCAGGCTAAACATCGTACCACTAGTTTTAGGAATCCATTAGCTTACCAATACCCCGTACGAACCTTAAATCCTTTGGCGACCGTGCCATTAATTTATGTGCTCCTAAAGCCTGGAACTTACGTCTTACTTGCCTTACAACATCCCTGACTTGACTACATGTAAAAAGAGACTGGAAATGCATCTATTTATCGCAGCCTTTAGTGGGTTCATATGATTCGTCTTTTGTGTGCTTAAGCGTGCTAACACTGTGCTTGCTTTGACCAACCATATTTGCATGCTGACCTTGGGCATGTCACCCCTAACCACGTTATGCTTGTTGTCATTGAGCATGCTACCACTAACCATTCAATCGTGCTTCCGTTGCAGCAAATGTAAAGTGCCCAGAAAGAGATTGAGTTTTTCTTAGGGCTCTATATCAAGCGTATTACTATTATTTTTTTATTAGTATCATTATTACCTCTGCTGGGCTGACATCGGGATGAGCAAGCAATTAAGTTGGACACCCAGCAGCTGGGCTGAAATTGCAGATGGGTATGCAATTGGGTTGGGTGTCCAGCGGGCGCTACAAAGCCACCGGTTTCCTGCTGGCGCCGTTTCTTTGTGCACCTCCCAAGACGCTGCTGCCCGATGGCCTACTCTTAACTTGTTGTGCCTACCATCCAGAACGTCTAAATCACTAGTTAGCTTGTGAGCGTTGTCATACTTGCAAACACAGGCATACTCTAAAGCCTCCATATGGCGACAACATTCAAAACATTAAAACGAGAACTAAATAACTTTATGTACATAGAAGATAACGAATTAACTACTATTATTGGCTGTCGATGTTCAACTTTCCTACAGTACCTTTTATGAAAAAATAATTAGTGATCGATGTAAAGCTACGGCTATGAACACTCTAATTTTAAAGCTCATTAATATATTGATATCAAAATATAGCACTCATCTAGTCTATCTTCGATGCCAGGCTAGAGAAAAGGATGAATCATGCTCATACGGCTGAATCTTAAGATTATCTATCTACTCAAGTCAAGCTTGTTTCACTCGATTGATGAAGCGGTTTTCCAATTGTAAAATGCATTGGCCATTCCGTGGGAGGGCGCCTAAATATATTCCTTAGTACTCTCTCTCTCTCTCTCTCTCTCTCTCTCTCTCTCTCTCTCTCTCTCTCTCTCTCTCTCTCTCTCTCTCTCTCTCTCTCTCTCTCTCTCTCTCTCTCTCTCTCTCTCTCTCTCTCTCTCTCTCTCTCTCTCTCTCTCTCTCTCTCTCTCTCTCTCTCTCTCTCTCTCTCTCTCTCTCTCTCTCTCTCTCTCTCTCTCTCTCTCTCTCTCTCTCTGGTCTGTCCGGTCTGTCTGGTCTGTCTGTCTGTCTGTCTGTCTCTCTCTCTCTCTCTGCGTCACTCTTCCTTGTGAGGTACTCTTAACTGATGATTTGAAGAGGCGATGTGCCTTCCGCAATACCTCATTAGTTTTCCTAAAGCCTGCCGGCCTCTTTTGTAAATTGATCCTGCCGCCTCGATTGGCGGCCCCCAGCAGGCCTCAATATTCTAGAATATGAAGTGTAGCATTATACCTAGAAGAAATCCCAATCCCTTGCAAAAACTGATCGTCATTGTGCACACTGCAGGCAAGCCAGACATAAAAGCGAACCTCCTATAAAAAATAAGTTCACAAACTTTTTTGTCTCGAACAATAATGCTAACAGGCCACAGAATAAATCCAAAAGAGACGAATAGCAAATTTTTTCCGCCGCCCATACGCTGGAAGGTTGGCCAAGAAGCAAAGGGATTGATAGTGAAGCGAAAAGTGCGTCTTACGGAAATGGGGGTCCCTAGTTTTATCTTTTTTGTTCCGGTGCGTACGTACCTTAACATTATACAGTGCTTGATAATAGCCATATACCTTAATTTGAACCAAATTTAAAGTGCTTAGAAAGAGATTGAGTTCTCTGAGGGTGCTATAACAAATGTTTGATTAGTATTATTATTACTGAACAGTGGCCAGGTTTATCTTCAAGTTCGCTTTACCGTGCTGGCCTAAGCACGATTCTAGTTTCCTTTTGCATACTTGATACCGTTAATTACATTACACTAAGCTTTGGGCGCTGATTCTCTAGCAGCGAGTTTTAAAGCGCCTGGATAAAGATCAAATTCTCATGGGGCGCTATACAAACGACCTATTATTGTTGTAACATAGGAATCAATGTGCGAGCGAAGGCGGAAGCCTATAGCTGCGCGGAACCCACTGGTTCCAATTAGTTGAGGCTTAATGCTATTCTGACATCGACCGCAGTCAAGTGAGGAAACCTATATGCCCAGCGGTTTGAGTTACCAGCATCGTTTCCGGTTGGGTGAACTACCGGGCATGCTCGTCTTTCAAAGGGCCAATGCGATGAGTGAGCGGAATGGAGCCAGATGGAGCACCAGTCGCCAGAGCTATGCGGCTGTTTAAGCAAACGAACATTTACCTTTACTTTGCATTATTTTGCATAATGTCACGACCGCAGACCACGGTTCAAAGGAAAATCGCCGCTTTTCTCGGGCCAAGGTCGCAGACGCGCGACCTCTGATTGAGGCCGTATAGCCGCCACCGTATTACATTTTCTACGAATAATGGCCCAAGTCACTTTAAGTCAGTATATTGAATCGGTACGTTTACGCTCCCCGTAGCTATACTCTGAACCCGCATAGCTAGCTCTGCATTTGCATGCTTTAATTACTCACTCTCGTTGAGTTTGACTTCGGCCAATTGTTTTTGAGCACCGCGCGATCCTCACCGTCGCCTAAGCCGGCAGCTATGCTACTCTCTTTGGCAGCTTAAGCGGGCCTTGGCTAATCACGACTCAGATGCCGCAGCTGTGAGTACGATCTTTACTTGATGAATTGCTATTGAATGCCTTGGCATTGGTTGCTAGTATGTTCGTGGAGATGACTGTTTGTGCTGTCGGAGAGCAGTTTCGCGCTCTCGAATCCTCTGGGTCTCCACGAGCACATTGATCGAGAGGCCCATTCCCAGAATCTCCGATCACTTCATTCACCTACTGTGCGAGTGTCTGGAATAAATCTTTCCTGTCGACACATACTCCACGAGATACTGAGCTAGGGAAATGACAGTTAACTTGACTGAAAGGACCACAGTGTTAAAATGACTTGTTATCGTTATGAAGTCAGTTGGTAGTGAGGTCCGTAAGAACGATTTACTATCATTTCGATGTTTTGTCATGAAGCAGAAGGATGGGATAAGCTACCATATCAGGCCGGCCTCTCCTTTGCTTGCTGAAAAGCAAGTCTATGTCGTGTAAGGATGTCTTAGCAGCAATTGTTTGTTTTGCCATGCAAGCAGTGGGCCTATAACTAGTGATCCGAGGAGTTTGTCTATTGATTTGTCATAGAAATGGTAATTTTCCTCTTATATTTGCATACCCTGCGAAAGCTATTGTTGGCTGTTATAAATGGCACGGTTAGGAGATTGCTTTCCATATGTCGTGATAGCAGAGCTTGCAGTCTCTGTGCTTTGAAATTGCAGTATTATGTATTCCTGTGTTCTCTGTTCAAGCAGAAGCATGAGTCCAGACTTAGTTATGGTTTTCATATTAGAACATGTACCTGTGATGTAACTCCAAGCAGCTACAAGGACTGGTTAATTGTTGTGTTAGTAAGTTTTCCCTAGCATGCTTATCACCTAAGCATCTTTAGGGCTCAATTTCGTTGCCCATCAACTTCTGCTTATCTACTTTGTTGAGCCCGGAAGGCTGGACACATTGTCCAGCTGCCACCAGCAACATTTTATTATAATAATAATAATAATAATAATAATTCACTTGATAAAGCGCCCTCAGAGAACTTAATCTCTCTCTAGGCGCTTTACATTTGCTGTAAAGTGAAATGCAATTGAATGGTAAGTAAAATCATGCTTGAAAAACAAACGAAATGAATAATATGGTTAGGGGTGACATGCACAGGGTCAGCATGCAAATGTGGTTAGTGGCAGCATGCACAGTGTCAGCACGCATAAGCACATCAAGGACGAAGTGAGCTTGAAGTTGTATTAGCCAGGATTCTGTTGTGGTCACCCACCCTCATTGCCTGTCTCTCTGTGTGGCTAGGTTCCTAAGCTCTTGTCATTTGCTGTAGTTGCATGCTGCATCGAGATGGATGAGTTTCCATATATCGATATGTATCGACTTCAAGGTTCTGTCATTCACTTTTAGATCCCATCACTCTCCGGCTTCACCCTACCTATCAGAACTACTCCCCTACCAGGCCAAGTATCGTACCACCCACTGATCCACTTTAGTTTGTATACTCGCAAAGCCTGGAACTCACTCCCGACTGAGATCACGACATCCCCTAACTTAACGACATTTAAAAAGAAGCTTAAAACACACCTGTTAGCATTTAGTGGGTCCTTGTGCTTCGTCCTTTGAGTGCTTCAGCATGCTGGCACTGTGCATGTGACCTCTATCCATTTCATGCTTGATAACATTGTGCATCTTGCGACTAATCCTTTGATCATTCTCTCTCTAAAGCATGTGTAAAGTGCCTAGAAAGAGATTCGGTTCTCTGAGAGTGCTATGCAAATGTGTTATTATTGCTATTATTATGAGTTGATGAAGGAGCCCCACTCGGCCTGTCTGTGCCGAACTATTCGTTCGAGCTTACCAGCTGTCAGTGCAGCCCAGTGGTGGTTACCATTATGCTGTCGCATTGGTGCAGTTGCTGGTAGACCGTAGACCACCGTGCATTGCTCTGTCTGCACTTGAATTAATTCACAATTACGCACCAGTTGACCACGACGATTGCGTGTCACTGCAGGATCTGCTGTCATTCCGTCATTCTCATGCGTCTAACCAGCGCCTGCAAGTTCGCGAGCCCGAGCAGAGATGCCAGGAAGCGTTTGAGCAGCCCTGGGACGAGCTCGTAGCCGCTCACCTCAGGTACGACCTGCACGGGCGCTGTAGCAGCTTTGCACCCACCTCTTCGTGCCATCGTCCCAATTGTATGCACTGTGGTCACTGTACAGGTGCATCTGGGCAGCAGGCAACAGGAACTTCGTCGAGGCCTATAGCTGTCAGGCACTGGCCGTTCAATATCCTTTTATTTCGGGTAGCCACGCTGAGCTGCAACCGGCTTTGTGCACTCGTGCTACTGCCTGGCTGCCTGAAGGCACTGCCACTGACCCTTTTCATGGCACGGGTCAGCTTTGCTCCTTGACGTGCCCTGCGCAGCACAGCATTTACCAAGGCTTTCCAGAACATGAAGGATGACAACTGGGCGCTTCCCATCATGTTCGTGCTCTGCCTCGACCTGCGCCTTTTCGCCGGAAGTGTGAGTGCATGGCAGCCCGTTAGCGTGTTTATTCCCGTCTTTGCCATGGTGTGCTGTTTTCAGCTGTACTACCGTACTGTGCTGAACGACTGTGGCTAGCTTGCCTAATACTCACAGTCCATTGACAGTGCCATGCAGCCGTCCCCAGTGGCTTCTGCATTGTGACTACAGACTAGTGTGGCTGCTAGGGGCAGTGTGCAACCAAAGCCTTTGCTGACTGGTGCACAGCTTTCAGCTTGCTGTTTTGTCTCAGCGGTTCGGCTATCACTGATCTGTCTATTAGTGTGGATATGCAGCTTGCTCGCTCTGCATAGTGACCCATACTCACATGACTGGACTGCATTCTATATTCTTGACTGTGATGTCCCCCCCCACCCTGTAAGGCTTGCTGTTTCTATGGTGTGCCATGTTCACTGTTTCAGCTACCTGGCTTTTCCAATTCATGCGAGATGCGAGGTTCTTATTATTCGGTGCAGCTAGCTAAGAGACGGCGCAGCAGAGCCCGGTGCACAGTGGTCGCTGCCATGTCTTACATTGCATTGTATGCAGGCCGAAGTGGAAAAAGCGAAGAAGATGCACGGCGTGGAGACTGGTGAGCTGCTGGAGAAGGCAGCCGATCTCATAATGGGCTGCTTTCGAGTCTGTGCAAGCGACAGGTGAGTGTGTGTGCTCTCCTGCATGATTGGTGTCGCCTGTTGGACTTGCTTTTAAGCTTTTTGGTCAACTATCGTGCAAGTCGCTGGTAACGCATGCAAGTCTGGCTTCACTTTGCCTCGTTGTGCTTTTGAAAGGCAAAGCATTTAGCATCTTTAACACTTTGTGTGAAGGACTTTTGCAAAGTTGTGACACGGTACTCTTAACTCAAAGCTTGTAGGAAGTTGTATCTTGCTTGTGATTTGCATGCTTTGCCAAATGTACTAGTCTAGCAGGAAAGGCCTGCATATTTACCCACAAATGAATTTAGGAACATAACTAGTTGGGTGAGAGTGCTTGCCTCGAGGACACTATGTGACACTCGGCAGTTAGCCAAGCCAGAATAAGTCCAGTTGCTCTGATTGCAGCCCCGGCTCTGTTAGCCATTTCTGCTGAAATAGCAATAACGTTAGCAGCTTGGCATTTCAGTTTTAAGAAAAATAAGAAGGAGAAGAGTAATAAAACCTTTGTATTGCACCCTCAGCAAACTAAATCTCTTATCCAGAGATTTACATATTTTTGAAACCATGCAAAGCAATTGCACATGCTCATGTCTTATCATCATGCTAGGGGAAGCCTGCTGTTGGCTGCTCGTGGTGCACGTTATGGTGTGCTGCCACCTGGGCACAGCTCAGAATTGTGGCTAAACATAGCAGCAGTTGCAAAGCAAACCAATTGTCTGGCAGGCTGTAGGCAGTCACCAAAAATACAACAAACAAATAGCCCCCACCTCAACTAATCAGCCGTCTTTCGATGTTTTGTGGGCAATAATAATAATAATAATAATGCTTTCAATCTCTTTCTAGGCACTTTACATTTGCTACAAAGGAAGCACAAACGAATAAACAACAGGAATAAGATGGTTAGGGGTGACATGCACAGGGTCAGCATGCAAGTTTGGTTACTGGCAGCATGCACAGTATCAGCACACAAAAGCACTTAAAGGACGAATCACAAGGACTGGTGATTCCCTGGAAGGCTTTATTGGTGGCCTCAGAAGAACAGATACAGATGTTGTTGTCCAGGCACACACAGACTGGGCCAGCAAATCCAATCGTTGCCTGGTGCTTTACGGTCGTAGAACAGCTTCTCTGACTATGTGTCGTGCTCCCAGACCACAACGTGTGAACCCGAGCTCTTGAACTAAATCTCTCCAGGCTTTGTACGTGTGCATAAAGGAATCGTGTCAATAGGTTAGTGATTGCATGCACAGCATCAGCATGCATAGGCACACAAAGGACAATGCATAGGGACCCAGCAAATGCTGAGAAGAGTATGTGGGTTTTAGCTTCTGTTTAAATGTCGTTAAGTCAGAGGAAGTCGTGATGTCAGTCGGGAGTGGGTTTCTGGCTTTAGAAGCTTACGTACTGTAACCACGGTCTCCAAAGGGTTGGAGGTTAGTTCGAGGCACAGTTTAATGACTTGAGTCTGAAGAACCGATGGTATTTTGTCTAGCCTTAATTGGAAAGTGGTTCGGATAGGGAGGCTGGAGCAAGAGAATGAGAGGACCTAGAAGAAAGTTAGAAAACCTTGAAATCTGTACGCTGCTTGATGAAGAGCCAGTGCAGGTCGGTGCTACTCATTGTTCCGAGACGCGGAAGTGCACAAACTAGCACATCAGCACTCAGCAAACGATGGCTACAAAGTACCTTTCGCTTTTGAACAGGGCCAGAGAAAGGCCTATATATACCGTTACGGTCGCCATGCTTCACTAATGTCAGTTTGGCACTTGTGCATAAATAGCACTGCTTCTGCATTGCTAGCATTTACATGTGACTAAGATCCTGTCTTCGTGTGGAGTGAGCAGCTGCGTGTCGGCTCGAGCTGTTCCGAGTTTTTCGACCTTGCTTTAGTTGCATTCTAAAGCTTTCTTCTCACTCCCTCTAGGCACATACCCTTCACCCAAAAATCAGTCGTACTGCCCAGTGGCATAGACTTGCAGTTTCTTAGTGCAACAGTATGCACTGGCTTGCAGCAATGGAGTGCCGGGCGCCTCATGCTGCTGCCGGTAGGACCGAGTGCCAGTTTGAATTTGAGCTGCGCTAGCCGGCTCTTGCAGATTCGGTAGGCGTAATGCTCATTGCCCCAAAGTGTTATTTAAAATGAGGCTGCAAAGTAGCTTGCTTGTAACGCTTGCTTCACATAGGCTAGGCATTGCACTTACGATTTCTTTCTTCAGTAGTGCCACTTTATTGTGCTTATATTGACTTGCTTGGGGCCTTGAAACAAAAACTTCTAAGCGCTTTGTTGTTTGAGAGAAGCGTGCCGATTGTCGAGTCTTGGTCTCTACTACTACATGTAAGGACTATCCTGGCAGACGTTTGGCTGTCACTTCTTCTCTGTCTAGTGATAAGGTATGATGGAGCAAACAGTTTTTGTCAGGTAGCATGACCAAGGCTCCAAAGTGCAGCAGTTACTTTGCCAGTTTATCGCCAAGACCTGGCCCCACAATGACAGGCCTGCACATGCAGGAACCACATACTTTCTCTTTGCATTGCCTCGAGCAATGCAAAATACGTGTTCGGCTCTGCCGAGTGCTTGCAAGCTGCCTGCTCAGTTCTTCATGAGTACTTTCCTTGGCTTTACCTGCTCACTTGCTTTTCTTTGCCTATCCCCTGAACCAGCATGTAAGCAGTTTTTGAGGGCTTATCTGCATTGCCTGCTATTGGGGTCGTGAGTATCAGCTAAACTTTAAGTCTGAACTTTCACCCGAAACCCTTCATCTCCCAAACCCTTCACAGCAAGGCCTTTTTGTGCCAGTTAGACTTTTGCGGTGAGTGCTCTGGTTTATTATCGGCATATTGCCTAGATTTCTGCTCACGGATCGGCTAATTGAGTATACCCTCCCCCCAGTTAGAAATAGTCAAACGTGCCTGTATGCACCGTCTAACGGACTGGTCAAAAGTGGTACATGTAAGACAGGTGGTGCATGTGTGCAGGCGCCAACCCAAGAATGAGCGCAGGAGGCAAACCACGGCCATGTGCACACTGCATTTACAGAATGAAACCAGACTTCGGAGATACACACAAAAAACATCTCACGTTCAGGTTTACTCACTCGATCGAAAAAAATGAAATGCACATTCTCCTAAAATATTGAAGAATTTTTGTTTTGCTTCAATGTGGTTTCATGTGTCTCACTAGCCAGCTCCTGTAATTCCATGACGTCAATAAAACTTTGCTCAACCCTGATGTAATGTCAATACCAGAATAATAGCAGACTATCCAGGCACTCTTGAGCTTCTCCCAATGTTGTTGATAGGTTGAATGCATCTCGTGCATCTGTTTTATCCGACATGTCTGAAACATCATTCTCTATGCTCTTAACTAACCATTTCAAGTCAATCGAAGTCTCACATGTGTTGATGATGGCATATAGGAGAAAGGCATATCAAAAAAGCTCTTGGCATTAGTGTGTTACAGGCCCGGATATTACAGGTGCAGCCGAAGGTGTCCGACTTTCCAGTTCTATGCTGCAGCAGAAAATTCAATGCATCTATTAAGGGAGCTCTCTAGCCAGTCATTCGGCACAGTAAAGAAGTGCACTTTTACCTTCTCAGCAATGCCTACTTACAATTGAGAGAACTGCTAGCAATGCAGTCGCTGTGCCATACTAGGGCATTTATATTTTCATTACCTAAAATATCTTGAGTTCATGTTGCTAGCAAGTTTAGCGTATCGGCGGTGAGAAGTAGTAAGCAGCATGTGAACATTATTTATTTAATATGTGCTGTACGAAACAAATGTGAGTTAACGAGAGCTAGTTCCACTTTCATATTTTCTTGACATGTTGCTAATTAATTTTTTATGGTCACTTCCGAAATAGTTTTCGAAAATCGCAGCGATTGTGGCATTATTGTTGACTATTCACTGCACGTTATGTTAACCCAATCCGAATTCACTTGCGATTGGCTGTGTCGTTTTCCGGCCGGCATCTTGCATCCTTCTTGTCACTGATTGTAAGCTATTTATGTCGATTTGAGTTAGCAAATGGCTTGACGAAGCTATCAGACTTTATATCGGTTGGCACAGTAAGCAAAGCTGCCGTTAGACGGACTTCTCTTCCGCCACATATGTGTATGTATTTTAAACAAATATACTAAACATCTTCTTTCATGCATGCAGCACCTACTTACCTGTAGCTCCCGACCAGCAATAAGACACGTGATCTAGCTCTATCTCAACCTGCTGTGACTCGTTTCATATCAATTCAGCATATCAAGGCTGTTTCAACAACAAGCAGCCTGGTAGAGCTGAAATCCAAGTAACTTTCAAGAGATGCAGCGACTTTGATCGTAGGCTTCAGCCACTGCAACGCACCCCACCTCTTCCTAGAATAGTAAAGCTTTTTAAATTTCGTCATGTCCCCTGACATGACATTTTAAAAAAGAAGCTTACAACATACCTGTTTGTTACAGCATTTGGTGGGTCTTGGTGAGTCGTCTCTCGTGTGCATGTACCTGCTTGCACTGTGCCTGCTGCTTGAGGATGACCACCAATCATCTGGTAATGTTTTCTATACAGCATCTGTAAAGTGCTTAGAAAGAGATTCAGTTCTCCGATGGCTCTATACGAATGTTTTATTATTATAATAAAGCTGCTCTGCTGGGACTCCTGAGGGGAGCGCCTGTAGCTCAGTCGGCATTTGCTGAGCAGGAAAGCTATTCGGTACTAGCAGACCACGGGTCAGCTAAAATGGGCACTCATCTGGATAAGTAGTGTTTATCTCAGGGACCCAGAGAGCACTGATCTGGAGCCGTTGGACAGATGGTGCATGTATACAGGTGAATTTAGGTATATAGGTGAATTCACTGGCTGCATTTGCCTGGACTGGTGTAGAGGGGCATGTTTGGACAGGTGTAACATATAAGCAGGTGGTGCACAGACCCTGATCGCAGGTATTTTGCCTCAGCCTTCGACTTTGTGGTTTTCTGGATGTTTATTTGCTAATTGTTCACACCCACTTGATGCACTGCTCTTTTTCAGAAGCTTTCTACGA
Organism: Cristatella mucedo; assembly: GCA_009760855.2. Taxonomy (NCBI): domain Eukaryota; kingdom Metazoa; phylum Bryozoa; class Phylactolaemata; family Cristatellidae; genus Cristatella; species Cristatella mucedo. Next base: position 3,479,564 of record WPIO01000012.1, read on the forward strand.
ATTCCCACTTCGGTGACCAATGCATCAAGTAGCACAATGATATATGCATGCACCCTTGGTGACCTTAGTTTTGCTTTCTCGAAGATATACTCGTTTCTGGGAGAGGACCTTTCTTAGTTTAGGCTGTGTAGCCTGCTAAGTTGATAGCCAGCCTGCTAAGTGCTCAGTGTCAAAGGCAAGTCATATTTCCTTCCTTCTCTTTTAAGCCGAGCAGCCATCGAGGTCTCCAAGAAGTGGGGTATGCTCAATCTCGTGAATCAGCTATTCAAGATCTACTTTAAGGTGTGTAATTCTTCAGAACTGCTGCAGCAGGTCTCGACCGGTCATTCATGTGCCTGTCTGTCTGGCGATCGGTGCAACCACTCTGCTGCTGGCCTAGCCTCTCCCATGGTTGCTACTTTCGTGTGCCCCTGTCTACCTACAGTGATTTGTTTAGATTAACAAGCTGCACTTGTGCAAGCCTCTTGTCCGTGCAATCGACAGTCTGCAATATAAGGACGAATTCAGCTTGGCCCAGACGGTTACATACCGGTAGGTAGGTCATATGCAGCATGCCTGCCTGTAGGTGCTCTTAGACTACTGTGGGTGTTTGTGTCTGCTGTTTTCTGTCAAAGCTCTTCGAGATTGGCCTTTTACTTTTTCCTAAGCCCGTTGGCACGCTGTGTTCTGAAGGATCATGTGGCTACACAAAGAGTTCAGCTTTCAAGAGCTGCCATTCAATTCTCCTCACTACTGAACATCGCATTGACCATCGCTTTTTGTGTCGCATTGCTCAACGTGGTACTCATTACTTGTTCTCATATGCTTGCAGATACTACGTCGGGCGAAAGTTCATGTTTGACAGTGACTATAAGTCAGGTACTGCTGGAGCATTGCCTACGACAATGGCCAAAATGCCTTGCAGTACACACAGCTGGCCATCTGATGTTGATATTTCCATTTGCAGCTGAGAAAGAATTAACATTTGCGTTTGAACGATGTCACAGACAGAGCAAGACCAATAAGAGACTTATACTTATCTCTTTATTGCCTGTCAAAATGCTGCTGGTGAGTGTCTGAGCTTTGCAAAAACAAGCTCTGAGCTCAATGCACCCGAACAATAGTGCATCGGTGCGGTCTACCCTGCCCAATACTCCCTTTTATACCTACTGTAGGCCAAAATGATCGATCCATCAATAATTAGTACTTACTGACCCGAAACTTTGGATTTTTTAGCCATCGATACAAAGGTTAGCCAGTCCCTGCCTGCTGGTGCTCTCTGTCAGATTGTGTAGAATATTTCTCGGTGCTTACTGTTACTGCTGCTGACTATGCGGTTATTTGAGTTGCCTCCTCAGGCCCATGGCCTCTTTCGTCGAACACCATCCTACAGTTGTTGTGCGACTACCCGCATTTTGTTTGCCTCCCTCCAAAAAAATGAAATGCTAGCCTGATTGCACCAACTGATTTTCTGAGGCAGTCATGTCCGTAGAGGTTGACAGGAACCACTCTGAATGCTGTTGCAATAGGTGTGCAATCTAGCCCTCATACTGCAATAGCTGCCTTCTTGTGGCATTATATGCATCTCCATAGTTGATTCTTGTATTGCAGCACTGGCCTTGGCCATAGTGGATCTTTCTCTTAATAGGGGTATCTTCCAAGTGCAGATGTGCTAAAGAGATATGATCTTGAGCAGTTTGGTGAAGTAGCCACTGCAGTCAGGTTCGTGTGCCAACCTGATCACATGAAAGCTATGTTCTGAAGCTTATGGTCATTTGCAATATGCATTAAACATTGGAAAACGCCGGTTGAATTTTGCCGTGTGCTTTTTTAGAAGGGGCGATTTGTCAGGTTTAAACCAAGTTCTTCAAAAGTACGAGACGTTTTTCATCAGATGTGGCATATACCTTATACTTGAAAAGCTGAAGGTCATTACGTACCGGAATCTATTCAAAAAGATGTAAGAATAATTAACCATTCTGCTTTTATACGAGCTTGCAGGTGTTTCTACCGTACCCTGCCGTATTGCCTATAGTTCAGAATTTGTCAACCTCACGTTACATTGTCTACTACAGTTACCTGTTGACCAAGGTGCATCAGCTTAAAGTATCTCTGTTTGTTGCTGCATTACGCTGGATGAATGTCGACGACATTGACGCTGATGAAGCCGAGTGCATCATTGCTAATCTGATATACGAGGTATTCAGCTAGCACATGTTTAATCAGTCGTATAGTGGTTGCTTCCTCTGCGGCATGCTTGTGCTTGATTGTGAGCTTGTCATACGCTTACTTAGTGTAGTTATCATAAGCTTATGATGCAACATCGAGCATCATAGCAGCTAGCAGAACTTCTTTAATTTGTAGAACAAAGTTAAAGGTTACATCTCTCATCAGCATCAGACGGTAGTCGTGAGCAAGCAAGCCCCCTTTCCACCACTTACTAGCGTCTTGCAATAGGTAGGCAAGACAACCTGGTTGCAGGTTCAGCTGCTGGAGCTACATTTACGAGCACCACCTGGAAATTTTTAGTCAGGGACTCAATATTTTTATCGAGAGTTTACATGGCAATTTCATGTAGCAAGCCTGGGTATCTCGAATTCACAATTTGCCCTGTTGACTACCATGGCTGCTTATACAGCTATGGTACAGTCTCCCATGGAGCCTGTCGTTGGTGTTGTTGTTAATCTAACAGATATCGACTATACTCTTCGTATTTTGGTGGCAATAAAATATCCGTAGTTCGCTCACCTCGTGGCCATTATCATAGTAATAAACTGTGTGATTTGGGGTTTGTGCTATTATTAAGAATTTTGCACTTGTGATATTTGTATACTAGCAACGAAAAACTACAGAGCAGGCGAAAGAGGAGCATCAGTTAGTACGTCTGCCGTCTGTTATAACTTACGGGCAACAGCAATTTTCCAGGTCGGGAATAATTATACTGTAAATGAACGCCACGATCGCATTAAGAGAAAAAAGCCATCGAGTACTTTTTTATAACAACAAATCTAAACTTGCTTTGACGACCATGTGCTTAATAGCATTGTGTTGGTAGAGCATGATATTGCCAAATGGGACATGTTTAGGTGTAGCCTGGGTTCATAGTATGTAGGCGGTTTTCCAGCAGCTAGCAGTTTCACGGCAAACAATCCTTCAGTACCTATTGCAGCACCCGTAAATGAGTGTCGACCGCAATGGCAGAGTCAACTACTTGGGAACAGTGACTCGCATAGGTTATGGCATGCACTTTAAGAAGCATCTGCTTACAGGGAAATTGCTAGCATTGCCTAATGCATGGAGCTTCGAAAATAACGTGTACCATTCAAAGCCGATGACACAAGGCAGACTTTGCAGACTGTCCTAGGCTTGTCCGAAAGCTGAATCTGTTAAGTGTATGCTTGCCTACGACCTCTTGAGAAATTTCTGGAAGACGTCTAGAGAATTTTGCCTTAAGGTTGTGCTTCGTAGCCGTGATGTAATCTCTTGCCATGTTGGTTGCTGATCTGCCACCATCAAGTGGGAGAATTAAGTAAGATGGCCTTGTCAAGCTCTACTGCGATTGTTTTTCCGGCTGTAATGTCGTCATCGGTTTGTAACCATGTACGTCATATGTTCATTAACCAGGGAAAAACTCTAAAGATATGTGGTGCCAGCACATAGAAAGTAAACCGCATTGGCATGAACCACAATCGAAATGCAAACAAACAAACTGCTCCATAGCTCCCTGAGTATCATTTGAAAATACCTTGGCCGAGGCCCTTGACATGAAATTGCTGATGCTTGCAATTGGCTGATGATCGAATTCGTGGTTTAGTATGCTTAAAATTAAAACCATAATAGTAATAATAATAATAATGCACTTGATAAAGCACCCTCGGAGAACTCAATCTCTTTCTAGGCACTTTACATTTGCTGCAAGGGAAACACGATTGAATGGTGAGTAATATCATGCTTGATGAACAACATGAATAATAATAATAATAATGCACTCGATAGAGCACCCTAAGAGAACTCAATCTCTCTCTCTCTAGGGGCTTTACATTTGCTGCAAAGGGAAATGCAAATGAATGGTGAGTAATATCATGCTTGATATAACATGAATAACATGGTTAGGGGTGACATGCACAGGATCAGCATGCAAGTGTGGTTACTGGCAGCTGGCACAGTGTCAGCAAGCAGAAGCACATAAAGGACGAATTAAAGAGACCCACTAAATGCTGTCCTAAATAGGTGTTTTTAATTTCTTTTTAAATGTGGTCAAGTCAGAGGATATCGTGACGAAAGTCGGGAGTGAGTTCCAGGCTTTAAGAGCATTCGAACTAAATGCGTGGTCTCCAAAGGATTTGAGGTTTGTACGAGGTATTGGTAAACTGTTGGATTCCGAAAAGAGGGTGGTATGCTGCTTGGCCTGGTGGGTGAATAGATCTGAGAGATAGGCTGGAGCCAAAGAATGAACCATGAATGACTCAGGTTGTTGGGGAAGCTTGGCAGCAATAGTGTAGCTCTAGAGGCTATATCGCGAGTACGACGGTTCATTTGTTACATTTTAGAGCTAAATATAGGCCTATAAATATTTTAGTATCAACGTTATTGCTGGCTTGAGCCGACAGCCTGCTCGGCAGGCCTTTATCACACTGGTATGAGCCGTTAGCCTGCTCGGCAGGCCTTTATCAGTCTTTTTAGCTTCCTAGCATGCATTCTACCGACATGTATGTGATAGTTCACTCCGAGGTTCTTGAACCCCTCTACTATGGTGTAATAGAGTGAAACAAGTATGATCTCACACTCTGACGCGAAAACAGTGGCAGCTCATCATTATCATTAACGAGACCGAATAAGAGATCGATAAATTTTAGAATATCGTTTCTCAAGAGCACACTCACTCCGACCAAATCGGATTGACTGCCCGGTAACAAATTAACAGGTCGAAGTATATATATTTACAGCAAGAACAAGCAAAATCGTGACTGTTGGAAGAATAGTCTGTACATGCACTACATTATGCAAGCTGACACTGTGCATACTGCAACTAACCATATTCGCATGCTGACACTGTGCATGTCACCCCTAACCAAGTTAGGCTTGTGTTCAATTGAGCATACTACCACTATCCATCCGATCGTACTTCTTTTTAACCAAATGTAAAATACCCAGAAAGAGATTGAGTTCTCTGAGGGTGCGATATCAAACGTGTTATTATGATTATTATTATCAGTATGCAATGGCGTAAAACAACTTACTTTCAAATCAGGGAAATATCAACAACAGAATATAAGCGGCTGGGATGCCTGCCAGGCCACATAAAGATTCTACGAACCAGCCAAAGCACAATCATACCAGTGATTTGTTTTCACTGAGTGGTTCCGGATCAAAACCGCAGCAAGTCGAGCTACAGCGATTCTTTCTGCTTGAAGCGACAAGCGAGCCAACCGCAAGCTTCTCTTAAAAATCGACATTCAAATAGAAATAAGTCATCGAAAATCAGTAATATAAACAGATTGAAGCAAACTTCGTGTTGAGATTTATAACAAACTTTGGTTCGCACTAATTTCGTAACAGTTTTCTTAGTCTGGTGCTCGACGTTAAATGATCCTTTTTAAAGTGCCTGGAAAGAGACTGAGTTCTATTGAGGGTGCTTTATCAAATGTATTTTTTATTTTTAGCCTCAATCCAATATCACTACCACTAATAACACTGCAACCACCGAAAGTCGAAACAGAGTACGGCCATCCACGCTAATTAAGCAAAGTCAACAGGAATGTGTTTGCATTTCGAGTGAATATCATAGGGTACTGTCATTACAATGTATCAACTGAATTGCATGCCGTTGTGCTTGAGCAGTCTGATGCAAATGGGCTGCTAAGACACTGGCCACTACCGCTGCAACCCAGCTTCATTCACTTGAATTCACCGCAAATCCACAAAAAATGCCACTCGAAGCTCCAAGTTGGATTGCATATTAAACTAGACTCATCTAAGTGCAACCACAAGATTTCGTGCCTGCGTGAGCGCCTTCTAAAGCTGTCCACTGCCATATTGGTCTGGTGCAGCTTCTTCAGCAAAAGAGATACATGTTAAAACGTCTGAAATTTGATAACTAACTGCAGCTATATTCATCACCAGCTGCAGAGGCCTAATAGCTTTTTTCTGTTGCCAAACAGAAACGAAATTGTTGTAGTCCAGCTTATACAGGTAGAGTGAGCGAATTAAATTTCTAGGAAGCTATTGTGTTGGACAGTCACTAGTCTTAGATTGGTAAACTTTAAGCTGTTATCAAATTGGACACCTTAATTTCGAACATATGCTGGTGATTGTCTAGTTGCGGCATCAATTAGAAGAGCGAAGTCTCCAGACGTTGCTGGTGGTTGATTGAGGTGGGCGGTTTTAATATCGTTTAATTTAAGGAAATTAACCAAGATCCAAGATCAAATGTATGCAAGGCAAGCATTAAGTTTATTGGTTGCTGCAGCGATTCTGATGTTTAAATGATAAATACAGTCTGATATCGTCAGCTTAGGAGCGATGTCGGCCATATCAGCCAGAATCACTATCCCAAGAGGATTGCTCTAAATAGAGAACAGCAAACGACCAAAAACTGACCCTTATACGCGAGCACACACACGTGTGTGTGTGTGTGTGTGTGTGTGTGTGTGTGTGTGTGTGTGTGTGTGTGTGTGTGTGTGTGTGTGTGTGTGTGTGTGTGTGTGTGTGTGTGTGTTATTAGGGCGAAATACGGCTAAGAAATACTCATTCGTGAGCGGTGAATGTTAAAGAGTGACAAGCAGTAGCTCCGGAATTCGCGTGTGAGTGTCGTAGGTTGGTCGTCTGCTATACCAAGTCTTCGGTACATCCAGGGTGCGTTCGGGCGGGCCACTGCTGATTTATAGCAGAAGCTGGCCAAACGGCCTGACTTCGTCCTGGTTGATCCGTTCAGGTAACGCCTGAAGGCTTGAAGAGCCATCACGTGAAGTTGGCCTGTTCGGACAAATACCCAAAGGCTTCAAGAGCCACCACACGTTGCTGTGTGGTAGCTGGCGTCGCAACATTATACATACATATATATATACATTACCTGATTTAACAGCCTCTTTGTATAGAGACAGAGGAGCCTTTACGGCGATCGCCGCCTCTTGCAGCGGCGATAAAGGATCACCATTCTATGATGCGAACCTACGACCTCGGGACCGAAGTCCTGAAAAGCAACCACCTTACCTAGTGTACCATCACGGATATAGTTAATTTAAATAGCACCTAAATACAATGTAATCTCTATCCATCTGCTTCACATATGCAGTAGGGCTCGACCCCAGGACCTAAATCATAAAATACATTCTCTTTGACCTCGTTCATATAAAAGTTAAAGTCATATATATATATATATATATGTGTGTGTGTGTGTGTGTGTGTGTGTGTGTGTGTGTGTGTGTGTGTGTGTGTGTGTGTGTGTGTGTGTAAGTTAAGTTCATATTAAAGTTGGTTTGATGCTATAGGACAGCTGTTTTTGTAAGTCTCGCGATTTAATAGGTTAGAACATGTTTGCATTCTTAAAATCGACCTTTCAGAATTTTGAGTGTGAATCCGAAAGTGAGTTAGTACGTCCGTTCCGTAAAAATGAGTCACCGACGTCAAGCTTACGTTGTGCCCTTCGTGTTTTGATATGATAATATAGCTTTGATGAGTATCAATACAAAAAAAAGAATATTTTGCCAACTTGAATGTGTACCTATTCGTGCATTCTCGAGGTTGAATTTGAACAGAATTATGCATTGAATTGTAAAACAGTGATGAGCATATCTTGATCAGAGTGTTATGGATTTCGTATTTAAATGCTGAGATTATTGCTTAGAAGAACTGGTTATAATGAAGGGCTGGCACAGTCTGTTTTAGCGACTGCAGTCGGTCATTGCCGTAGAGCCTTCGAAACGAGCAATATGCTGGTATGCATGGTCTTTAGTTTCAAATTGAATTTCCCAGTAGCTTTTTGAGGGTACTAACTAGTTCAAAAAATATTTGCCACGACGTTTGTTCTGTCAATTCGAAGCGAAGTGTAGTTTGAGTGAATGCCGGCTCCTCTAATGTTCCTGTGATGTGGCATGGACACTGGCCGGTAACCCCTGGTGGCCAGATGGTGAATTCACCATCAGGGTCGGCTGCTGCATAGTTGTAGCCCTCGATGAATCATCGGCGTCAACCAGAGGAGTAGAGAAGGGGAGAGACTCTAGTGTGAGAAGGGGGCGAAGGCAGTCGTGCGTCTTGCTGCTCCGTGCCTTGTACAATAAACCGTTGGCATTGTTCATCGGCTGGCTCTCTGATGGGCGAACCGAACCACACGAAGCTTACGTTGAAACAATAAGAAGACTTAGCTATGATGAAATGGACTCGGCATGCCAGCATTCCTGGGCGTATTATACATCATTTGCTCAGTAGATCAAAGACTAGGAAAGTGAACTGACCTCAATCAAATTCGTGCAATGTTTCAAACCTTAGTATTTGTCTTACGTCCCCCCACAGACAGCGTTTTAGACGAAATGTTCGACACTGGCACCTCAGGCAAGCTTCAGGATTTTCCTAATGATTCAATAATTCGACAAAACTCACGAGACCTACCAAACTCCAGGCGCCATCGTTACCCATATTGTATATCTGTTCGGTCCAAAAACCTCGTTTCCTACCATTCGTTTTATGGAATCTCCTCTTCAGGCTGTTGGTTATCGTTTTGTGGAAATCTTATCCCCTGACGTGCTCCTTCTGCCTTCTAATACTTGAAACTGATCTCTAAATTAGAGATCGGCCAAATCCGGCCTATGGGTCAGATACGGCCTAGCTACCGGTTCAATCCGGCTTAACGCCTCTAGTTATTAATGTTGGATCCGGCCTAGTTGAACAGTCACTGTTTTGTTTCCCTTCGCTGCTGATGGTTACAGCTCAAGCAGCCCGTATTTATTTTTAGATCTGATATCAGGTGCTTGTATGAAACAGTAACTGCCTAACCGCGAAGGGATGAGATAGGTACTCTTATAATTGCCTTGCACGTCTGTTGCGACAGCTCGTACATCTGGCTACTCCCACTCCTCCGGCCCGGCGGGGGTAGTGTCTTCTGGCCTGATGTGCCTTCTAAAGTATTAAATCGCTTTATTCACAAGTGACACTCGGCACTCCCAGCGAGAGAGCCCCAACAGCTCCGCCGTGCGTTCACTTCCCCACTGCCCCTCTCCTCCCTATCCGTCGCAACTCTCTGCACCCAAGGTCAGGCAGCTATAATTACCCGACATAGCCGCTCCTCTTTGGCACACCCAACTGGTAAGCCGCAGAGGAAAGCCGGTCATTGCAACGGCCACAACAACCAAGCCGGCAGCTGCCAAATCTGACGAAACCCGCAAACTATAACTATACCTTCTTGACCTCATCAAATGGCCTAGTAGTCCGAAAAGTTTGCCGACCCCTGCTCTAAATGTACTTTTCCGGGATTTGCTAGCGGGAGCACTAAAAATTGATGGCCAAGCGTTCTAATCAGACCCATAATTGTGTGCTTGTAAACAGTATACCATATTCCTTTACGATTACTTGCTACGTGTGGTACGACGGAATCTGGGAAACAAACATCTCCTGCGCTCCAGAAAATGCAAACTCCCTAGATAAAGATTTGAGTTCTCTGAGGGTGCAATTTCAATGTATTATTATTAGTTGGCAACCAGTACAGTGGGGACTGATCGGCGGTGATCTCAGGCAAACGTGTCATATTACCAATTCGAACGCAGACACTATTTCGAACACTTCTACGTCCACCCTTTAGGTATAACTACAATCATTAAACTTAAATTTACGTTCGGTCATGAGTAAATCCCTAACAGCAAGCTGATCGAACTGCAGAGCACCGTTTAGATGTAACGACGGCTATGAGTGTCACTGACCATCTAATGTGGTTTACGGAAATGTTTTGTCCAGACCAGATACATTTGCTAATAATTATTTCTGTGTATAAATGTATCTGGTATTAAAGTCGACTTTTATACAGCCCATGTAAGTGTTAAAGTGGTTTCCAGCATGAACGCGATAGATAACCGATTTCAGCTAATGTAACCATGAAGCACGGCCAATGTCAAGAAGACGGTCAGTAAAGTAAGTAGCACAGCAGTTGCAGCAGGTAAGGACTGAAAAGAAGGCATGTGAGTCGGGAATAGAAGCAAATTTAGATGCTAGGAGCTTACTTTACCGGCATATGGTCACATGTTTTCAGACAACCATTCTTGGACAATATTGCATGATCTTGGTTTACAGAATATTGATTGAGACCCAATCTCCAACCCACCCTTCAGTTGTTCCTTGGTCCAACTGATCATAATACAAGTGCTAAAACGAGTTAAAATATCTTAGCTAAAAGCTACCCCCCCCCCAAAAAGTATTCATGGAATCGCACAGCATAAAAGTGAGTTATGAAGTATTGCTAATGTTAACCCAAGAAAGGTATAGTCTCATGGCACTTGACAACATCCCAAGTGCCTAGGTTACGATTACAAAACAATTGCACGGGCCTCTACATGATGTGAAATTATGTGAACGATGCATGATGTGAAAGCAAAATGGCAATCAGCAAGAGGGGCATTGTAGAGTTGCCAGCCGACAACTACTCTGGGCTAGATTTCTTTCTCAGATACAAAGTGGGCACAAGGTTTCCATGAAGGCATGTCCAAGTATCTAACTCTATGAGGCAACAACAGCCGTCGATTCATCATATTGCAGCAAAAATACAGACACGCACACAAACACATGCACGAACACATGAGCGCACATACACACACACGTGCACACACACACACACACACACACGCGCGCAAACAACACCCACACGCACAAACACACACACATGCATCCACACACACACACACACACACACACACACTCATGTACACATGAATACACCTGATATTATAAGATGGACAGTCGGGGGTGTGCACTGGAGTTGAAAAACAGCAGCTCCACCAAAAAAAAGCTCAGGCTCTCAGAGCTGCAACAATAAAAATAGACTGAACAAAAACACAATAGCAAGCTCACTAAAGACTTCTTTGAACTTGACCGAAAACAGTAGATGGCAATTTGCTAAGACATGGGATCAGAAACAAAGATAAAATTGGGTATAAGTGTGTAAGTGTGTGGTATAAGTGTCCGAACAAGCTCGCTGTCGGTAAGCAAAGCTGCTGCACACAGCTCCACACAGTGACACATACATTTGGAACTAATAACGCAATGAAAGGATGAACGACTAAAAGTAACAAAATAAACGAATAGCGCTGGAAGCAGCACCGAAGTCGAGCGAGCATCCGCCGACACTGTACAGATGTGAGACGAATCACCAGTCACCAGAGCAGTTCCCGACATCGGCATGCAGCATCGAGCTTCACAAGGGCATTACCCTAGCCTAACTGCCGTAGCAAGAGTAAGCAGTAGAGGCTTACTAGACTGTTACACGCGGGAATTGGTCAAAGTCGAAGCCAGAAACTTTTGATTGGAGAGCTCCAAGCATAACATCACCGTCAATGAGAGCTGTCCTTCAGCAGGATCTAAGCAAGATCCCAGTCAGATGCAGATGGGCAGCATCGACCAAGATTCTCGTGATGTACAAAAGCTATGGCAGATGGGCTGCTGTAGTACAGCCAGGCGGGTGCAGAGACTGGGCCGACTCATATGACGTTGACGTCCCCAGCTAGAACGGAATGTTCAATTCATCCGTTCGCTGCTTCCGGCACCACAAACTACAGCAGGCTCTTCTCGATCATGATTTGCCCAAAGCCTTGGGGTGGCTGCTGGGCAAAGTCGCTAAAGTTAATGTCAAATATGGCACCATCGTCCACTGGAAACGAAAACAAACGTTGCACGACATCTTAAGCACATCGAAGACTGGCGGCTAAGGCATAGCTAGCAACTAGGCATGCAGAGTACAGTCAAACGATCAGTCGGCACAGAAGGTAACTAGATGAGCAAAGAATGCCGATAGCTATGAAAAATACAAAGCCTCTGGCACACCAATCATGGCGACTACCTCCACATGCACGAGTCAATGAGTTCAACATGGCCAATACACACACGTGCGCGCGCGCACACACACACACACACACACATATGGAGGGTGCTTGCAGCTAAACTGGCTTTATCCGACCAGACAGTTCGGCTACATTCGGGAAGGATAAACCAGGCAGCAGCTGCCACTAGCAGAGCGTTAATCTAGCAGCTGCTTCGGGTCACAGCATTTGACAGACAGTGATGCAGAAGTATTCACGACTAACGACCTGAGCAGCCGGCTCAAATAAATCAAGCAGCTCAAGATAGTTGCTCGACCCAGACATTGCCAACTTGATAAGGACAGAAATCGTCCACACCAAAGGAGCAGTGCCAGCAGTCGTTCTAAATGCTGCAAAGAACTGCCGACACGAAAGAAAAACAGCAATGAGCGGCTTTTATCATACTTCTATGACACATTGGCCGGACAATAGTAGTAGACATACGTATGAGGTGTACACGAGCTGCTAGGTGAGGATGAGTGAAGCTGGTAAGTAAACATGCTAAAGTTCAACTAGAATATAATAACGGCATGCTAATTGGAGGTGGCTCTGCCAATATTTTATAAAAACAATACTACTCCTTGTATGTGAATGGCTGCTACTACCCATGTGCACAATTCAGGAGCACTTCCTTGCCAGCAGTGATGAAGAGCCTCAAACAGAACAAGCCTGCAAATACCAGTCGACCGTACACTTTGAGAGGATACCCATGATTCTCGATGGGGGTTCAAGCAACTTGGCATTCGCAAACATTTGGTGTTATCGTTCTTCGCATGTCTGGTAAATTTGAGATAGGCGGCGAGTCTTAGGATGTAATACGACCCACCTATGCTCTGTGCCTTCTATCCACTTCATCTCAAGAGATGCACAATCGGATTCAGGCTCAAAGATTGACTGTGCTCCTCCATTAGAGAAATGGCACGAAGCCAAGCACGAGTGAGTTGGAAAAACGTTTGCACATCCTTAGCCGAATGCTGAAAATCATTATGCTCGTACAAAGTAAAATCACAGTGAAGCCTCATGGCACTAATTACAGCAACGTTTCGGAAGTGTTCTAAATAAACTTATTGCAAAGTGTCTAATGCAAAGAGGCCAGGCCCAAACAACCAATGCATTTGCCACCAAATTTCACCATTTCCTGACCACAAATGTCACTGAGACCTACACTGAGGCGACGACACACGTACTGCATACGTTTACAGCTACCACAAAACCGAATGGTGAATTTAGCTCTTGTTGCTCCACATGACTTGGCCACACTCTTCATACGTCCAGTGTGGTCACCCACTTCACAGCCGACTTCAAAAAAGCCGCTTTGTGCTTAACGGAATGCACAGGCTTCTTTTTTTCGATCAGAGTAAACATATCGTGCTCATCTAGTCACCTACTTCATCGAACCAACTAGCCTCCTAATAGCACCCTTAGCAGGCTTAGAGCTTGAACTAAGTCGAAGGGATTCCCTCATAGCTTTGCTCTTTATATAAGTCTTTTGTCACGACATGAAGGCAAACAGATCTCTTTGCTACATCCATGGTACCAGTCAAAGCCATCGTCTTCAGGTACCTCAATTCAATTCAACAATTTGTCTCAACAATTCACACCATTTATTGCAACGCCAACAATTGACTCATCGTAGAGGCAGTTAGCTGACTGGTCTTAGGCATGCCGATTGGTAATAACATGGGGATAGAAAATAAGACTAGGTGGTGTGCTGTAGCTTTCATATTACAGCATATGCCCAAGTATCTCCTAAACATGCAATGCAGTCGTCTTCAAGGTGATATACAATTAAAAAAATCCAAAATTTATAAAACACACTTTGTACTTTTGATAAATCCACTGTTCAGGTTAAAAAATAGTCAACGACACACTATCTCATTATTCTTCTGTTGTATACACTAATGCAGGAAAACTGCCACCTGGGATGGCACTATTTTATTGGTCACATTTGCTCTTTGTTTTTTATTTTCTCCCACGATTTAATGGTTCACAGTTGAATGCCAACTACTCATCATAAACAAGAGCTCCCAAATACTTTTGGGGTGGAGTGCAGGTTTTCACACTAGTAATATAGGTATATACACTAAACATCAACTAAATAAAACTCCTACTCATAGAAACATTCAAACATGCGGCTGGACAAGAAGACTTCACTCTTCTTAAAGGAACTTAAAAACACCTATTTAGGACAGCATATAGTGGGTCCCTGTGATTCGTCCTTCATGTGCTTATGCGTGCTGACACTGTTCATGCTGCCACTAACCACATTTGCATACTGACCCTGTGCATGTCACCCCTAACCATATTTTTCATTTTGTTTGTTTTTCAAGCATGATTTTACTTACCATTCAATTGCATTTCCCTTTGCAGCAAATGTAAAGCGCCTAAAAAGAGATTAAGTTCTCTGAGGGCGCTTTATCAAGTGTATTGTTATTATTACTATTATTAGAGGTGAAGCTGTTGTGCGACCGTCACCATTTGCTCGTAATTTAGGTTCCATCGTTGACAAATACTAAGTTTTGAAAGTTTCATTAAGAAGACTACATTTACAGCTAAAAATTACATCTGATCGCTATCTGAGATTAGGGAGTGTCAACTACGGTGGTTTCCAAAAGAATTAACTAGCTCCCTGGTTCTGTCTTGGCTAGATTATTGCAATTCCATTTTGGCAGGGCTCCCGAAAAGAGCCATTAGGTGACTGCAGCTGGTGATAAATGTGGCTGCAAGGGTAGTTAAGAAATTCCAAAGGTTCAGCAATGTGTCTTCTTTGAAGGATTAAGTATGAAGAAGCATCGATTCCGGTTGATAAATAGATAAAGAGTAAAGTTCTTATGCTGACCCACAAGGGCCACTACTGCTTGGCTTCTTCATACCTAACTAAACTGCTGCACCAGTTTCAGCCTCCTTGTGCCCTCAGGTCGTCTACCGACAACAAATAAGCTGTTCCATTCCGACCGTTAAAGACTTTTGGCAACATAAGCTTTTGCCCTGCAGCCCCAGACTGTGGAACTCACTTCCACAATTCTGATGCAACGACAACTACTCTCCTGCTGCCGACTGTGACACATCCTTTCCAGCCGTCCTTAGCAGCAACTTCCATTCTCTTCACTACCCCAGCTGCCTCCCTGATTCAGCTATGCTCCCCATTATCTCTTTGTTGTGTGAGATGAAATCTTTCAGCTACCGCATGCATACCCAAAGTCACTTCAACTTCGAGAGGGATACAGAAAATTACCCTTCGTAACACCCACATAGTCTTTGTGGCTTTATTAAGTTACAGACAGAGATACATTGCATTACAATGCTCATATGCATCTACACAGACATAAGGTTTAAGAATTTGAGTTTACATTTTTTTTTAATTTCTTGAAATGACTGCATGTATAGTGCATACTTAATGAAATGTTGTATACTTTGAAAAATCTCGATAGCATCAACAAACAACTTCTGTGCAACATTCCTGGGAAAAGCAGTCGTGAGCAATATCTGGGACCAGCAGGTAGCATAAACTTCAGTGACATCCCCATTGTACATCAATTACGCAATGGGCGCACCAGCTGGAAAGCAGGATAGAACGCCAGGCAAATCAGGGCTCCTGGGACTGGGTACACGAAGCTCGAGCAGAAGAGTGTGTCGACAGAATGGCAACTAGGTCACATGCTGCAGTGCAGAACTTGCTGACAACACTAAGGCATACGGCTCCCAAAGACCAGGCAACCCGTAGCTTCCGAGCGACTAGATTCTGTGACCGATGCCAGCGCTTATTGCAGGCGACGCAGGGGCAAGGCAAGTGCAGTGAGCGAGCCATCGCCACGGCTCTGCCACCACACCTACCGTAGACCGCCGGATACAACGTTCCCCTTAGACCCGTCAAGGTTTCAGCGAGCTTCTTGCCATTCAAATAGAAGCACAGCTCCTCATGATCGTACGTGATACCCTGCAGGATAAAGCATCGAATCACACTGGAAGACACGATCCTGGCCGGCACACACAGCATCGGTCAGCAGTGCGTTGGCCAGCCAGTGCCGGCAAGCACCGGCACTGGCGTGAGGCCGGCAGCTGCAGTCAGACAGCGCTGGTCATGCTACCACCGTCGGCCGCTGGCTCTGGACGCACGGCACTGGTTCTGGGTGGCTCGTTTACTACTGACCGCCACCTGCTCTGCTCTCCCCCTGGCTGAGCATGCTGCTGCGAGTTGATGCCACGCAGCTGCTGCTGCCAACGCACTTTGACAGTTTGAAATAGAGCAGCACCGAAGCGGCCAATGTCAACTTACGATCACGTCGCCTTCCTCGACGAGGTTGGGTGCCTTGCCACCGTCACCGGTAATGAGTGCCGGCGCGCCGGACCTGCTCGCCGTCGGCTGCTGCACTGCTCTTCTGCTGCCGTCGTGAAGCAGGCAGCCGCTGCTATCCAGCACCCAGCTGTCCACCGACAGCCCCAGTGGAGCATTGACGTCACACGTCTGTCGTGCCAAGCCCAGCGACCACAGGCCTAAAAGTGCATGGCAGCAGCAAGCACTCTGGCTGCCTCTGGTGGCGGTGAGAGTGGCAGCAGTAACAGTGCCGTACAGGCACTGTCAAAGGACTATAGGTGGGAGAAAAGGACAGATGCAGATGGTGGGAAAGAGAGCAGTGGGAGAGCGAGGGACGAGGCTGCAGTTTACAAAGTGCCTAGAAACAGATTGAGTTCTCTGAGGTTGCTACACAAATTTATAATTACTATTATTACTACATAGGGCTCGAATCATGCAGCCACCACCAGTGACAAAACGCCAACATACAGAGCAGCCGCGAGGCAGGCGGCCAAGCCCATGTTGAGTGGCAGCGGGTCAGCGGTCAAGGTCGCAAATCGACAAGCAGTGTTGTTAAAATTAAAAATTTAGCTGATTCGGCAGCCTCATTTATAGAGCAGCAGAAGAGTCTGAACGATTATCACCACCGCTTGCAGTGGGCAATAAAGAATTTAGGTACATACAGCAGGTCTTTAACCTATGACCTGGGTCGAAAAGAGCAAGCACCTTACCCCTGGACTGAGACCCAGGGGCGTTGCATCAGCTTGGAAAAGTGTGACGCGCAGAAACGCACAAGCACTACTGTTGTGCAGTCCTTACCTGTCGACTGCAGCTTTCCTTCAAAGTATGCCTTATCCTGAACAATCGGAGAGTTGGCCAGGGCACCGCCGGTGCCGCAAACCCGGCGGCCTTGCTTGACAACGACCACCCCAGATCCTGGAATAGCACAAGGCAGAAGGAAATGGAATGGGGAGAGAGCAAAGGGGGCTCGGAGAAGAAGAGCTGCATGCGAGGCACTATGCAGTGTGTCTTGTGGCATGCACAAGCCTCAGCTTCAGGCACCGTCACTCCCATGTTCAAGTAGTTCTCAAAACGAACGAACAGGAGAGCTGCTTCGGCACTGCCAACATATAAAGATGTACACATAGAGACACAGGCACATGCACTTTGCATATATACCCATATATGTATATGGTGTGTGCGTGTTTGTGTACAGTAAACGTGCGCATCAGACGACTCACAGCCGCCTTGCAGTGAGCTTCAGCTATAGGCTCGGAGCAAGCAGGTCAGTTAATCAGCATCCAATGATCCAATAGTGTACAGCAATGAGTTAGTTGGTCTAGCTCGATGGCATTCCCAGTCCAGCTGTTCAGGAGTGAATAGGAACATTGACACCAGTAGTCAAACCACCCAGTTAAGCTGCTTGCTGGTCTAAGGCTATCTGGTCTCATTAATACGTACCGGCTGAGCACTGTTCGATCACTTACCACCGTGTTTTCTCCTCGATCGTTGGCTGGCTTGCAGGCCATGTGTCTCCCGACGCACACGGCATACGGTTAGCAGCTTGCCAAACCCTTCTCTAACCTAGTCAGCCATGATGGCAAGGTAAGAGAGGGCTGCAGGTTCAAAGACCGTAAAAAACCGTTCAGCAGGCCAAGTAGTCTCCTCACTCTTAGCCCAAGCAAACTTTGCAATTCACCCATCGCACATGCCAGCTCGAGCTGCAACAGATGCAGCAAGAACTCCAGACGAATGCAGGTGTAGCACAAGCCCTTAAAATACGTCCTTTTTTACTGCACAACAAAAGATAGACCAAGTTCTGCAGCAAATCAGGCAAAGCTGCATAAACAGCAGCTCAAAAGAAGCTGACCACCATCTACCACCAGTGGGCAAGCACTGGTCACTCCAGCCTGTGCGGCCACCCGGACCGTAATACACTCAGACTGATTTCCATGAAAATGTTTGTTGCCTATTGGCTTCTTCATTCATGAGGAAAATCGTTCTATTACAGCATATTCTCAAAACACTGCCTTGTTATTCCTGCCTGCTAGCAGGTACATTGAACTTGCCAAAACACAGTGTCATATAAATCCAAAAGAAGTGATCATCCCCCCTGACTCTACTACACACCTGGCAGATCTACAAGCAATTAGCAAAGTCACGTTAAGGAAAGCCCCTCCTGCTGGTTGAATGCTCTCCATCATTCGAACCCTTATTTGGAAGATAGTGAGTCACGATGGTCCTAAAAAATAATGGCCTGTCAGTTCTTTCACATACGAAACTAGTGAGCAAGTGCAAAAGAAGAGATATATCTCGATCTGGTTAAATCCGCCTAATCAACCGCTGGGACAGGCTGAAAAAGCAAGCAAATGACGTCATTATTGATAAGGTAAAACTCCCCCCCCCCACTCTCCCCCTCTCTTGTAAAGCCTGACATCCCTTTCACCTATTTGTGGTGCCCAGCTCAGCAGCTGCTCCTAAAACAAAGCAACGCCACAGCCACAATGGGTGGTGCACATGCTGTTTGCTATACTGCAAGCCCATGATGCCCAGACCAGCTGTTTCGGCTGGTCAAACTATCTTTTAAACTCTGCCTAGGCTGGAGAACATTCAGGTCTGGGTCATCAGCAAAATTGCATCGAGTTGCCTGGCCTTCAAATTAGCTACATCTTCAGAGTCTGAACTGCTCGGAGTCTAGCTAGCCTAGTTGTGGCGCTGCGGTGTATACAAATATCCTCATATGCCGATGGGAGAGATCTGAGAGTATTGTATGTAGATTTTCCAAAGTGATGAAAAATAGAAACGGCTCATGGTCCACCTTAGCAAGCAGAACTAGTATCCACAGCTTCGGTAGTAGCAGTTGAAGGTAGTGAGAGACAGACACACAAGTCATGACACAAACATGGTTCACTACACATCCCATGTAGTAGAGTCTAAATCCCAAGCTGCCGCTGGGTGGCGGCAGAGAGTCGGACAGTATGCTAGCCATCTAACATCTCTCCGAAGCCGACTGCCATCGATCTGAAGGAAGCTTGGTGCAGTAAACTATATAGAAACTTTTGCTGTCTAATAATCTGGTTTCCTCATGCAGGGCATCCAAAGGCAGCAACGATTTTGTCCTTTGGTCTCCACCTGATTAGTCGGTTGAATCACGAGCCTCTGCTCAAGAGTAAAGAAGTAGACAGTTCCCCTAATTGGGACTCACACAATTGTTATGCAACGACATATATTCTCCTGCTGCCAATTGTGGCGCATCTTTTTCAGCCATCCTAAGCTGCTACTTCAATACTACTCACTTTCTCGACTGCCATCATGACTAAGCTATACCTCTCACGGTCTCTTTGTAGCATGAGATTAAGTCTATTGGCTACCGTTTGCAGACCAAGAGCTGCTTTTAGTGCACCAGAGAAAACTCTCCTACGTCACACCCACTTGGTCTTTGTGGCTCAGCAGACTTGAGACAGAGATAAATACATAAGCAGGTGTGCTTCGACATACAAGAAGCTTTTGGTGTATATTAATTAAAGCTCTCTGTAATTTTGGCCTAGTAGTACCGTATTGGCAGGCTCTTTACAGGTAAGCTGCTGCAGTAACCTCATGGCAGACCCAACATAACCTTATAAATAGTAATCTTCTAGTGTCAAACAGGACATCACATTAATCACTGACATCGGAGTCATCAAGTATCAGGTAACACAAGGCCAATGCTAAGGACAAATACAAACAAATAAACTATACTGTCAGGACACTTCTCCTGGATGTACGGCCTGTGGGCTGGGTTACTCCAGCTGGCCACGATACTCCCACTCCTGACAGAACTCAGGGTGCCCACAACATCTTGACAGCCGCACCGGCAGCTTAACAGGCAGGCCAGGGCACGGTCTGACAGTATATTCGATGAGGATGCATTTGAAACCTAAACATACGAGTGCTCTTTAATTATCAGGTCATGCAAGAAATCACAAGCACGTAATTTTGTATCAAAACGCGTGGCAGTGCTAGACGCTAAAGCTCCGTCAGACCCTATCGCTGGATTCTGACATTTCAAGCCGACACTAATTAAATGCTCCAAGACCGGGCAACAACCAGTGTTATTTGAGCGTTCTCACATTCAGCAGTCCAGGTTACGATTTCTAGGTGGCTCCCGGTACCATATTTGCATGGCGATGATGGTCATTCAGCAGGCTGCCGCCCTCCTCTCTGCATGCCATTCCTAAAGGGCACGTTCTCCTTACTATTCTTACTCATTCAAAACTGCCTCAAAGCATTGCTACCACTGGAGGCTTTATCTTTTCTTGCTGACAAACATCGGGATTCTATATATACTGTACCTGAAAAATTCCTGAGAGGCTTCTCAGTTTCATTTTGGCGCATCAAATTAAAACCCATAACGAGGAGCAGTTTACAAATGGGCTAGAGGGTGCATCTTCCACAGACGGGTCGACCGCACCCACGTCGTGTGACGCGGTTTTTAATCATCTTCCAGAAAACTTCCTACGCTATTTGAGCAGAGACGCTTGCACAGCTGTCAGAAGTGGAGTGGCGTCAGGAAACCGTTGGGAGCTACCCCCTCGGCAGCGCCCTTGGACTGCGAGAACAGACGCATATACATCGGTCAGCTGCTCTTCATGCCAGCCTCCGAGCTGCCGAAGTCGCAGGACGCTGCATGGCTAACCTTTAAATACTCTAGAAGCAGTCAGCCTCAGTAAAACGCGCTCCTTTCTTTACAGAGCGTCGCCGAGAGCTCAAACAGACGCTTGCGTCATGCGGAGCCCTCAACGGAGAACCTCTCGCGAGGCAGCTTATACGGCGTAGAAAAAGAAGCGCCTGTGACGAGCTACTTTTGACGACACGATCCCCTCGCAGGTTCGCAAAATTGTTTCAGCTGAATATTGACGCCAGCTGAAAACAGACGGCCGCTCTTTTCATGCCAGCTGGCGACGCCAACTAACCGAGGTTCGTAGTGTCGATCTTGACGCCCGGCTGGTCTTTCTGGACAAGAGGCGCAGCTCGATATCTTTCGCCGGAAATCGCTAGCTTCAGGCACCCGAAGCACGAAGCCATTTAATCAGTTACGCCTAACATCGAACGTCTTTCCGGACGGCGAACATACCATAGGGTAGCAACCGCAGTCCTCCCACCTTTCCTTTTAATGGATTCGCTATATCCTCATGACGACCTCCACCAGGAAGACGACCTCGCGTTTAGGTCGCGCGACCTGACTGTGGCCAATCGCGCGTAAAACTGTCCTCCCGTGCATAACGCGCGAGGTCAAAGATGAGCTAACTTTCCGCTCGGCGGCGCAAGTATGAGTCAGAACCCACAACTGGTTGCCATACCCACACATACGCCCATACATACATACATACCCAATACCATGGGTACCGAGTGGGCGTGGAATGTGTCTGGGATCTAATGTGTGGGCGTGGTTGGGTATACTCACATTAATTTTTATAAGGTACGATTGTGCCTTATAAAAACTCCACTTAAGCGTGCCTTTAAGAGTTCAAAAACGCCCAAGTCTGCCCGAAGTTCTTGCGGAGTCCAATGCGGAGTTTTTCGCGGAGTTTTCGGCCGAGTTTCGGTCGGATCCGCCAGATTCAGGCGTCAATCTAGATTGGGACGACGGGCCTTCAAATCGAAATTGCTAAATACCTCCGACTCATGCTGAACATCGACGCCACTACATTGAGCGCGAGCTGAAGAAGAAGCCGGCTGCTGATGGCGAGACGCCTCTATGAGCGATCCGAGACAATGTTTCTTGCAAGAACAAAGCAATGTCGGTATGAGTATGGATATGGGTACGGCTAAGGCTATGGGTATTGGTTTGGATGGTCCGGCGACCAAACTTCTGAGCGATGGGTGGGCGTTGTTGGGCAGGGCCGTTGCGCTTTAGCAATGGCATTGAGGGCTCTGGTATGTGTCTCATATAATCCCGCCTGCCTAGTGGCTGGCTGTACATCAATCTAGGTTTGGTAAGCTGCCCGTCGACCGACCTTTCACTACTGCAGAAACGCTCGCATCAGGGACTGGTCCCTGTAGCAATGGTGGCAACGATTGCTTCTAAGTTTTGTTAGGAAATCTTCGAACCTCAGCAAGCAAATCATTCTGCATTCGACATCCAACTAGGGAGTCTGATGCCGCCAGCTTTTAACTCTTAAAAAAGCAAGCTCACGCGGGAAAGCGAGCCAGCGGCAGCCGGCACCGAATGCCGAGTTCGAAAACAGGTGCCATCGCAAGTGTGTAAGGGCGGATGAAGGATGACACTTCCATTTGACATTGCCGAATGACATTCGCACGCGTCTTCCAAACCGCTTGATAAAGAGAACTCGCCGCCCTATATGTATTTCCCCGAAGCTGTACCAAAGGTGTACCGCTCGGCATGCCTCATGACACGGCTCAAAAAATTACTCTTCAACAACCCAACAAGTATCAAAGATCTCTTAAAAGAAATTCTAGTCACTTTGCTGACAGATTCTGAATACGCCTACCAAAAGTGATCCGCTCTATGAGCACTTTTAGCCACATCTAAAAGCAAATAACTGGAAGTCCTCCCAAGAGACAAGTTGAAGCTGAGATCCAAAGCTGTGCCCCCCCCCCCCCCCCCCCGACAAGCTTCTTAAGTAGTTCTCGAAGGCTGGAAACCCCATGCTAGAAGCCTGGTAGCCATCTGGTAATGGCTATCAGGCCCGAGTGAGGGCTAAGCGGAGATTTTTGGCAATAACGATAATATCACTGCGTCCTTTGTATAGCGACCGCAACTTTGTGTGTACGTCGACTGCATTATAACTGCTCTATCGCAATCCCACCTCAAATAAAGGGTCATGAGGACCCTCATTTGCTGTCGATTCTTCTTAGTTACATTTAAGAGTGCCATCGTCCGGAAAGGCACATACCTGTAGTAGCTTTAATGCACATATGTTCTTGAATTTTAGATTTTTTGAATGATTGTGCTTGTTACTGCCCTATAATTTTGTATTGATCCACCACCTGCAAACATGCTCAAAAAGTGGTCGCATTATTGCTACCGCAGCCGGCTGGAGCCACCCTAGTCGAGGCAGCTCCGGGTGGGCGGTCCTGTGTCGACTGGTGCCAATCGTCTCAGCACCGGAGGATGTGCACCGTGAAGTGGATGCCAGCCGTGTACTTTCATTCCGTGCGGTCAGTAGCATCTCTTTGCGATTGTAGCCGTATCTCTTGCGAAAGAAACCGTCTCTCTTGCGAGCGATGCCATCGCTTTTTCGGACGATGGCATCTGCCGACGACACGCTGTGTCTTTCTTCAGCATGCTGCAATCTCTGTGCCGCATGCTGCAAACTCTCTGCCGCACGCTTCTGGCTCTCTGATACGCGCTGCGTCTCTGTGCTACATGCTGGATTCTCTCTGCTGCCACTGCTTGCAATATCTCTTGCGGTTGTAGCCGTTTCTCTTGGGAACGATGCTGTTTCTCCTGCGGACGGTCGCGTCACCATATGGCGATCAGATATCAGAATTTTTTTCGTACGACACTCTTTGCTTACGAGCTTTACAAGTAGGACGCCGTATACTAATGAGAACCGAAGCAAAAGCGATTGTTCACAGCAAATCTCTTCTAAATGTATCCGAATAGGAGGAACTAAGCTGACACAGCATGAACAAGCAACCCTAGTTTCTGCTTACACTGATTTGTTTTCTTTAGTTTAATTTAATTTTATTTCATCAGCTTTGTTTTGACATACTAGCGACCTGAACTCTCATGGTAACAAGCTTTCTCAAACTGAATGACGATAAAGTCAACTTACTGGTCGTGGGCGAACCTTTTTTGTATGCAGACGGGAAAGCCTAACCTTCAAAGTGCACGGAATCGAGATGTCCAAATCCAAAATAACTTTACCCTAAATGTCCACATCAGCCAGCTCACACTGTCAGGTCTGCCTAGTTTCAGCTCTGTAACTTGGTGAAATTCAGGCTTGTACAATAAAGATACCAGTAGATCCATGCGTTTGTAACACCAAATCCCGACTTCTGCCACAGTAACCCACTACTCCACATCACACCACTTCTCGTCGACCTGCACTGGCTACCAGTCAAGCAACGGATCGATTTCAAGATCTTGTCACTCACTTGTAGGTCATTTCATTCTTTGGCTCCAGCCTATCTCTCAGATCTATTCCCTCACCAGGCCAAGCATCGTACCACCCCCTTTTCGGAATCCAACAGTTTACCAATACTTCGTACAAACCTCAAATCCTTTGGCGACAGTGCATTTAGCTCGTATGCTTGCTCCCAAAGCCTGGAACTCACTCCCGACTTGCGTCAGAACATCCCCCGACTTGACCACATTTGAAATGAACTTAAAACACCTATTTAGGACAGCATTTAGTGGGTCCCCGTGATTCGTCCTTCATGTGCTTATGCATGCTGACATTGTGCATGCTGCCACTAACCACACTTGCATGCTGACACTGTGCATGTCACCCCTAACCATGATATTCATGTTGTTTATCAAGCATGATTTTACTCATCATTCAATCGCGTTTCCGTTGCAGCAAGTGTAAAGCGCCCAGAAAGAGATTAAGTTCTCTGAGGGTGCTTTATCAAGTGGATTATTATTATTACTTTCAAGTCTTCCTGCTTGTGCAATAAGATGTTCTGTTCGTACAAAACTATGTAGGCAGGCTTGTTTGTTGCGAATGTCACAACTGCCAGACTAACTTCTCGAATCTGCACTAGCTCTACATCGACCGCTTTTCGACTTCAAGGTTCTGTCACTGACATTTTGGTCCCTTCATTCTCTTACTCCGGCATACACACAGGAAGTACTTTATTTTCGGGCTTCTCTTCACACCACTAAATCTCCAGACTCGCTTAGTTTGAGTGAATTTACCTTTGTGAACGTGCTGAATTTTTGCATGTTGTTTGTTACTAAACAATCGACATACAGTCTTTCCAGGGGATGTAAAGTGCTTGGAAAGAGACTTAGTTGCCGATGTTCTTTGTGGTTAGCAATCCAGTAAGCTTTTTAAAATAGGAGGGTTGCATGGCACAAATGTGAATGCCGTGCAGATTAATTAATGCTAGGCAATTTCATTGGGTACTAGATAAATGTGGGTGCGGTGTTACTTCCAAATTAAAAAGACGCTTGAGAGGATCAATGTGAGCCACGAGATCCACTGGCCTTTATTCCAAACCAGCACAACAAGAGACTCGTTTCATAACATACAATGATCAGGGGCAGGTGCTTAACGACATCACATTAAGATATGCCTACACAAGCAAAGCAAGTAGCTGTAACGTTGCACTTAATTGAACTACTCGGGTTTAGCAACAGCCGCAGAACAAATTTTTTCGGCAGAAGTATAGGAAATGTGAGCAAAAATGTCAAGTGATGCCGAAATCGAAGGCAAGTTGAAGGCAAGTTAGGTAGTGAACTAATAGCAAGGAACATCAGAGGATCAGAGTGCATGTGTTTTCAGCTGGCAACTGATAATGCATTCATCAGCAGAGCCACTATTTCGTTGGCAGACAAAAAAGACTCACAGTGCCCAAACAGAGGAATTAACACGCAGGCTGGACAGAGAGCCACTATGCTGAGGTAGCCTGACCAGTGGAGTGAGTATACTAGATGAGGACGGCTGTACAAAGGTTATATTTGTACTAGCAGAAGTCGAGGACGTTTTCAAAATAGTCACTCTATGCCAGCCGATCTTTACGCAAGTCCTTGCCTGTTCCTACGTCCTTGCTTGTCCATAGGAACCGATCCTGCCTCGCTATGCTAAGGCCAGAGGCCTGTAGCAGAGGAAGGCGAGCATCGAGAGCATGCTAACCAATGGTCACATAAGCTCACTATCACCACGTAAGGGCTATGTCAGCTACGAGGGACAGATGATCCGACGGATAGGCAAGGCATGGCAGCAGATTGGGTCCGACATCTTTGTCTTCAGGTGCAACAAGCACGGCTTCCACTGTGCACGCGGTTCTGGAGCACCAGATGTAATCAAGTGTGTGCCGCTCCTCCCTCGGTGGGCCATTCGGCTGTCCACGGTATTTCCAAGTTGTGTACGGCATCTCATTTCCGGTAGCAAGAACATAAGCACTCTCGAATGTGCACAACGAGGGGAGGCCATCACGGAAGGCCTGCACCACTGGTTCGTCAGGCAAAGCGTTGAAGTCACCACAGACGATGATGGGTGCTTTTGCTGGCACCAGCTGAGCAAGCCGTGACAGGAGAAAACGGCCCTGCTCTAGGCGGTGCTGCACGTATTGCCTGCGTGCTTTCAGGTGTGTAACAGCCATCCACAGGCGTTGGTGACTAGCGACATCATGAAGGCACAGCACGATCACCACTTGATTAGTCATGCCAGAGGACGACATAAGGATATCAGTGTGTCTGCTAACTTCGGAGAGCTTGCTGATTTTGTAGAACACAGCACACCCGTCGGCACCAAGATTGCCAGGTATATCAAGGCAAGGCGACTGAGGCTTGGGAAACCAAATGCCGTTATAACCTGATAAAAATAAAAGTGCCATGGCAGGAGTAAAGTTCGTAGTCTCAACGGTATTTTCTTTCCGAACCACTAGCTGTGAATAAATACTGAGGCTATGAAGCTGCGACAGGCGAGCAGCACAGCCCAAAAACAGAGGTGGTGCTATCAGTAAACAATAGCACATTCACACCCACGAAAGCAATTTCTGGTCTATTGCAGGAGGAGGTAGCTAACAAACTATTATGGGTAGCAAGCTAATGCCAACACTAGTACACGAGCTGAGATCATCCACGCTGCAATACTGGACACGGCTCTGCATAGTAGGGTATCATAATTAATAGCAAAAGCAAACCAAATGTCTTTAAGGTTTCAAATTAGAAAGAAATCCAGAGGCCTCACACTGCCTAAACAAAGACTCAATCCACCGGTAGATACCGTGCATCGATATTTATGCAGCAGACATCACTTAAACTTAAGAGAACCAGACTTGTGTTACTCCAGATATATACACACTACACTCAGTGCTGTCAGGTAGCCATTTACAGCTAGTATTGACTTCAGTTTTGAAACTGATGAGTGTGACAAAGGGTTTAACTTCCGACAGCCACAAGGAACACGGCTTCATATATGCTGGCTCACCCATTGCTGCCGACTTGGTATATATGCAAGTTTCTCGCAGGTTTCAACCAGAGCTAATGCCACAGCAGCTGCAAACAAGACACCTACATAGACACAGGTATGACAGTGTGCCGCCTTGAATGCTACATCGGTCTTGGATGTGGTCCATTGAAAAAAAGCTTCATTACTGCAGTGACAGTGCTGCTGTTGACAGTCAGAAAGTTATTCCATAACAATACTGTTTCACATACGCGACTTGAACGTCAAGTCTGCCTAATTTCAGCTACATAACGTTGCTAAAATTCGGGCTTGTTTAGATAAGGATACCATGTCTAGGTTGGTCCATGCATTTGTAACATCCCGTCTTGATTTCTGTAACTCACTGCTCACTGGCCTACCGGCATGTGCAATCAGGCGATTACATATCGTGCAAAACTCTGCAGCTAGGCTTGTCTGTCCTGAGAGTCGCAGTTGCCACATCACACCACTTCTCGTCGACCTGCACTGGCTACCAGTCAAGCAACGGATCGATTTCAAGATCTTGTCACTCACTTGTAGGTCATTTCATTCTTTGGCCCCAGCCTATCTCTCAGATCTACTCCCCCACCAGGCCAAGCATCGCACCACCCGCTTCTCGGAATCCAACAGTTTACCAATACCCTGTACAAACCTCAAATCCTTTGGAGACCGTGCATTTACTTCGTATGCTCCCAAAGCCTGGAACTCTCTCTCGACTTGCATCAGAACATCCCCTGACTTGACCACATTTAAAAAGAACTTAAAAACACACCTATTTAGGACAGCATTTAGTGGGTCCCTGTGATTCGTCCTTCATGTGCTTATGCATGTTGACACTGCATGCTCCCACTAACTACATTTGCCTGCTGACCCTGTGCATGTCACCCCTAACCATGTTATTTACGTTCATCAAGCATGATATTACTCACCCTTCAATCGTGCTTCCCTTTGCAGCAAATGTAAAGCGCCTAGAAAGAGATTGAGTTCTCTGAGGGCACTTTATCGTGCATTATTATTATTATTATTGTTATTATTATCTTGTTGGATTCGTTTAGCCTTTTAAGCTGGACAAGCAAGCAAGCCGAGATGTAAGTCGATGCCGTACTTGTCTTAGTCATAGCAAATATAGGACGAAGGTTTATGTAGAGCTTAAGTTTCAATCAGGCACTGGACTTAAATCAAGTGTCCAAGTCATACATTTTCCTTTTGGTTATTGAAAACTGAAAATTTCTGCACACATAGGCTGGAACATGTTCCTCACAGAAAAATGAATGTGTAAAAACTAATAATATTGCACTTGATAAAGCGCCCTCAGAGAACTTAATCTCTTTCTAGGCGCTTTACATTTGCTGCAAAGTGATACGCAATAGAATAGTAAGTAAAATCATGCTTGAAAAACAAACAAAATGAATAACATGGTTAGGGGTTACATGCACTGGGTCAGCATGCAAATGTGGTTAGTGGCAGCATGAACAGTGTCAGCACGCATAAGCACATCGAGGACGAATCACAAGGACCCACTAAATGCTGTCCTAAATAGGTATGTTTTTAAGTTTCTTTTAAATGTGGTCAGGTCAGGGGATGTTCTGATGCAGGTCGGGAGGGAGTTCCAGGCTGTGGGAGCATACGAGCTAAATGCACGGTCTCCAAAGGATTTAAGGTTTGTACAGGGTATTGGTAAACTGTTGGATTCCGAGAAGCGGGTGGTGCGATGCTTGGCCTGGTGGGGGAGTAGATCTGAGAGATAGGCTGGGGCCAAAGAATGAAATGACCTACAAGTGAACTACAGCTTTTGTCTTCTAACATTCGAAAAAGACACCAGTGTTCTCACCCCCAAGGAATAGCAAGACAAGATTACACACTGCAGAAATCAAATCAATAGCAAACAGTACATAAATAAAAAACACACGAATATCAATTAAACCATACCTATGATAAGCAAAATATAAAGCCTATTTCTTTGAGAGTACTTACGATAAACAGGTAATAATGCTTGGAGACGTGGATATAACAGACATACTAGACATAAATTTGTTACCTGGGCAGAGCCAGGATAGAGCCAAGGGGGGGGGCAGAGCTTATCTTGGATGCGAAGGCATGTCGGCATGCCATGGGGCTTGACTCTCCTTTCTAGTCACTCAGAGGGGGTTAGGGCCCACTTGGTCGCCATCCCTATGTTTGAGGCATCGCCACTGGGCAGGTTGCTTGCATTTTGTGATCCAGGTCGAGGGTTTAAGCAGCACACAGTTTTTCCTTGCCTGCTGCAAGTGGGTTGAATACCACTAAGACGAATCAGCTGTTCTTTACCTTTTTAGTTTTTAATTATCTCATCTAGAATTTTGTAACGTTCCCCTGGCTTCGTAACAAACAGCTTATCGGTCCTGGAAAACTCAGTTAACAGATTTATCTGTCATGTTTCTCTAATCTCCACTGGCTGCCTATCAAGCACTGCAGCAACTTTAACGTCCTGTCATTCATTTTCAAGTTCTTCATACTCCTAGCCCAGCTTCCATATCTGAAAATCTTACTCTTACGGTGTCTAATTGCATCATTACCTCTCCCCCTGCATCTCATTCTGGTCGGCATGGTCTGTTCTGGTCAGATAAGCACAGAGCTTTAAGCTGCGCTGCTCCCACCGAACTCAAATCCTTTGGAAGTTCGCCCTCAGCTCCTATGCACCTACAGTCTAGAACTCTGATGATGACTATATGCCTATTAATATCAAAACTTTCCTAGACTAGATGACGCTTACAGCAAAACTAAAAACCAACTTGCTTCTCAGAGCATTGCTTCGCCGTATGAACCGACCATGATGTGCTCAAGCATGCTACGATTAATCATGCGATATCATTTTTACCTGACCTAATAATTTTTGTCTCATTGCCCAAGGAGGAAGGGCAGTGGCAAGCCAACTTCAGCACCTACTACTCTACCGCTGCTTCCTGAAACCAATCCCTGCAGTTGACTTGCCGGTCAATTAGCATAGAGGCAAGCTAAGCCTAGCTTTTAACCCAAGAGCAGTCATCTTGGTTCAGCAGCTGCACCCCAGCTGTTTTTTATC
The DNA here is from genome assembly GCA_009760855.2 of Cristatella mucedo. Lineage (NCBI taxonomy): Eukaryota > Metazoa > Bryozoa > Phylactolaemata > Cristatellidae > Cristatella > Cristatella mucedo. The sequence goes on from WPIO01000012.1 coordinate 3,510,056, forward strand.
ATTACAAGGTCGGATATTAGCTAAATCCAAGAAACTCTTTGGTTGTAAGCTTTGCCGGTTCCATGGCCGAAAAGCCTTGCCTAGCTTTAGTTACAGCAATATGCTTGCCTGTTGCGATGTGCGCAGTTTAAATCAATCACTTAATGTGCTTTTTTTCAGCCTAAGTAAAGTGCCGAGAATGAGATTCAATTATCTGACAGGATTATAAAAATGCTTGAATATAATCAGAAAAGTCGGGCCTTTCACAGAAAAGAACACGACAGCCAACCGAACTAATTTACACGTCTGTGACATTGCATATAGGCTACTGCAAGTCCATTTATTCAGGACTCCTGGTGTGTGGCCTTAATCGTCTGCAACTGGTGCAAAACTTGGCAGCTTGTCTGGTCTGTCGTCAAAGGATAACTGCCACATCGCACCACTTCTGTCTGTACTAGATACCTACCAAGTATCGAATCGAATTCAAGATTCTCTTTCTGGCTTGCCCGTAGCCTCATTTGCTTGCACCAGCTTATTCATCTAACTTCATCTCCTTCAGTGTGCTCTCACACTGATCAAGACTCAGCTTCCAGTCGTCTCTTGCCGTTTCTTGCACCAAACTGAAATCGTTTGGCGATCGGTCTTCATTTCGTATGCACCAAAAGACTGGAACGGAGTTGCGACTTTGGTCACCATTTGCAATGACTTTGCATTATTTAGGTCTCAGCTGAAGACATGCCAGTCTTCTCAGCTTTCCTTTCGTCCGAGTGAACTTGGTCATTTTTTGTTTCTGTGTGTTTTGTGTGCTCACATGTGCATGATTCGGTGCATATAGCCAGGGGTGCATATAGCCAGGGGTGCCTATTTTTGCGCTTCAGCATGCTGGCCCAAGCATGACGCTTGTTTTTGCATTCTTGGCTAAGCATGATACAATGCATTTAATTATGCATTGATTATTGATTCTCTTTTAGCAAGTTGTAAAAGGCCTGGATAGAGATCCTGTTCCCATTAGGCAATATACATCAGCATAATATTTTTTATTATTATTATTATATCAAAATGACAGCAAGCTAAATCAGTCAGATTATGACTTATATTCATTATTTGTGGTTCCTGAAGTTTAAATGCTAGCAACCGAATATATGCAATAATCTATGACTGAGGTCGTGCAAAAGCCGATGCCCTGCAATAGGCAGTCAGTTGTGCTTCTGCAGTTGGCCTAGGCATTTGAGCTGCTTTGAGCTCAAGGCCGCAGAGCCGCTGGTATTCGTCATGTCTGCTAGACTTATCAACGCTTGGATATGGAATTGTAATGCTAAGGTGTGGGCGCTCTACGTCGTTGCCCTGCTCCGCTAATTTTGGCATATCTGCGTGCACTGACGCTGCACACACAGGTGGCTAGCTGTGATACGACGTACAGGCCAGTAACCAGTATTCGTCATATGTCGGCTGAAACTAGCACCTTTACGAGTGCAGTGTTTTCGGCCTAGTTCTGTCTGCTCGTGGAAGCCGCGCACAGAGTTTGTAGCAATTTGTCCCATACATAAGTGTGCTACACTTAAATTAATTCTGCTCAAGTGGGCGCATGCTTGCAGAATACCGTGCAGCCTTATAGATGCAACTGAAAGGACAAAGTAGGCATCGCAGAAAAGATAACCAAAATGTGATTATGACAGCAATAAAAAAGAAGGAATTTGATTTGATAAATCCTGGAAGAAACATAACAGAATAAATGAAAACTATTTCTATGCATAGATATCTTCAAGGTCGAGTCAGTCACTTTTAGGGCCTTTCACGTTCTTGCTCCTGCATGCTCAGTTCGTTATACTATGTGCTTGAAGCCCTTCTTCATGACTAAGTTCGTTGCAACTCAAACTCCAGCTCACAGGAGTAAGTGAGTGCTGGTTCCAAGCACGTAAAGTACTACTAGTGAAGCATTGACATCCAGGCACGAGTCAAGTTCACGAAGAGCTCACGGATAAATCCTAGGGTTTGATCAGATTTGACAGCTGCTTTTACATGGCTATGAGTTAGTATATAATTGCAATGCAGCATGCATGGAGAGATTAAAGAGATTCAGTATAGCCCACTTATGTAGTCGTTAGGGCAAACCAGCTCACTGACTTGCAACATTGACCACTAAAGCAGGCATTTGAACATATTGCAACTACCCAAGAGCACTACTCTTATGGACACTGGCTTCTGACCATTGATAAGGAGGACATCGGGCTAGGGTATGTACAGCAAAAGCAGCTGCTGGTCGGGGTCATAAGTTATACATTCACTCCATTGAAATCCTTAACCTGAGATCGCCTGCTTGGCCACGTCAGCAAACAAATGGCAAGAAGCTTGCCGATCACAGAACAATCTCCGGCCATGCAGTGCTCTATTCAGATGATTCACGGCATCGTATCTTCTCTGCCTCTGCAATTAAATAGCAATGACCAGATCATACTAGAAGATGTTCTATCTGAAAATGTGCATCAAAGCCAAGTACAAGAGTTGGGTGTTTTTATCTTTCACGTGTCTCCTCTATTTTTTTTAAAAAAATACCTGTAATTGCTTCACTAGATTTACATGTCAAGTCAGCCATTTTCCTTACTAAAAACAGTAAAGATCAGCTGATTCAACAGTCTAATTTCTACAGCAGTAGAAGAGCCGTAGCAGTAATCACCCCACGGTTGTAGCAAACAAAAAAGAACTGCATGCTGAATGACTCCAACCCTCGACCTAGGTCATGAGGTGTGAGCACTTTACCTTGGGCTAAGACCTGGCAGTTCCCAAACACCGGCTGCACCCAGTAAAAATCAGTGCTCAGTGAGCTCTACCGTGTATCATCACTTGCTATGTATACTACAGAGCTTACATCCGATTTCTCCTGCTTTCCCATCTACTATTCGTTTCAGGGTTATTACTTTTCTTAGACCCTTTTGCCATCTTTAATAAAAAAAAAGATAAAACGCCTCGAAAGTATCCCTGACGGCCATACTCACCGACTCCCAAAATGGACCAGACGGTATCTGAGGTCTTTTAGATACCTTCTTTCAAGCTCAGTTTCTCAATTAGACGGGCATGAACTAGTGCCCGAAATATTCCTTTCGCTCAGAGAAGGCTGCAATTGGTTTGAAAACTTAGGGCTTAGCCCGTAAGCACTACCTGGTTTTCTTATAGGTAAACTAATAGTAACTCTCACGACAAGTGCACAACTTGATACAAGACATTTCGCCCCAACACTACAACCATTGCAGAAGTAGCCTAAATCCACGTACAAGCGCAGCTCTGCAGAAAAACATGTGAACTACCAACTCCAGCTCGAACCATGTACCTCTGATATTGTAAATGTAAGCAAAGCTAAATTTTCAGCTGGATTAAGGTAATGTTTTAACAACAAAGTAATACGGTTGGGCTAAGTACAAAATGGACGTGTCTGTGCATCCTCTATGGTTTAACCTACGACCTCTAAAGTTTGAGTACAAAAAAGTTAGCTAATTGGACTGTCTCATAATTTAGCAGCAGCATAGCTGTAGCAGCTATCCCTCTTGCTTGCAGTGGGCAATAAAGATTTGCCTGCTCAGCAATGGAACCACTACATAGGTAGTGGAGTGTGAGCACCTTATCTCTAGATAAAAGTCCTAGCACTTTCTGACAGATCGGCAAAGCCATGGTAACTTGCCGCAGAACAGAATAAGCGAGGCTTCAATACAGCCACACAGCATCTATCCAATGTAACAACTTGCCAAAACTGTCCACTGCAAATTGATGAAGAGGTCTCTAGCCTTGCTCTATACACCATTATGAGACACACAGACAGGCAAATGCTAACCTATTTTAGCAGCTATTGTCACGGGACTAAGTGGCCTATGACAAGAATGAAGCGTATGGTGTAGGGGCATACACCGGGAGGTACTTTGCACAACGTAAAATTATGCCCCTGTTGTCCTACTACCAATGGGGCTAGTGTTGTGTAATCTTCACATCTCAGCTTAACGATAAGATGGTTGTTAAAACACACCAGGTACTACACGAGGACACAACTGCACGTCCAAACACGCACGTGTACACATTCACTCACGTTCACGCACGTGTATAAAAACATGTACATACCATCCAGCTAGCTTCGTGTGCACACCAACAACGACTAATGAGAAGCTTAATTAAGTGTATCATTCACATACACATATGCATCAATCAGGCCAAAATCAAGCTAAAAGGTCACCATCTCGTCAATCCTGCTCTTAGTGCACACATGAGGTAAGCTGAAAATCGAATTGTCAGTGCTCCAGGCATAAGCAATGGAAACATAATTAGATACCTAACTTATGGTAGGTGCAAATAAACTTTCTTAAGAAACAAATAGCACGAGAGATTGCTTTGTCAAGCCAGTACAGCGAGATGCCAGTAGAATGGCATGCCCACGTATAAAACTGGTCCACAGCAGTAGTCGAGCGGTTTTGTGAAGCTTATACAGTTTAAGTATCGTCTACTTCTGTTTTGTGATAATTGACAGAAAATGCATGCATGCCTAGCACTAGTTCGATATTGATAGGTTAGTCTCACTTAGTGGTTCGCCCAGTACGAATTGATGTTGTCAGAAGGAATAGCTAGATCGAGTGATCCGGTCGTCGTGGGGAGCAAAGGAACATATTTTTATGCGAGGGAAGTAGCAGCGCGAGTATTGCCAACAGACAGTTATTAACCGAAAGCATGTTGCATTGCCAACCAAATGTGTATTCCTATTATCTACCGGCAGCTTAAAGAGCTGGCCCTTACCTAGCAGCCGTAGCTCAGTCTCGAAGAACCCAAAGTCGTCGATCTCTTGTAAGCATATCACATCTGCATCATATGTAAGCAGCTGCTCAAGCACTCGTTGTTTGCGGACAGACCAAACAAGTGCTTCAGGGGGACATCTGACAAAGTTGTCAGCTCCAGAACATAAAGCTGAAATTACAGGAGAGTACACGAACCAATTAAATGTTGGACTAAGTCAAGCGTCGCTGACCGATACACATAAGATCACTCTAGCTTCTGTGATTTGCCATGCTAAAAGCCGAGAGAACAGTCTCACAGAAAATTTCAAGCAATTTAGCAACATATTATGATGCCAAATAACCAAACCATGTTGTCAATCCTGTAGGGTACACACAACCTAAAGTAATAACTTTAATGAGATTAGTGGCATGCTTAAACTTATAAATATCAGGTTATTTAACATCCTCATTAACAAGATATAAATCGGAGAGGGAACTTACCGGCTATCACTCCAGCCTGTAGTGGCAAAGAGGAATTGCCTGCAAATGGATTCGAACCTATGAATTCGGTCATGAAAGGTGTGTGAACACCTTACCTCTAGGCTCTTTGCCTACCTTTCGCCAGAATCGCTGTTGTGAAGCAATTGCATACTCCTTTCTTTAATAATTTGGGTCGTACGTTACTTATCATAGGACTAGTGAGCTTAGCTACTTTTAAGATAAAGCCAACATATGCTTATTTAGACAGTTATTCCACATCCAAATTGCTCCATGCATTTGTAACATCCCATCTTGACTTCTGTAATTCACTGCTTGCTGGTCTTGGGGCCTACGCAATCAGGCACTTGCAGCTGGTGAAAAACTCTGCAGCTATGCTTGTCTGTCGTGAGTGTCGCAGTTGCCATAGCACACCACTTCTTGCTGACATGCACTGGCTCCCAGTCAAGCAATGCATCAACTTCAAGGTTTTGTCACTCACTTTTAGGTCCCTTCATTCTTTGGCTCCAGCCTACCTATCAGATCTACTCCCCCACCAGGCTAAGCATCGTACCACCCACTTTTGGAATCTAACTGTTTACCCATACCTCGTAGGAGTCTCAAATCCTTTGGAGACTGCGCCTTTAGTTGGTACGCTCCCAAAGCCTGGAACTCACTTCCGACTTGCATCACGACACCCCCCCCCCACTTGTCTACATTTAAAAAGAAACTAAAAACGCATCTATTTATCCCACCATTTAGTGGGTCCCTGAGATTCGACCTTTATGTGCTTGCATGTGTTCACACTGCGCATGCTGCCACTAACCATACTTGCATGCTGACCCTGTGCATCTCACCTTTAACCATAATATTCTTGTTTATGCATGCTACCACTAACCATTCGATCGTGCTTCCTTTGCAGCAAATGTAAAGTGCCTAGAAAGATTGAGTTCTCTACGGGTGACTAATATTATAGAAGGCTAATATGTATATATATATATATATATATATATATATATATATATATATATATATATATATATATATATATATATATATATATATATATATATATATATATATAGAGATAGAGAGAGAGAGAGAGAGAGAGAGAGAGAGAGAGAGAGAGAGAGAATCCACATTGTTATCACAAAGAATAATCTTATCTTCTCTTAAACACCGCACTGGTTTGGCCCAGGGGTAAGATGCTCACCTTTAACGGCCAAGTTCGTAGGCTCGAGTCTTCTGGCCTAAGTGAAGCACCTAGATCAGCAGTTCTCAACCTGTGGGTCGCGACCCCTTTGGGGGTCGAACGACCCTTGCACAGGGGTTGCCTAAGACCGTCAGAAAACACACATTTCCACATTTTGCACACAATAATGTTATGGTTGGGGGTCACCACAACATGAGGAAGTGTATTAAAGGGTCGAAACATTAGGAAGGTTGAGAACTACTGACCTAGATGTACGTTAGGGTTCACTAAGAGCACTATAAAAATGAAATACGTTTTTTTTTAAAGAATAATCCTTAAATATATGCATTACACACACAATAATTACAAATACATAGCAGTTACTACAGCATATAAACGCTTGGTTGTCCTGACTAGTGACACATTCGGATGAATCGGAATACAATAGGTTGCTTGAATAGCACCCTAAAAGAACTTAGCCCAAGTGCTTTACAACTCGTTACAAGAGAATCAATACTCACGGGGTTGGTGACATACACGGTATCAAGCATACAAATACAAACAGGTATCATGCTTAGGCCAGCATGCTAAAGCAAACATGAAGATGCTCATGGTCACCAGTCCACTGGCTAGCAAGAAACATGCAGTTAATCATGTGCAGGTAAGCAAGCTAAGCACACAGGAACAAAAGCAAGACAAATTCAAGGGGGAAAGGGGAGAACTAGCTCACCATAACAGATGTATCTTTAACTGAGCCTCAAATGATGCCAGGTCATTGCAGGTAGTCGAAAGCAAGTTTCAGACTTTCTGTGCATACCAGCAGAAGGCTCAATCGCCTTGAAATTTCAACAAAGTCGAGGGATGGCAAGATTAGATATTGAGGAAAGGGTAGCATAACAGCACACCGGAAGAGCCAGGAAGTCAGAGAGGCTAGCTGGTGCAAGTAAGTGAAGCAACCTGTAAGCCAGCCAAAGGATCTGGAAATCGATTGGATGCTTTGATTGGGAGCCAGTATAGCTCTGATAGAAGTGGGGTGATGTGGCAATTACACTATTGATGACAGACCAAACAAGCAGCTGAGTTTTGGATCAGTTGAATTAAATGAAGGGCCCACTGCAACAGTCCTACGTAAAAGGCATTGCAGTAATCCAGACGTACTTACCATCAGCAAGGGCATTGAACTGCATTACTCGAAGGCGTAATTTGGCACTGCAGCTGTTCTGGGCTTCTGCATCCAGGTCACGGGAGGCCTGCGATTTAAACCAATGCAGAGATTAGAATATACATGGCACACGGTAGCTTGAAGCTGCCACCATGAGTGAGTGAAGTTTCAATGCTCAATCGCATTCAAATTATTAAGTCAGACTTTTATCAAAACCGTGGCAGTGACGCAGGACATGCTGACCAAACAGCTTATGTTATTTCAGAGCAATGAAAGAGTCTGTGAATGGCACCAGCAGACACCCCATAGGTATAAGTACACAGGGAACTCCCTATACACATGGGCCAACTTGACAGGAAAACAGTGTAACAGTGGAGATGGATGCTAGCACTTATCCGTAAAAGGAGTGCAGTAGCATAAGTAGGAATAAGGTGCTTGCAATTCTCGACCCAGGTTTCGGTTCGAGTTCTGCAGCAAGCAATTCCTCATTGCCCACTGAAAGCAGGATTGATAGCCGATAAGGTTCTTATGCTGCTATATAAATGAGGCAGTTGAAGCGGCTTTTACTTTTAAGGATGGACTCTTATAGTGGTAGCAAGCATACATGAGGTCGATGCATGAGCATAGCTTGGGAAGACAGCCAATGGGCTCTCCTGCATCCCTTTGACCGACTAGAAAAGATAGGGAAAAGGTTAGGAAAGCACTGCCAGCCATAACCTTTCCAGCCTTTTCACGACTCACTGCCCATCTTGCCAAGTCGAGGTCTGGCCATAGCTAAAAGTCACCGAGTCTCTTTTTTACTTTCCTGTCGAAGATTTCTGAACGGCCACTAAATAGCTCGTGGGCACATTGACAAGAACTGAAAGGGGAGAATTAGGTAAATAATTGAAATGATTCTAAATCTGATTAAATTCTGGGTCTGCACGAGAATTGTACTTCCCAAAGACCAACTCGACCAAGGGGCTAGGGTGGACTTAATGTATCACGAAAGTTTCAGACACATTCAAGTTACATTATTCCACTGAAACTTGCAACTTCTCTCATTCAAGTGTCTAACGATATCCCATGTAGCAATGGTGATGATAAGATCACTGCCTTGAGCCGGCTCGAACTATCGGCAGCTTCGACAGTCTCGATCACAAAATCCTGCTTGAGCGATTAAGAACAACGATCGGTCTGGCTGACGAGGCTGTGGCATGGTTCGAATCGTACTTGTTCGATCGTGTTCAATCCTCGGCATGTGGTGGTCAAGACTCATCCATCAGACTAGACATATGTCGAGTATAATACAGACCAGATCTCCATTACCTATCACCTCTGGAGAGAGTAATTCAGTCCTACAGTATCGGTTATCACTTCGATGAAACGATGCCCAGCAGAATTACTTATCCCACAGAATGAGCTCCATTGATTGGTAAAATGAATGGCTGCCTTTCAGGCATCAAGTCCAGGATGTCAGCAAATTTCTTATACTAAATGTGAATAAAACCGAACTCCTCATCAGACATGCTTAACTCAAGGCTAGATGGAGAAAGTTACTCGGCACTAATAATTGACAATGCCATAGCAAACATCGCCTAGTGCTGAAAACCAATGTGCACAGTTTGACAAGTGCTTGCCGAGTAAAAGTTGTATCTGTCAACTGCCTCCAATATTAGTTACAATGTTCAATCCTTATCCAGGATTATGAACTACTTCAGACAGTAGCTGGCTAAAGATCTTACTAGTTCTATGGTTCTCTCGAAGCTTGACTACTGCAATCCAATAATTTATTGGCAGGGCAACCAAAAATGTATGAAGCTTCTCAAGCTGGTGCTGAACATGACCCTAGATTGTCTTAACATGTACCAGTGAATGTGAATGACAAAATTCCCTCTCATCAATAACATGCAATTGAAAAGTAATAACACAATTCAATTCAATTTTAATCTGTCCTTATAATAGGCTAGGTTAGTTAGTTCGTCAGGCACAGTCACTGATGGCATGCATACAGAAGGTCCTTGGTTGATATTTATAGTCAAATGCCCCCAGTACAGTAATGCGTCCCGAAAAGGGGAACATAATCTGCTAATCTGCGCATGCTGCTACAATGCATTCTTATAGTTCACAGTGAACATTAAAATGCTAGAACTTCACATGAATATTAACTTGAAAGGGTGTTTCAAAGTGTGGGCATGGCATTCCAGCAGCCTGGGCTCTCTGCACTGCGACACTTTTTGCTGATGCCCAAATCGGCCACTGGCACTTCCCAGCTTCCACTAGGACCAGCAGAGTCGGTGTATTGGAAAGCTGCGCGATGGACATGCATAATCTTCTTCACAAGGCTGCGGTTTCTGCCAACCATTGTGGACCAGCCAGTTTTCACAGCAATGAATATGGAAAAGATAGAGATAAGCCAGCAACATATAGGCCTACCTATCGAAAACAACAAGAAAAACAAGCAGCAACGCGAGCAAATCAATGCCACATTGCCAAAACTCGACAGAAGTGCCGCATACGACAAACTCTATGCCAGGAAGAGACTGAAGAAAGATCTCAGGAGCTTCATGTTGTCAAAGCTCCTCGGTGAATGCTGTACTCATAAAATAAGGTCAGAAACAGGAAGAGACTGAAGATAGGATTTGAGCACTTGAAGACCCAAATCGTGGTATGAAGTCCTTGCCCGACAGCAGGCCAGGCTCGCAACCAAGGCTGGACTTACCACTAGGTCAGTGGACAGTTAGGCCCATATTGTATTGCAACACTGAAATTTCACGTGATTTTTCATGGGCATAGGCTAATTGAAATATTAAATCAGTCAGTAAGGCAGGCTCACCAGCTTCGTCAGCAGACACTTAGCCCCACCCTCCAAATCAAATTAGTAGTTTTCTGAGATTTTTCCCAGGGCTAGGATAATAAACACATAGTCTTCGATTCCTGCTGGGTTTTGATGTTACTGTCCGCCTCCAGTTACAAGTAGCAGCACTCCCAGTGAACATATTATAGAAATTTTGGTGTTTTGGATGCTTTATAAATTACTATGCTGACTTTGAAATTATTGTCTTTTCCAGATTTTGATAGTGAACAAGCTGAGAAGCATCGGCATTTTGCCTTAATAATAATAACAATAAGGCACTTGATAACCATCAAAGAACTTAATCTCTTTCTAGGCGCTTTACATTTGCTGCAAAGGGAAATGTAATTGAATGGTAAGTAAAATCATGTTTGAAAAACAAACAAAATGAATAATATGGTTAGGGGTGACATGCACAGGGTCAGCATGCAAATGTGGTTAGTGGTAGCATGCACAGTGTCAGCACACATAAACACATCAAGGACGAATCACGAGGACCCACTAAATGCTGTCCTAAATAGGCGTTTTTAAGTTCCTTTTAAATGAGGTCAGGTCATGGGATGTTCTGACACAGGTCGGGAGGGAGTTCCAGGCTTTGGGAACATACGAACTAAATGTACGGTCTCCAGAGGATTTAAGGTTTGTACGAGGTATTTGTAGACTGTTGGATTCCGAAAAGCGGGTGGTACGATGTTTAGCCTGATGGGGTAGTATATCTGACAGATAGGCTGGAGCCAAAGAATGAAGGGACCTAAAAGTGAACGACACAACCTTAAAGTCAATCCGTTGCTTGACTGGTAGCCAGTGCAGGTCGGCAAGAAGTGGAGTAATGAGGCAACTGCGACGCTCACGAAAGACAAGCCTAGCTGCCGAGTTTTGCACCAGCGGCAATCGCCTGATCGCACATTCAGGTAGGCCAGTAAGCAGTGAGTTGCAGAAGTCGAGATGGAATGTCACGAATTCATGGACCAACTTGGGACCTGGTATCCTTATCTAAACAAGCCCGAATTTTAGCAATGTTATGAAGCTGAAAATAGGCAGCTTTGACTGTGGAGCTGATATGGTTGTCTAACGAGAGGTCGCTTTGGAATATGACACCTAGATTTCGAGCTGATGCAACAGGAGATATGCTGGCAGAGCCAATTTTGAGAGTCAGCCTTTCCAATCTCTGAATCACATTGGGTTTGCCCATAACTAGTAAATTAGTTTTATCATCGTTTAGTTTTTTTAAATTTGCTGCCATTTATGTGCGGATGTCATCATCGCATGCAGCAAGTGAGTTGAGAAATTTGAGGTGCTCGAAGGCAGGGAGGAATCAAAGCAAAGGTACAACTGAGTGTCATCCGCATAGAAGTGAAAGCCTAGATTGTGCTTGGCAATCACATCAGCAAGAGGGAAACTATAAACCGCGAAAAGAACCGGACCTAGCAGGGAGCCCTGAGGTACTCTATATTTCAGAGGTATTTCAGATGATCTTTGTCCATTCACGTCAATACTCTGGAGTCTCCCACTGAGATAGGACCTGAACCACTGCAGATCAGTGCCAGTGATGCCCAGGCGAGATGAGAGGCGCTCTAGAAGAACTTTGTGATCGATAGTTTCAAAAGCTGCCGAAAGATCGAGCAAAACAAGCAGAGACACTCTACCCATGTCTGCATTCCTAAGTAGGTCGTTGTATACCCTAAGCAATGCTGCCTCTGTGGAGTGATTAGCTCTAAAGCCAGATTGGAACTTACTAGCAAGGTGTGAGGTTTCGATATACGAGTTCAGCTGGTCTGCCACGACCCGCTCCAGTGTCTTAGATAGGAATGGTAGAAGGGAAACTGGGCGGTAGTTGCTTTAAGTTCTCTTGGTCTAGTGTCGATTTCTTGAGAAGTGGCATGACTACAGCTTTTTTGAGAGGTGCTGGGACATGACCTGAGGCTAACGACATATTAATTATGTTAGTTATGCATGGCAGCAGCAGATCAATGCAACGTAGGAGCAAGACAGTAGGGATAGGGTCCAGAGGATTTGTTGCCTTCTTTGATTGAGATACGAACTTCAGGACTAGATCACTAGTGACCTGCTTCAATGCAGACATTGAGATGCAGCCAGGAATCGGAGAACAGCCTTCTAGGGGGGTTGTTGTGATCGCAGGGATGGACTCCCTGATCTTGTCTATCTTCTGCACAAAGAATCGAGAGAAGCGATCGGCTAGATCATCACAAGGATCATCAGGTAAGGAGATAATCTGGGAACGGTTGAGGAGATGGTTTATTGTCAACATCAGCATTTTTGGATTGTGCATCCGTGATTCAGCAATGTTTCTATAGAAGCTAGACTTGGCCTTTGCTAGGATCGATTGGTACGACCTACAGTAGTCTTCATATGCCTGTCGATGGACAATTAGTCCGGATCTTTTGTATGCTTTTTCAAGCTTTCGCTTAGTAGACCTGGCTACTTTAATGTCTGTGGTAAACCATAGGCCGTCTGGGTAGGGGCGCACAGTGCGCTTTGCCAAAGGTGCAAACTCGCCGAGCGTGTCAGCTAGTGTCGTGTTGTAGCTACCCACCAATGATGACAGATCGGAGGGAGGACTGAGCAGCAGAGGTGAAGCAGATATTCTCGCATGGACAGCATCGATGTCAAGGGTCTTGAGGTTTCGCGATTCACAGGTTATTTTAGAGGAGGATGTGGGCACACACTGTAGATTGAATGAGATCTGCATGTGATCAGATAAGCAGGATTTGGTAATAATTGGTGATGACAAAGTGCAGTTGTATGAGAAAGTCTGGTCGAGTGTGTGACCCTTGATGTGGGTAGGGCCATGCACATGAGCCACAATGAGTCAGTCAATGCACGAAATTCGGTGCTGAAAGTGTCAGATAAGTTGTTAAAGTGAACGTTGAAATCACCCATAACGAGGAAGGATCGATCTCTTGCACACAGAATCGAAATGAGATCGGAGAAATCTGAGATAAATGAGGATTTGGTAACTGGTGGGCGATAGACAACTGCCACTATCGGTAGCTTGTTTTTGGGTGAGACCAACACAACTGATTCAAAAGACTGCTTCGAGGGTACCGCAAATGGCTTGAAGTTGAATTTCGAGCGCACGATAATAGCGTCTTCGTTGCCCTCTTCGCCATTCCGATTGGTGGGTTGCACGGGTGCACATCCGAATTAGGACCAGAAAATTGGACAAGATGATCAACATCGATCAAGATGTGGCAACATCACAAACATCCATTGATATCATTGGGTTCTTTTTTACCTGAAGCAGCTAATACCCATAATACTGCATCTAGCCCTGCTAACATTGCATGTCCAGAGGGCATGAGTTTTCTATAGTTTGGTGAGCTATGATGACACTAGGTAAGGTGGTTGCTCCTCACGACCAGGTCGTTGGTTCGAATCCTGTGGTGGGCGATCCTTTTTTGCCACTGCAAGTGATGGTGATAGCCTGTAAGGCTCTTCGGCCGATTTACAAAAAGAGGCTTTTAAATCAGCTATTATTTTGTAAAGCACATTCAAAGCCTATGTGACTCTCGGTCTTCATCCGATAGCCAACAGTCTTTATCTCAAGCAGCAAAGAGAAAGAGAGAAGCATAGCTGAGTCATGAGGGCAGTCAAGTGAGGTAATAACATGGAAGTAGCAGCTCAGGACGGCTGGAAAGGATATCTCGGTTCAAAGCAGGAGAGAAGATGTCGCTGCCTACGAATAGTGGAAGTGAGTTCCACAGTCTAGAACCTGAAGAGCAAAAGCTTGTCCCAATAATCTTTAATAGCAGGAATGGAACAGCTAATTTAACGTCCACACAGGACCTGAGAGCACGAGGAGGCTAAAACTGGTGAAGCAGTACAGATAGGTATGAAGAAGCCAAGTCAAGGCGGGCCTTATGGGCCAGTGTAAGAGCTTTAGTCTGTATCTGTTGGTCAACCAGAACCCATTGCTCCTTCAGCAAAGGAGCAGCACGGCTGAACCTCTGGGGTTTGTTGACTAGCCTTTCAGCCACATTGATCACCAGCTGCACGGGCTGGCTTTGTTGGTAGCCCAGCCAAAACTGACAGTACTCCAGCCTAGACCATGCCAAGGAGCTAGTAAGATTTTTAGCAAGCCACTGGGGTAGACAGTTCCTTATCTTTGACAGAGACCGAAGATGACTAGCAGTGAAAGCAGGCTTGATAATGAAGCTGTCAAATTTGGGGCTGTAATGAAATACGACATAGAAGTTCCAAGCACACGGTGGAGGTCAGACCACAGCTTTGCCCATTAGAAGAGCTAGGTCTCTTAGTCCCACTATATGCTCAGGGTAGCCTATGAGTAGGAGTTCGGTTTATCATCGCTTAGTTTACAGAAATTCGCCTAAATTAATGATCGAATATCTGCAAGGTACACAATCAGTTTATCAGTCAATGCAGCAGATTATGGCAGTTCAAATGACATACGCATCAGGGTATCGCCAACATAGAAGTGATGGCCAATCACATGAGCCCAAATCCCTTTTACGAAAGGCTCGGCATAAATGGAGAACAGCAAAGCACAGATAACAGACCCTTCTAAAACTCCACAAAATACACCGTACTGATACACTGGGGCTAAAAATAATAATATCCCACCAAGATTAAGTTCTAAAGGTACTTCTTCAGGGGGCCTATCCAGGACATTCTATTTTTCTTTGGGAAAGCAAACAAGGGCAGTAGTGACGATAACACCAGCAAACAAGGTTGCTGCAACTCGTCTTCAGTGGAGAAACCAAATCACACGAAATGAAGAAAATATTGAGTAAACACCGTAAAGACAAATATGCAGACAATGCGAAAGTGGAATCCTATGGCAGAGGCTAGCGGCTGACTGAACCGTAGCCATTGGTGAGGAACTAGGACGACAAAATGCAGCCCAAATTTGCCTGTGCTACATCTTCCATACAATGTATCTTATGCTTCCACACACTGCAGCTACAATACAGCTAGAGCTCATTGCAGCTGAGGGCTAAATAAATTAAACCCAGATACGACAGACGGGGAACCACAACTTAATACTCAGTCCTTCGAGTCAAGCACACCTGCTGCGATACTATTTCCCTGCTGATGACTGGCACAACGACCTGCCAGCTGAGTCCAAGCACGTGGTCAAGGAAACTATATCATTACCATAACGAAGGTCCGTTTGAGTAAGGAAGGGTAGACAGATAGAGATGACTTTAATTGTTCTAGGCGCCTTTCCATATTCTTGTTCGCACGTTCAACCAGCCTGTTCGCCTTCAACCGACCACTGCTGACAGCTTCACCGACACCACATTAGTATATGAATAGACCTGTAGAAAAATCAAAGACATTAAGTTTCTAAATAGAACCATGGCAAGAGTTTATTGACAGCATATAAGCAGCACAAGAGTGGATAACCACGGGTCTGCACATGTTGCCTTAAGGTAACTACGACACCAACCAAACTCTAGTCAATTCTTCGTATTTGCAACAGTCTCGCGCCACTTCTAGCAGGATTACAAAGGAACTTGATAAAATATAAAATCCCGCGGAATTTTGCCAATATATAAAGGCAGCTCGAAGCACACCTTGTCGAAGACCGCGACAAACACATGAGCGACTAGAATGAATGGAAAACGAATATTTCAGTGCTCGCTCATTCATAGGTTGCGGCGGGTATACGAACGGCCTCTCATATTTCATGAGCCTCAGCCAAGTTCGAGCTGTTATACATTTTCCGGTTAGGCTGTTGCTATTGTGGGTTCGTAGCCACACCGTCACAAGGCCAGGATCATTACTCGGAAACCTCGATTTGACCCGACGAACAGAGCCTAGCAGCGGCTTGCCACGCTTGAGCACAAGCGGCTGACACGTAAAAATAAAACACACTTAGGTCCATACACAAGCAGTTCTTGCCTTCCTTCCAGAAGGCGAATTAATCTCCAAATGACCGCGGCACTGGCAGACGAGCACAGGTAACCAAGCAACACTCGGCCGTTCAATATCGTCGTATCGCGTTAAGAGTTGCTTCGGTGTGCATGGACTTCAGACCGATAATCTTGGATAAGATATTTTTACTACTCTCGCTAGAGGACTACTCAGCGGCACAGCAAGCGTCTGTAATTCGCGCAGGATAAATCCAGCCGCCGGCAGACCCAACAAAAAGTTGACTGGTCTAACAGCGACTCCAATAACATTGGTGAAACAGCATGGGTTTCAAGCTTCCGTCCCCCGGATACCTCGCCAACCTTTCACACAATCTCTCCAGGCACTCGTGCAAAATTTGTCCAATTGCACCCTACAGATCAAAAATTAATGAAACCAGCTTTCGTTTGAATGGTACTTGGAAGGAGCCAGAAGGCGTAGACAGTGGTGTGACCGTGTACAACACTCTCACGAAGGGTCGCACCAAGCTTATTCTACCTCGCAGTCGCGTTCTTCGCTGGTAAGTCGGTCAGCGCGATTCGTGCCCGCTAGCCATTCTTCCACTGACACTCGAACTGTCTTATAATTCAATACATATCCATGTTTCACAGCTTGATCAGTCACTGCCGCACTTTGCGAGGTTCGGCTTTCGTCAGCAACTCCCTTGGTTTAGCTGAATGTTGGTGTTTCAGGTACGCATGTGGCCCGACTGTATACGACGAAGCCCACATTGGGCATGCGAGGTCAGTTCTAACCACTTAGCTACGATAGATTCATATCCGTTGCACTGTGTGAGCGACGGTATTGCATATTATATTGCGTGTACGCCCGTGCGTGCGCGAGTGCATGCGCGCGTGCATGCATTCGTGCGTGTGTATGGCATCATTAACTGCTGCGGGCTCGAACTGTAGCACTATTAGTCTTGAAGTGCGAGTGCCTGTCTAGTCGCTTTTCTGGTTTCAGTATATGGGAAAATGTGACGACCGCTAGGCCCCAGTAAACTCTAGATAGCACATATATAAAGTGACTAGAAAGGGATATGATTCTCTAAGGGTTCTGTACAAACTTTATTCTGCTGTCATTATTACTTTTACTACTAGCCACCGTCAAGGCTTATCGGTGGAAAGTCCACGCAACGACATCTACTCTCCAACTGCCGACTATGGCACATCTTTTTCAGCGGTCCTGAACTGCTACTTCTATGCTACTCACGACCTCAACTGCTCTCCTAACTCTGCTATTCTTTCCACTTTCTCTTTGTTGCGTGAGACGAAGTCTGTTGGCTACCGAATGCGTACCGAAAGCCGCTTAGGCTGTGAGTGCGCTATACAAAACTCTCCTGTGTAACACCCACAAGGTCTTTGTGACTTTGTGGAGTTACTGACGGAGATAAATTACATTACATTACAGACGCTGTGCCGTTCTCCTGTCTAGCGAAGCTCCTCTTGAGGTGGAGCTACCCTATCTGACTCCGTGTAGTATAGCTCAGGCTCTGAAACTAGTGACGTGAGATCCACCAATGTTTGTGGAGATTGGGGCCTAAATGACCACTGTAACGCCCATGGAGAATGTTGAACTGCCGGGGTTAGCTGTGCCTTAATCGCCAAACGTATTACTGCTGTAGCCATTCTCAGTTACTAGCGGGAATTTCTAGTTGGTAAATAATTGCACTAGAGTGACTGCAGTTGGTTATCCTACTTGGTTGACTCATCTTGCAGTCCATGTTTCCATACTAAACGACCTGATATTTTGGCCTAGTGGTTAAGGTGCTCGCCCCGACCAAGGTCTGGCCAAGGTTGTAGGCTCGAGCCTGTGGCATATTTGAAGCGCCTGAAAAGAGATTACGTTCTCTTAGGGTACTATACGAATGAGTTATATTATTATTGTAATTATTATTATTGAGGCAATCTGTTTGCAGATAACTTGCCAAGTACTGACAGCATTGCTTTCAGGTCTGAGGCATTGCTAAGGTTATTAGTTAATCTCCCCGTCTTAAATGTGGTCTTTCTCCAGTACTTTAGTAGAATAATCCATGATTACAAAGCTCTTTTGATTAGAGCTGAGATTACTAGTGCAAAGTACTAGAGTGTCATTGCCTTAGCAGATGCAGAAACAGACACAAGTGAACTAGTGTGAACATTCTGGTCGCTGCTATTGTGCACTATAATTTTTGCTGCAATTGCTCACTATCATTCAGCACCATAAAAGCTTAGCTGAGCTTCTACAATACTGTTATTATATGACGAACGTTTTTTTTTAAATTAAACAGTCTGGTCGAGTTCATCTTGTCGCCTGCTGTCTTGCTGCAATACCATCCTATGATTGCTTATGAGCTACCTTTCATCTATCAGCCGATTGTGAAAACTTACCCTGGTCATGTGACGTTTCTGATTCCTGCCACACTTCAGCATTGGTCGATGTGGTCAGCCAATAAATAGAAGGCACACAGTACTCTCCTGACACAAAACAGTATCTCAATGTTAGAGACCACTGCTGGTCGTCTAGTCAGCAGCTTGAGGCAGATGCTTCACACAAGAGTTTTAGCCTAACAAGCTGCTGTAGTCCTAACCTTGGCTGGCGAGGTAGATAATATCTCTTGATTACTGTTGCTAGCCTAAAGTACAACGAGACAGCACTGAAGCCTAACAGACCTGAGCAGCAGTCGGGAGCATGTAGCTAGTTGGTAGGTTTGTGGCTACTATGGGGCTAGTCATCATTGTAATTCGTGCTTGTGTATCCAATAATTAGCAGACAGAACCTATATCCCGGCTCTACCCCAATGAGGGAGGGGGCTGAAAGAAAGCTGCTGACAGAGCAAATCTAGACAGTCCAAATTATTTTTGCTGTTGAGTGTACAGTTCCAGCCTAAAAAGTCCATGTGCTCAGGGGATCAAGATATGAACCAAATATTTCAGCTTTATGGACTGCTGGCCAACAAATTTTATTATTTGTGTGAATAGCTGTTAATATTTGTAACAAACCGTGCATGCTAGCTCACTGGTTTGTTTACAAAGTGCAAAAGCATGGGAATTTACCCGTTTTGTAGTATGGGGCAATTTTTTGCTTTCTGCGTAGTTTCTATTTTTTAAGGATATCATTTTGCAGCACTGTCTTAGCACTGTGAAGTAAGATTTATTGTAGTCACCAAGTATTCCTCTATCCAAAAATGTATCAACCACCTCATCAGGCTTTTCCCCAGCAACCAATAAGGGTGTGAAGCAAGCTATGTTAGCATGCACAATCATAGACCTGACATTGCTCAAAACAATGCAAGAAATTGATGATACGATAGCAAAGAAAAACCACACGGCAGCTTTTTTATTACCCTAGTTTTAATTCTCTTGATTGTGTCACATTCTTATACAAAATTGGACCACCTCATATTCTCATTGGATAACTCTTAATTACATGCAGATCACTGTGGTTTTGGCATCTCAGGTATTAACTAACTTTGTGACCTGCACTGGCTCTTGTGTGAAGGGCATCTTCAAGTCCGTTCATTCGTTTGCACCGGCTTACCTATCTCAAATAGGTCTTCAGGTTTTCGTTGCACCACCTGCTGGGCTGGCTGTGGTCATTTAGCTTTGCCTACAGTTCATATGCACATAATGCCTAGAATGAACCCTCTACCGACTGACATCATGATATTCCTTGACCTTGCGACATTTAAAGCAAACTAGAAACTAGCCATGTTTGCATAACAGATGCCTCACCCGTGGGAATAATTGTAAGTATGGCATTTCGATAGTACCGTATGAGAGCTAAATCTCTTTATGTGCCCTTTAATCATCCTTTATGTGCTTATGCATGCAGCAATTGTGCATATGACTATCACATATCTGTTTATATGCTTCCTTTTTAGCCTATATGAGGCACTTATAAAGAGATTTAGTCTGCTAAGATGCTTTGCAAGTGCTTTAGTTTTATCATTACTAGTATTATTATTATTATTTATATCTTATAACAAAGGCATTAATACAGGCAAAGAATCTGTTATGGGAGGTCTCCTATAGCTAGTAAGCTCTCGTAGGGAATCTCTTCTATATCCAGATAAGGCTGTCATCTAAGGAAAATGCAAATGCAAGACCGTCTGGTGTTATAACTTTGTCCTTTGTTGCTGTTCCAGCTCTTACTTACGCTTAGACATCATACGTCGGATTCTGACATCTCTTTTCAACACTGATATTGTATTCATGATGGGCATAACTGACATTGATGACAAAATTATTAACAAGGCAAAAGAAGTAAGTACAGCTAGCATGCAAATTGCATACATTTTAATTGCTTTACTAGCATTGTGATAATTCATTTAGAAGATTGGAGCAGTTCTAATAGACCATAAGGAATATTGGTCGTTATAACGTGTACCTCTACAGTAGGAGAGGATGCTGTACCAATGAGTTATTAAATATGTTTCTGTAGTTTCGATCAGAGAAAAAGTTATCAGATTAAAAAATTTCCTTCATGAATGTAGTGGAAATCTTTGTAGAAACTAGTCAGACTTAGGCCCTTGCTAGTTGAAAAATTGTTAAGATTCGTGGGTGCCACTATCAAATAGCCATCTGTTGGGCTTGTTTATGATGCACTTCTTCCCTCATTATTTGAACTCACGATGTTAACAAACGTAAAAACGCACCTACTTATGACAGCATTTGGTGGGTCCCTGTGATTATTCCTTCATGTGCTTCTGCATGCTGACACTGTGCATGCTGCCACTAGCCATACTTGCATGCCGACCCTGTGCATGTCACCCCTAACCATGTTATTCATGTTGTTTATCAAGCGTGATACCATTCACTACTAGGTACACTTAAGGTACGTTAAGGTATGTAGAGGATAGCATGGCTTATCTTCAATTAATAGCACCCATGAATTAATATAACAAGCACATTTCCTTAATGTACAACACCAGCTATTGCATGCGACTCACTGGAAAGCCCGTAGCCCAACTAGTTACTACATATGACAAATCCAGTTCCTACGGGTAGTAATTCAGCCATTGCTAATAATGTCTAGGGTTGTCCTAATCTGGCCTATACAGCATTGTGACGTTTCAGTATAAAAAAAACTAGCAGTCAAGGAAGGCTGGAAGTAAGAGCCATGTAACACACTTGATAAAGTACCCTCAGAGAACTCAATCTAGGCACTTTACATTTGCTGCAAAGGAAGCATGAACGATTGCTGCAAAGGAAGCACGAACGAATGGTTAAGGGTATCATTCTCAACAAACCACAAGAATAACATAGTTAGGGGTGACATGCACAGGGGTTATCATGCAAGTATGGTAGTATGGTTAGTGGCACCATGCACAGTGTCAGCAAACATCAGCACATAAAGGACGAATCTCAGGGACCCACTAAATGCTGTGATAAATAGATGCGTTTTTAGTTTCTTTTTAAATGTGGATAAGTCAGATGTCGCGATGCATGTCGGAAGTAAGTTCCAGGCTTTGGGATCATACGAACTAAAATCACGGTCTCCAAAAAATTTGAGATTTGTATGAGGTATGGGTAAACAGTTCGATTCCAGAAGCGGGTGGTACGATGCTTAGCCTGGTGAGGGGGTGGATCTGATAGGTAGGCTGGAGTAAAAGAAGGAAGGGACCTAAAAGTGAGTGACAAAACCTTGAAGTCGATGCGTTGCTTTACTGGGAGCCAGTGCAGGTCGGCAAAAAGTGGTGATGTGGGAACTGCAACGCTCAGGACAGACAAGCCTAGCTGCAGAGTTTTGCACCAGCTGTAAGCGCTTGAGCGCACAGGCCGGTAGACCAGTAAGTTGTGAGTTACAGAAATCAGACAGGATGTCACGAATGCATGGACTAATTTAGATGTGGTATCCCTGTCTAAACAAGTCCGAATTTTAGCAATGTTATGTAGCTGAAAGTAGGTAGACTTGACAATGGAGCTTGTAACATAACTCCTTTCATTGACTGCCCTCCTAATTCCGCTACATACATTATTAACTATTGAATGCACGTCGATAGTCGCTTAGGCTTTGAGTGCACTACTTGATTTATTATGCACCCGAACTCCAAGCAATTTTCTTGAAAAACGTAGTCCATTGAATGATTGGCAGACTCTCGTCTCTACTTCCTCAAAGACGCCTTATCAATTACTTTAATACCCGCAGGCCGCAGCTCTCGTAAAGCTGCATTGGGTAATATTGCTGCACGGTTTTTTGGGAGTTAAGACATGATCTCACTTCTTCAAGTGTTTTCTTAACTTATTTAAGATAAATAGTACCACCAGAATTAAGAACTCATACTAATTAATAATATTGGTATTAAATCGTGCAGTTACCACATTGTTTTGCACACCTGCTGCAAAAAAGGCAAATAGGCATATTTAGGTAGTTGCTGAAGCAACGTCAGGCTTGCAAAAGATATTTTGCTGTAGCACAAAGTCTCATCACCGTTTTGTTGCACTAAAAGTGGTGATGGATGCTGCCACTTATCAGTTACACGAGCACTTGGGTATTAGCCGAAGTGTCGGATCATTGCTATTCACGACCCAGGTCGTGGGTTCTAGTTCTGCTGTGGGTAGTCCTCTATTGCCCACTGCAAGAGGTAGCCTTCTGCTGTTATATAATTGAGCGTTTTGAATCGAATTGCTTTTGTACACGTTTCTCTTCGTTGGATTGTCACCGTTCGATTATGTATGCTATTATATGGCCCTATTAGAACTTGGTTAGGTTTGATGTGCTCATCTGGTTGCGCTTGTGCTTGGTCAATAAAAGCAACAATGTTCCAGTTGTACATCTTCCATACAATCTTTCACAAATAGCTTCACACTGATGTCAACACCGTTGCACGGCATTATGAAAGCAAGTTCTTTTCAAGCATGGCAAAGCTCCGTGTCTGGCGGCCAACAATAACTGCTCGTGTAAGCTCAAACGTTCCTCATATTGTTGCATTCATCAGCAAGATCATTGAGAAAGGACATGCATATTCTACGGCAGCAGGTGCGTGGGACACGGGTTTGTTGCTTGGTCAGTACTGTTGCTTGCCATAGCATTCTCTGTTGGAGCATTGGGATGGGTGGGGGAGGCATGCTGCAGCGTGCACCACACGTGCACCGTGCACCACAACAGTATGTTATGTCAGCTTTTGCCATTTTTGGTGTGGGTCTGTTAATTCACCGGTCTTGCTGCATGCAAATATAGCATCACTCCTTACAACCGTGTGAATGTGGTCCCGAGCCAAAGCATATGGTGAAATTTTAACTGTAATAAGACTGCCATTACCCTAGCTCTGTAATCTGTTGCATTTCTGTCAGACACTATAATAAGGTCACGCGGCTGTTCTTCAGAGAAACGAACGTACATGTAGGTAAACGTCCTATTAATCGATGCTACCCATCTATCGATGCTATCATTCTACCCTGGCTATTCAAGCCTTAAGTCTATGATACCAATGAAGTGCATTGCTCAGTGGCAGGGGCCGGGGGGCAGTCCCACCTCATGCACAGAGGGGAGTACCTATATCCTGGGGCAAAGTTGCCCAGGCGTTTGGGGGGGACAAGCGACTCTTGCCCCTCAACCGTATGAACCCTTGCCACCCAATCTGAATACCTAGCTCTGCCCCTGGCATTGCCGGAAAGGACTTGTCTTCAGTGACCTAGTGGTGGTCTAGGCTGTAAAGAGCTATCTAGTGAATGTAACTGCTACTTGGCCCGCTGCCTGATAAGCCTGCTGGCTATACAATTCGGAGTTATCGAGCGGTGATAGCTAGCCGAAACACTTTCACCGACAAGTGCTGCATGCTGCCAGTCATTGCTTGGTGAGTGGTCGGTGCATCGAACACCACGTGAGCACTAACTGCACTTTTGAAGTCTGTTTTGAGGCCTTAAAGCTGCTAGTTTGGCCAACGATGCTGTGCATGTATGCAAACCTCTCTGCATGGTGGCAGAGCCAGGATTTTCATCTGGGTGGTCTCAAGATCTGAAACATTTTATTTCGGCGGCAAGACCACAAGATTTGCACTTGGGCAGGGCTAGACCTTCAAATAATGAAACATTATAGATCAAAATCATAGTGTCGATTCGACACGACCTCGGCTCTGCTAGCCGAGTAGAATTAAGACATAATTTTGTCACCCCGTTGCCGGTTAGGGGTAGGAATAGGGGGCGGCCTAGGTTGCTGCCCTCGTGGGGGAGGGCTCCGGCACTTTGCCTGCATATGTACTTGGTTGTCTTTGATGTTGCCAGCCAAATGCATGTAGTATAATGAGCCTGCCATGACCTGCCTCATTTTTTGCTGCTAACGTGCAAACTTGTGATAGCACGTTTGCTTTAATGGGATCACATACTCTGCGATAGCACATTTTCTTCAATAGGATCACAAACCTTATTAAATCTTTTTAGAGTTGGTTTTTAGTGTGTTAAAGTATACTCTATCATACGACATTTGAAACGTACATTCTGACTTACTCGGCAGTTTAGGCCAACCTGTGTATGAAGTGCAATATATTCAGGAGTTTGCTTCCACTTATACGGTTACTACCTAATTCACTGCATCTTCTTGCTAGGGATATGATTGCTCTGATTGCTGCCACACTGCAAACCTTTAGCTCCCAATAAAAACCTAGATCATGGTTTCTTTCATTTTAAGGCCTTGCAGATGGTTTGCCCTGGTCTACAGACCAGGCTTCTGCCATTCTAATTTCCTCATGGGTTTTTTTATCTAGCTGTCTTTAAACATAAAAATAATATTAAGGCATTCATTTACCACCTGAACAGAACCAAGTTTATTTCTAGGCACTTAACATAGGCTGAAAAGAAAGCATGTCACTTTCTAGTTATAACATGCAGTATCAGCACGCATAAGCACATCAAGGATAATTGACCTTTGCAAGTAGCACCTGCTCCACTCCGCAAGTGGGTTGTCTTCTTTTTGAATAGCTTTTAGTCAGGGATACCCTAGCGATCTCCAGGCTTTGGAAGCATACAAACTAAAGTCGCCAAACGATTTGATAGGTGGTTAGAGGCACAGCTAAACGACTTTAGCCAGAACATCAGATGGTACGATGGAAAGCCTGGTTAGGAACTATTACGGATAGGTATGTCGCAACAAGAGAATGAATAGACCTAATAGTGATTGGCAGAATCGTGATGTCGATACGGTGCTTGATGGGGAGCCAGTGCATGTCGGTGAGAAATTGTACAATGTGGCAGTTTTACACGTGCATGGACCAGCCTGGCTGTGTTATCCTTGTCCAAACAAGCCCCAATCTTTGCCATGGGAAGTAACCAAAAGTGAGCAGACGTGAATGTGAAGCAGGTGTGGTTATCCAGTGAAAGAACTTTACCAGTTCCATGCTAATGCTCTATCGACTAAACTGTCGAATATTTGTTCTCGTGCTCTCAACAGCAGACTTATGGTCTTGACTTTAACTAGCCACTTGTGCATGTGCTCGAGCCGAATTCTGCTGAACTTCGTTAATGTTCATGTATATTTTTAATTTCAAATTAGGTGTCTGCACAAATGTAATGGAAGTTGAGCTTATAAATCTTGGGAAATCTTTATATGTTATTCTGTTCAAAAATGGAAATAATTCTGGAGGATGAGCAGGTCTGTGTTCGTGTTTCTCGCTGTAAGCTTTCAACTAGGACTCCGGTAGTACCCAAAATATGTTTTCTGTTAACTCCTATCCGGCAGGATTTCTATATGTCTTGGTATGCTGATGTGTGTTCTGGCAAGTCCAAACACTAAGATTCTTAAGATGTCTGGCTTTTTTGAGTGTAAGTATATTTATATTCAGTGTTGGCCCAAACAATTCATGCATCCTAGGGATCAACTTGTACTTATGTGTGCTTACACTGTGCATGCTGCCATTAACCACACTTGCATGCTGACCGTGTGCATGTCACCCCTAGCCATGTTATTCATGTTTATCAAGCATGATGTTACTCACCATTCAATCTCGGTTCCCTTTGCAGCAAATGTAAAGCACCTAGAAAGAGATTTAGTTATCTCAGAGCACTTTATCAAGTGTATTATTATTATTATTATTATTAACATATAATCTCAAATATTTAAGTGTTGTATGGACTGCTGGCCATTAAACGTTTCACTAGACCGGGATTCGGATGAGATGGCAATATTTGTATCAAATTGTGTTTGCTACTGACTTGGTGTGCTTACTAGATGCAAGAACATTCGAATTAACCATGTTTTTGCCGTATCTAGAGTAATTTTTGTCTTCTGACTTCGTTGCGTTTGCAAAGAATATTTGTTTGTAGCACCGTCTGAGCACTGGGAAATAGGATTTGCTATAAGCACCAAGTCTTGCTCTTTCTAACAATTTACCTCAACAACCGTTTTGGGCATTTATTTTCTCAGCCACCATCAAGGGTTTGAAACACGCTATTCTGGGTATTCACAATCAAAGGGCTGACGTGGTTCTAAAACTATTAAGAAATCGACTGCACGTTGGAAAGGAAAAACTGCCAAGCAGTATTTTCTGATGAACAAGGAATTTAAGAATTCTATAAGCAGTTTTCTAGGTTTTAATTTTCTCGCTTTGCCAACGGCATGTACTAAATTGAACTTCCTTCTCAAAATCTAAATCGAACCTTTGTAAGGCTTGCAGATAACCGTACTTTTTGCATTTCGTTTATTTGTCAAGACTTCTGTAGCAGTTTTATACGGTCCAGCAGCTCCTTTTTCATCAGAAAATATAGTTGGCTGACTTCTCTCTTAAACAGCACTATCGATTTCTTGCTAATAGTTGCCAACCAGGTCCGGTCTGAGTGTGGGCAAAACCTTAAGTCTCAAAACATAGGCCATTCTCGAAGGAGTGCTTGGCACAGTTGCTGAGGTGCATTTTTTTAAGTGGGACCTTGGGCACGTCCAAAACTTCTTACTTTGCCTTGTCGTGTTGAATCTACCAAAAACTGTCCTTCAAAAACTGCTATTGCTTCCAAACCTGAAACCCCCATGCAAGTAATTTTGCATGTTTTTCATGCTGATTAAACTAACCAAGGTTGTACCATTTACAATTTGAAAAATCTATTGGTTTCTCATATAAATCCTAGATATTATGCTAGTAGTAATTTTTTTGCAGTGATTTTGTATAAATCTGCAGTGTTGATTCCGTGGTGCTCAAAATAGTTGTGCCAGCTCTGTATATCTTGGCTGACATCTGAAATGCTAAAAACCTAAGCATGCCGAAGCCATCAATAAGTGTCTGTTAAGAATAAGAGACAGATATTCAATTAAGTATGTCACTTGATGCCTCGTGTGAGTCAATACCAAAGAAACAGTTGAAAAAGGTTGTTTACTTCCATATTTATGAGAAAGCGCCGTTGAGTGATTTAATTTTTACCCTGTCTTTCATTGCACCATTTCGAACCATGTCTGACCGACAATTAGACCTATGAAAATAGCTTTGCTGCAAATCTTTGACTATTATGGGAGAAATTCCCAACACAGTCGTGGGGATGCATTTTAGACTAGGATACTTGAAACAACCGGTAAGTTCTACTTGGCTGAGTCCTTAAAAAATGGCAACTATGTCAGAAGCCAGAATTTGCTCCAGAAATAGAAAAAAACAGGCTAACTTTGAAGGTACTCTGTTATTTACGTCTGTGAGAGGCCAAGGTGGTAGCATGAACCAATAGTTACCAACGGTGCAAATCTTATTTCCTAGAATAATTTTGTAGGCCAGGAGTTCATAAAACATTGAAATATGTAAGGTTACTGAATATGTAGATTGGGGGTGGTAGAATACATAAGTTTGTGTGTCTTCTCTGTATTTTCTGTATATGCGTATCTGTATGCACACACACACACGCGCACGCACACACACACACACACGTGTATATGTGAAATCATATATCATAATTATAAATCATGAGCAGCGGGCATACTTACTGGAAAGTTTGTGACTGTCTCTAGTAACTAATCCTGTAATTCTTTTAGGGCGAATTATTTTGCATGTGCACTTGGCCAGTTAACAGATAAAGATGCTACTTTTCAGAATTTACTAATAAATGATAGGTTCTGCCATGATTTTTAATCACTTCATTTATATAGTAATGCTCTGCCATGAGTTTTAATCACTTCGTTTAAATAGTAACTTATTTTGCAGGCATTGACATAGAGCCTTAACTAAGACTGTGTCAGGGGTGTTACAAAAGCTGTAGATCCTGTAATGTGCTCCCAAGCATCCTAAAGCCTTAGGAGTTCTCTCACTGACAGTGCAATGTGACTACGATCAGTGTCCTGTTTTAAATAAAAATAAATAGATAAAATTAATGTGTATAGCGCCCCCTGAGAACTTAATCTCTATTCAGGCGCTTCACATATGCCACGGGGCTTGTGCCCACGACCTTGGTCATCAAATACATTCACCTTGACCTCTGGCGTTAAAGGCGAGCACCTTAACCACCTGTAATATCGAGCTTTTTATCATGTCTACTGGTTCATAATTATTTCCAAGTCATTGAGAGCTCTGTTACTATCTGCTGTTCAACAGCTCAATACCTTTAACTAATTTAATAGACTCATTTGGATATCTGTGGAAGAGCCTTAACAGCCATGACCACCACTTTTAGTTGGCAATAAAAGATTGGCCACTCCAGGATTTGAACCCACGACCTCGATCTTGAAGAGCAAGTACCTTACCTCTTAGGCCATCACACCATCATTCCCCAGTCGCCGAAGTTGAACATCTTGAGAAGGTAGCTGTCTTAGTATGCTTTATTAATGCTCTGCTACCTGTATACTCTTTCAAACAGTTTTGAAAATGGCCAACTTCGATTCGTCAGTACTCACAGCTATTTGCTAGTTAGCTAAGGTCTAGATGGCATGGTCTCGTGCACATTACAGGTAGCGTAATCTTTAATCTTTGATGCTTTTTAGAAATCAAAGGGTCATTATGGGCTATCCTGGAGAGTATATCTTGCTGGCATAACCTCCGAGAGCGGTTGATGATGTGCTCAGCTTAAGCCTTCTCATAAGTTGACATGTCCTAGCAGTTTTTTCGCAGGAGCAAATGTATGCTTTAAGGCTAGTGGTTGTAGGACATTTCCTCCCCCCTCCGACATTTCCCCCCTGCTAGACCCTAGGACATTCCCCCATAGGACATTTCCCCCTTTGTTGATGAATGTAAAACTAAGAATACACACATATATATGTGTGTGTGTGTGTGTGTGTGTGTGTGTGTGTGTGTGTGTGTGTGTGTGTGTGTGTGTGTGTGTGTGTGTGTGTGTGTGTGTGTGTGTGTGTGTGTGTGTGTGTGTGTGTGTGTGTGTATTCATTCAAATGAAGTTCACGCTCTATTAAAATAAAATCAGCTCAGTATAATTAGAACAACGGATGGATTGGAAGGATGGTTTCTAATGGATGGCAGTGGTTGCAGCGGCGGCGGCAGTGTCGAGCTATACAGTTCGGTCCCGCGGTAGTTCGGTCCTGCTCGACGCAGCCATGCACTTGTCAAAGCAGGTGCACGCACTACCACTCATGAGTGAATGATGGAAGAATGCAGTAATGAGAGGATTTGTCCAAGTACTTGACCAGTGCATACTTGCATTAAACTCTAAATCCTAAACGCTAAAACCTAAAAAACGCTAAACCCTAAATTCTAAACCCTAAACACTAAACCATAAAAACCCTAAGTTCTAAATCCTAAAATGCTAAACCCTTAAACACTAAACCCTAAACCATATAGGGGGAATGTCCTACCCCAGGGGGGAAGTGGCCTACCCCAGGGGGGAAATGTCGGGGGAGGAGCATTGTCCATACCCCAAGGCTAGCATTGCTATGGCCCTGTTATTCCGATCGTTTGTCAGCTTAGGTCGATCACACCTCTTCCTTGGTTCCATTGCACTGAGTCCCAACTACTTTGTAATATTGTAGCTGTAGCATACTAATGATCGGAAACGCTAAGCGTTTTTAGAATCTCTACCTTATTGTAGCCTGCCAAATGCAGTCCCCAAGTTTTTTCTCTTGTGAAGGCAGACATCTCCCTTGCTTTGCCCATCTCCATCTTTGTTGACTACTCTACCGACCTCAAACTTGGCAGCAAAGGAAAGACTTGAGCTAGTTTTCTGGGAAATGTCACGGCAAAGACAAAATCACTTGAGTGTTCAACCCTTTTGCCTTTTTAGTGAGGTTCATTAACATTGATGCATCATTTCTAAATGTGCTTTTCGATTTAGGAAGTCATTTTCTAGTATAATGGCTTCTCCGGCTTCGGAATGCAGCAGGAACTACTTAGTTTAGTAAGAATTGGTGCAGGCATTATTGTGGTGTAATACCTATGAGCCAGTCCGTCGGAAGGGTTCTTGACCACCAATATTATTCCTTGATGGCACTTAATTCTTTTGACGGTACCTGTGTATCATGTATCCATATATGTATAGGTAATCAGCCAGTTTGGTTTTTATTTGAGGTTGTGGTGAGGTAGTCGATTGCTCAAATTAAAAATCGGTATAGTTTGCAAGGATTTAGCCTTTGGATGTGTCAATAATCGCTTGTTTGTCACAAATGTTTGCATGTCTTGTGTTTGGCTTGTTGGCATCTCGTGTCATTATTATTTTTGTCGTTAGCAAGTTATACGGCTTTTGAGTTCACTTTGGGATAATAATTATGTGGGATTTAGGTGATGTTTACTTCAACGTACGTCTCTGGGAAGCCTATGGAAAATTGATTCCACCGACACCTGCTGAACCGGTCTCTGATGCAAGTATGCACTGTTCAAGTACTTGGACAAATCCTCTCATTACTGCATTCTTCCATCATTCATTTGCATTTTCCATGCTCTGCATTTCTATTCTTATTTCAAGCTAGCTGCCTTTATGGCTCTTCGGGCTATAGTTGGTTAGGTTCCTCCATGTGAGTAAATTGGTGTTTTAAAACTGGGTGGGCAAGCCACCTTTGACTAGACACTTTTTCGGACTGTTTTCAGTCTCATTGTGTCATCTTGTTTGACATCTTCCTTCACTCGGTTCTCGTGCTAACTGTGAGGGGTGACTATGAGGCCCTTCTACATTTGCTTTGCTCCAACTTCTGTACGTACGGCCTTCTTTCTTCTCGGGCTTTGGTGGTAAGCTCACTTGTCTGTCTGTCTGTCTGTCTGTCTGTCTGTCTGTCTGTCTGTCTGTCTGTCTGTCTGTCTGTCTGTCTGTCTGTCTCACTCTAACATCTTGTCAGTCTGTGTAGTTTTTGCCCGAACTTGCTCGAATTTTGCCTGAACGTGAAGTAGCTGCTTTTTGTTCCTTGCTCGGTGCATGCCAGGCGTCGGTGCCTTTCCTCATGCTCTATGCCGTTCTAGGTACCTCCGGTGAGAAGAAGGATCCTCGTGACTTTGCCCTATGGAAGTCTGCCAAACTCGGAGAGCCATCCTGGGAGTCCCCGTGGGGACGAGGCAGACCTGGGTGGCACATTGAGTGCTCAGCACTAGCTAGGCAAGTACGCTTGATTGATTGCCATTACGACCTTTGCTCCACATGTTGTGTCAAAAACTGCCACCTTGCGTTATTGGCTGGAGCCAAAGAATGAAGTGACCTAAAAGTGAGCGACAAGATTTAATGCTCCCCAATACTGATAGACATAGCTTCACGTAGTTTACTGTAGCTGTCGATGTGTTTCTTTTTTGCTTAATCTGTCTTGTACAAAGGTTATCTAGCCTTACTTTGTTCGGATCCCTGTTCCTAATAGTAATGGATGTGATTGAAGCTACTGACTTAGTAGTTGCCACTGAAACTGAACTGCTGCTACTGTATAAATGCTGTTGCATATCATCCACTGCATTTCTAGTGCTAGTGAGTCCTGTTCATCTGCAGCATGTCGTGGCAATGAATGCTTTGAAGCTGTTCCCACAAAAGCTGAACTAGCCGACAACAGCACGTGCTCCCGGTTGTAAGCCATGCTGTGGTGCTTCGTTGCAGCCAGATATTCGGCAGCCAGCTGGACATCCATAGCGGTGGTATCGATCTCATATTTCCTCATCACGAGAACGAGCTGGCTCAGTCAGAAGCATACCACAGCTGTGGCCAGTGGGCCCACTATTGGCTGCATACAGGTATCCCTCTTTTGTTTTGTCCCTTCCAGCTCAGGACGGTACTCTTTCGAAGCTCCTTGGCCAGCTTTGAGATACATGCTGTGCCGGCTAACGAAAGAAGCTACAGCAGCCTCACATCTCTTGTTTTTGCAATCGCGTCCGAGCACCTCTGTGCTTGATTTGTGTGTAGGTTTACTGCACTCGGGAAGCGAGGCCAGTAAAATGTCAAAGTCGCTGAAGAACTTCGTCACTGTCGACCAGATGCTGGAGCGCTACTCAGCCAGCCAGTTCAGGCTGTTCTGCTTGCTGTCGTCGTACAGGAACAGTGAGCGCTGGCAGTCGAGCTGCTGGTTCCGTTGCACTCAAGCTGCCCACAAAAGCTGCTCTCTGCACGTCTTTTGCTCATGCATGTCCATCGCTCATGCATGTCCATCGCTCACGTCGATCTCCTCTGGGCTGCATGGGCATTGTCGTGCTTCTGGTGTTGCTGCCTACTGAGCACCACACTGTTAACGATGCCGTCGTGTAACTCCCTGCTTGCAGAAATCGAGTACAGCGACGACTCAATGAAGGCAGCTGTCAGAATGCACAAGCAGATTGACTCTTTCTTGTCGACAGCCGACAGTTATGTCAGTGGCCAATGGACGTGCAGCCCCATAAATGAGGCCATGCTTTCGCGAAGGTTAGTGGTGACTGGCGTGTGGGTGGGGATGAAGCTGTTAGGCCAGTGTTTGCTGACCATTCGGCGTTGCTTGCAAAGAAAGTGTCAGATGCTTCTAGCTCTGTGTGCCATGCTTTCAGTGACATATGTGTGAACGTTGCCGTTCATGTGTCTTGGGGGAGCAGAGATATAAATGGAAGTGTGCTGCTGGGCAGGAAGAGGCAACGCTATCTATTTCTCAATAGAATGATGTCCTAACGCCCTTCTTCCCTTCTCTCCCTTTCTTTACCTCCTTTGTCCAAGTAGCTGTATTAAGGAGTGTAGACGTTGAGAGCTTGCTCCCGAGTTAAAATCCTAATCCATGTGTATCTTTGTATCTGTCAATTGAAATAAGCCATTACTGAGCAGTGCACAGTACTTTTATGTGGCACTTGGGGAGGGAGCTACCTAAAGGGTGACCACGAATGCCATCGGCAGGCCAAAGGACTCCCATCATGCATTCTCTTCAGTGACTGTGGACTTGGACTCGAACACAAAAGTGATGTATGTAGGAATAAAGAGTGTTACTGCACAGTGTTGTAATCACTCACGGTGTAGGCAGTAAACCTCCATAACGTGCAAGCAACGTTTTACTAATCATAATACTATTACAATAAGTTGTGTATAGCATTGTATAGGAACCAGACATGCAGTGTATCATAATGAAGTGCAAGATATCATGCTTGTCAAGCATGCAAAAGCACATGAGTATCATACTTAGTCCAGCATGTCAGTGAAAGTTTATTAATATGCAGTGCTAAATGAGTTGCCCAATCACGATTAGCAATCACCTAATAATAATAATAATAATAATAATAATAATGCACTTGATAAAGCGCCCTGACTGAACCCTTAGGGCATAGAGCAAACAAAGCATTAACTGAATATCTGTTGAAACTTCTCCAAGCACACTGTAAATTTGATAAAAGCGGCGAGTCTTCAGTTGGGATACGACCCACCGGAGCCCTGAGTTTTCTATCTGATTCATCTCAGAGATGCTCACACGTCATTGCTGTAATGCAAACCAAACTCGAGAGTGCTGTAGAAAAAAATATTGTGCACCCTTATCCGTGTGCTTAAGGTCGTTATCCGGTTGAAAAATTAAACTATATTCACAAAACCTGTTACTAGTCACTACAACGATCTAGAGCTGTTCTAAATAAGTGTCCTGTGTCATGATACCGGGTATCCTGTGCAAGAAAGCCAAGCCTACCACTACAGAACCAACTGCTTGCCACCAAATTTCATCCTTCTGAAGGTAGCTCTACCAAAGATGGTAAACTTACTGCTGTTGCTTCATATGACTTTCCTCCAGTCTTCGTAGGTCCAATGTGCTCCCTCCCGAAACCAAAAAATCAAGGTTAGCTGATTCAATTGCCTCATTTATATCCACTAATTTAAGCGAGAAAGTTCGTTCTTACCTTCATCACACCGAAAGAGGGTGCACTTGTGGCAAGATGGCACAGTGGTGTCTGCCGTGACCAGTACTTGCAGAAGTGACATGTAATAGACATGTAATAGTACGTATACTATGCCTTAGCAAAGCGAGTCCACAGGCAGTGAGCCGCTAGAAGCAGCAGAAGAGCCTTAACGGCTATCACCACAGTTTGCAGTGGGCAATACCGGATTGCCTATTGTAGGACTTTAATCCACGATCTGGGTCGTGTAAAGCAAGCACCTTAACTCTGGACTAATGCCCTAACCACTACAAACAAGCTCCTTTGTGCATGATGGACAGAAGTGGCTTCTTTTTTACTCCAGTAAATATACATTGTTCAGCTAGTCACCACCTAATTGGCTCAATCCCTCTCTGTTTAAGTCAGTTTATCCTCGAAGGTTTAGTGGCACGTGGGCTGCCGGGTCTCTTTGCTGTATCCGTGGTACCGGTCTTAGCCATCTTTGCCATGTTGTACCTCACCGTAGTCTCCAAAAACAGACTGCAGTCGTTTTGAAGCCTGCCACGGCTTGGCTCCTCCATACCTAGCTGAACTGCTGCACCAGTTTCAGCCTCTTCGCGCCCTCAGGTCCTGTGTGGACAATAAATTAGCTGTCCCGTTCCTCTGCTTAAAGACCGTTGGTGACAGAAGCTTTAGCTCTGCAGTCCCTAGACTGTGGAACTCGCTTCCACAATTCTTACGCAACAACTACTCTCCTACTGCCGACTATGGCACATCCTTTTCAGCGGTCTTGAGCTGCTGCTTCTATGCTACTCACTACCTCAACTGCTCTCCTGACTCTGCTATGCTTCCCACTTTCTCTTTGTTGCGTGAAGTCTGTTGGCTACCGAATGCGTACCGAAAGCTGCTTAGGCTGTGAGTGCGCTATACAAAACTCTCCTGCGTAACTCCCACATGGTCTTTATGACTTTGTGGAGTTACAGATGGAGATACATTACAAGATGCTTTAAAATTTGGAGAACCGCCATTTATAAATGGATTTAAAGTATAGAAGATGCACTCTCGTTAATTTTTATGTTTTATACTATGGTTTGTGAAAATAGCAATGTGAAAATCATTTTCATTTGGTGCATTCGGTTTTTCTGCTAGTTTTATGGTTCGTGGTCAAAGTGCTACTTCTCATTGTAAATGTAAATTTAAACGACAATGTAAAGGTTAAAGCTCAGCTAACAGTCTTGTACTCTAGAGATCGATAATCCATCATGTTCATGAGGGGCTTGAATTCCGAAAAAGCTCAAAACTATGCTCGTCACTAAATTGACACTAAATTAGTGTCAAGCAGTGACGGTTGCAATTTATTTTTACTGCCAGTAGCAACGATTCTCTAGCTTTTGTCTGTGTGGGCCCAGTTTTACCTGCTGGTCTGTGCCCACTTACCTTAGCCACTTCACACCAGGAGTTACTCTTGGTCATAAAAAAGAACTAACGAGGGGGGAGCTCTCATGTGTCTTTAATGGCAAAGGACGGCTGAGAATGAAGTTGCTATCTCTGACACGTAGGGTCTGTCGTAAAGCTGATGTTTTTTGACAAATTTCAACTCGTGCCTTGAGTGCTTTTGGTTCTCAATCTGCCCGATATGCAAGCTGGTAATTTCGAGTTGCTTGCTATTTTAGTGTATGAGCAGGCCTTGTGTTTCCCGGATACGTGTTTACTGATTGGTTTTGTATAGTTGTTGATTGCCAACTAAATCTTCGTTTGTGTGTCTAAGACTCTGGCAGCTGCCTGAGCGCCATGCCACCGTCCGATGTGTCGCTAACACGGCCCACTTCCTGTCTGCACACCTCAGCATACTGATGCGACCGTGCTTCATTGTTGCTGTTATGCTTTCGAGTGTGCTTGTGGTCAAAGCATCGTTGTTCGTTGTAGCCTGCAAGCTACACGGGAGCAAGTCACCGATGCTCTCGCTGACGATTTTAACACTGCGCGAGCACTGCAGGCACTTATGGCTCTCGTTCACGTTGCCAACATAGAGCTCAACCGCTGCGGCCCTGGCACCAGTAGCAGCCGGAGCCAGGTAGACAATTGATCGGAGTGCTCGCTATTTTTTCGGCGTGTCTGGGCACTTTGCTAAGGCGATGGGGTGTGTGCAACTGCCATTCAGCGTTGATGACAGCTTTCAGTGAAATATCCTGCTCGAGAACCTCAGGCCTATAAATCCGGTTTCGTTAAGCTGTATCAGTCCGTTAGGCTATGCATATCTGCTCCCTTTGGCTTGCCTGACTGCTGACGCAAAAAGCGCATGATAGGCTGCCCGTTTATCTGGTGGCCAATTGCTCTTGCTGCCCATGCTGGCTGCATGCTCAATGTCATTTTAGGCAGGCCCTAGGAGCTCGGGTCTCATAGCTGGTCTCATGTCTTATGTCCGTAGGCTGACGGACGTCTTCGGCGTTGGCTTCACCTCGAAGCAGGTGAGCCAGTGATGCTGCTTTTAACGGCAGGAGGAGCCTCGACAAATCAATTACTTAGCCCACGTGGCTTCTCTCTCTCTCTCTCTCTCTCTCTCTCTCTCTCTCTCTCTCTCTCTCTCTCTCTCTCTCTCTCTCTCTCTCTCTCTGTGCATGTGTGTGTGTGTGCTCGGGCTTGTATGCATCATGTAGTCATTGCGGCCCCCACCCTTCGAGTAGCAGTTGCTGTGCTATTATGCAGCTCATAGGCTGACCACTGTCTTGCTGCCATCTTATAGGCAGTTTCCTATACCGAAGACAACATGGGAAGTGAGTCGCAAGCTCCTGTTGCTAGTATTCTAGATGCTACACTGAGTTTTCGTGATAGCGTGCGGTCGTTTGCGTTGGCAAAGGATCAGCCGGGTAGCATCGGCAGCGGTAAGTCTGTGCAGTGCTCTGCCGTGCTGTGAATTTCATGTTTGCCAACTGTAGTTTGATTGCCGTCGCGAACTGCACAAAACACCAGCCGACGAGCAACACTACCAGTTTATTCTACTATGCACCGAGCCGGGGAAGCGCCACTGCCTTCCCGCAGACGTTCGTCCACTTCTGTCGTCTGTGGTACCGGAACGCTTCGCTCTGATTCGTTAGCATTGTTGCTAACGCCTAGCTTCGCTCCGATTGGCTAGCCGGAGGTCGGGAGGGCCATCCAGCCTAGTACTGGCAGATAAAAACATTTAGGCGTGGTACTGTCACGGGCTGGGGTATGCATAAACGAAACCACACCAACCACAGTGCTGAGGAGAGCCGACGTCGGCTCGTATGACCGGTGCCTAGATGTGGTTTCGCTGTGCGCGATAGTAGGGCCCACGTCGAGACTTGTATGTTGCTTTCGAAAGCTACTGCATGAGGCAATCATTTGCTAGTTGAGGGTAGGATACAATTAAGGCTGATTTTCCGTGTCTGTGCATACTTTAGTCATAGGGTAGGACGACCATTTACTGCAATAATGAGAGCAAAAGGTTGGCTAAGAATCGGGATGTGCCTATGCTCAAGGAGTGCCTAAGCAGTCTGACCTTTCCGTTTTAGCTGTAATGCTATTTGTTCAGTTAGGAGGAGATCGGTTAAAACCAGTGAGGAGAAATCAGGGGGGAGGGGGAGAGAGAGAGAGAGAGAGAGAGAGAGAGAGAGCAAGCGAGCAAGAATGAGTAGATGGGGAGTTGGGCATGTGCACATACCTAGTGCTAATTGTATAATACATAAAGATCATCGCGAGCATACGTTTCTTACATGGTGCTTATCCTCTGTTGAGACTTACTTTACTATGATGCATCAGTTGATTTCTAAGAAACTGTGACCTTTATTTCATCTGCATACCTCGTGTAGCTAGGGGTATATGTAGTTCTTTTGTCTTGAATTGCAGCTCTTTTGCAACTAGCTATTCGTGTTTTATGGACAGGTCAGCTACTCTAAATCTGCCAACTCCTGCCCACCATGAGCTAGACATAGAACACCTAGCGATAGTTCATGTAATGACGAAGCTGCCGATGACCATTGGCAATCGGATCTTAAGCGACTAGTAATCTCGTCCTCAGTTGATTTATCAGCAACTCGTCTTCATTTGACACGTGTTGTAGGAGCAGCATTCTCAGTCGCTGCTTCACCAATTTCTTGAGTACAATCTGTGCAAGAGAGCTTGTTGAGTTGTTGCCTTAATGCTACTGTAAATATGGCCAAACCTCTATTTGTGCACATTTTTTTCTAAACCTGTGTGCACCATTTTTGCACAAAGTTGTGTACGATATTTTGCACAAAGCTGTGCACAATTCTGCACACAAAGCTGTGCACAATTCAATGAAAACAGAAAGGGCAATTAGGATACTGCTGCTCAATGTGGGGCGGGAGGGAATGGAGCAAGGCCCTCCATAGGGACGTGAGTACTGCACTTCAGCCGGTGCACTGCAGCCTGGCATTGGATGACAGGTCGAAGTGGGCTGCCAGACCGTCGATTACCACGGCAGGCTCAGCAGTCTCTCTCTCTCTCTCTCTCTCTCTCTCTCTCTCTCTCTCTCTCTCTCTCTCTCTCTCTCTCTCTCTCTCTCTCTCTCTCTCTCTCGGAAAGCTAACCAGTGTGTTAAGCCAAGAAAAAACTTGGTGCAACAGAAGACGTGCTGATCTGTCTGGTGAACTTTTGGCACTTCGAAGTGAAGAGTCACAGCCACTAGTGAGACTCTTAAAGAGCAGCTGTCGTGAGAGCATTCTTTATTGCTGCAGCTGCTTCTACTTCTGCTGCCATTGTTGCTTCTGCCACCCCGATACTCATTGCACTGCTACATGCGACTTGGTAGTAGGATTTTGTGTGGGTCGATACATTATTGGCCATGATAGTGCAGAGGTAATGTGCTCTCTCCTCACGACCGATGTCTTGGGTTCGAATCCTGCAGTTGGTGATCCTTTATTGCCAACTGCAAACAGTGGTGCCGTTAAGGCTCTTCTGCCGCGATACAAATGAGGCTGTTAAATTAGCTAATGTCAGCACTTCATGACGAGTACTCTTGCTGTATTGCCATGATCGAGAAACAGTTTATGGGATGAGATGACTGTGCTTGCTGATACAGTAAGTGATTCTTGGATGTACTTTCGATGGATGTTGATCACCAGCAGCCACAATCTAATCCTTCTGATCAAGTCTCCCGTGTAGTTTCAATAGATCTCTAGGCATGCGGCACTGCTTTCCAGAATAAAAACTGGTCCTACTCGCCGGTCAGATGCTAGACAATGTAAGCAATGGTGAAGAGTGTTTTATCAAGTACCTTGCCAACATTGGCAAGGCTAGTTAAAAATTCCAGAGGTTTGGCCGTGTGTCTTCTTTGCTACAAGAGCTTGGATGGCTGCCGGTTGATTAACGGATATAGAGCAAAGTTTATGCACTGATATACACGGCCCGCCACGCCTTGGCTCTTTCATACCTAGCTGAACTGCTTCACCAGTTTCAGCCTCCTCGTGCCCCCAGGCCCGATATGGACAATAAATTTGCCATTCCATTCCTACCCTTAAAGACCGTTAGCAACGTAAGCTTTTCTTCTGCAGGTCCTAGACTGTGGAATTCACTTCCACAATTCTGATGCAACCACAACTGCTTTCCTGCTGCTGACTGTGGTACATCCTTTCCAGCCGTCCTGAGGCGCTACTTCCATGCTACTCACTACCTCGACTGCTCTCTTGATTCAGCTATGCTTCTCTCTTTCTCTTTTTTTGTGAGATGTAGTCTTATGGCTACTAAACGCATACCGAAAGCCGCTTAGACTTTGAGTGCATTATACAAAACTCTCTTCGTAACACCCGTCTAGTCTTTGTGGAGTTACAGACAGCGATACATTACATTACATCCCTAGCCAGAGAAGTCTTATTTGATAGCAATGGTGGGTTGCAGGCGTTTAGGATCGACCGTGACGTGCGGCAACTCTTGAATGAAAGCTCGAAGGCTAGAGCTCAAATTAGCCCGACTTCTGGAGCACTAGCACCATGCCTATCACATCTCTTCTGCCTTTATTTTGCCTTGGCCATAGATTACCACATGATCGGTTCATATCCGTTATAATTCAGGTACTGCGGATAATGAATATCAGTCACAGTCTGGCTGATTTAGCACACCATTCCACTTGCTGGGGTATTCGAACTTAGTGTATTGTTTTGAGCCACCAGGATAGCATACCACTAGTAAATGGAAGACCCTTTCCACACAAAATCAGAGTGAGCAGCCTTCGAGGAGTGTACACCTCTCAGTCAGAGGCTCTCGTCAGCTGCTCCAAAACTGGGCTGTCAGGTTCGATTTCATGGGGCGAGTGTATGCTTTTCATGCGAGCATTTAAAAATTTGCAATGTGAGTGCCCAGTCTTACCTTGTGAGTTTCTGTTGGGTGCTAGACTGCTTGGGGGATCAGACTCCCTGTCAAATACAGACCCGTACCGAGCTCAACTGCCATCCGTGCTGGAGCTGCTGGCAGGTTTTTGCGCATACATTTCATCCATCGGGATGAATGCTGGGCCATACATAGACTCATGAAGCTGCCACCTTTTAAAACTCGTATTTAGACTAGCACATTTGGCAAGTAAGCTGCAGCGATTCCACATAGTATCGTCTTTGTCCATCTGAGCCGGTTAGCCATTTCTTTGCTTCTTTATACTCTGTTGATGTGCTTTATTTGCTGCCTGCCAAGAAATCAATTGAAGTGTAGAGAAGGCCACCGGAGAGCCGGCATTCGAACGGCAAGCATGTTTACAGTGTTTTCACAATATCGATTTTGCTTGGCTTGCACCATGCTGTGAAC
Source organism: Cristatella mucedo (assembly GCA_009760855.2). Taxonomy (NCBI): domain Eukaryota; kingdom Metazoa; phylum Bryozoa; class Phylactolaemata; family Cristatellidae; genus Cristatella; species Cristatella mucedo. Next base: position 3,551,216 of record WPIO01000012.1, read on the forward strand.
AAGCTTATTAAGCGTACAGCCATTGTCTGCTTCCTTTATGTTACCTTTTCGGGAGTGCTTGTATAGTTCTTTGGATGCTGTACAAATCCTTATTTGTCGTCGTTACTTATAAAAATTCGTTCAAAGTAACACGAGCCAGAGAAAATAACTAATTTGAAGCAAATGAGCCTTTCAAACCGTATCCTTGCCCATATGACTTGAAACCTGTAGAGAGGTACAATGAAGGCAAGACCTGCCTGGAAATAGAGCTTTCAGCTGGTAAGAACTCTTGGAGTGTGTTGTATCTTCGTCAGTAAAGCTGCAAGGCCAGAAAGCCTATGTGGGTGTGAGGCAGGAAAGTTTTCCACAGCACTCTCAAACCCTAAGTGGCTTTTGGTAGCCAACAGACTTTGTCCCATGCTACAAAGAGGAAGTGGGAAGCATAGCAGAGTCAGGAGAGCAGTTGAGGTAGTGAGAAGCATGAAAGTAACAGCTCTGGACCACTGAAAATGGTGAGCCACAGTCGGCAGCCGGAGAGTTTTGTCGTTGCGGAAGAATTGCGGAAGTGAGTTCCACAGCCTAGGACCTGCAGAGCAAAAGCTTCGGTTGCCAAGCCTCTTTAAGTGAAGGAATGGAACAGCTAATTTATTGACCATAGAGGTCACGAGGAGGCTGAAACTGGGGAAGCAGTTCAGCTAGATATGAAGGACAGCCGTGATTAGCCCTGTGCTTCAGCATAAGAGCTTAGAACACTACTTACTCTTGAAAGTTAAATGATGCTATAAGTGATTAATGAAGAGGTATTTGAAAAACCGTACCCTGCTCGTGAAATTTAACGTCGTGCAATGTATGCCTCGGAGCAGTCACCCCAGATATTCCAGTGGGGTCATCCTCCTGTTCATAGGCTGATTGCATTTGAAAATAAATACAATATAAATCTCACTGTCAGTACTTTGCTATGGTTTTTTAGCCACAAGTATAGTTATGTTCTGTTTTGCTTCTGATAGATAAGGAGTCCCGTAAAGCAAAACTGACAGAGCGGCAGATCTTACTGACAGCTTGCGACAGCTTACGTGATGAATTGGCAAGTTTGTGTGGTGTCAGAATTAAGGTACGTGTCCTGAGTTGTATTCAGCAGACCTATCTGCCTCTGATGGCTGCCACTGTTGTGGCCGTGCCATGTTCGTGCTACTATTGTGTTTTCCTCACTCATTCTCTCCCTCCTCCATATTCTCTCTCTCTCTCTCTCTCTCTCTCTCTCTCTCTCCACTCTTGTGCTCTCCCATTCACCTGCTCTCTTTTCGGTTTCCTTAGTGTCTATGCCCATTCTGTGCCATACACGAGCTCTTTGGGATTACATTGTGTCTGTGGTCGTGTTTCGTTTTTTATTTGGGAAGGGCATTGCCGGAATGTTAAACTAAATTTTAAAATGTTTATTCAAGTGAGAGGTTGCCGTCTTCAACGACAGTCTCCTCTAACTCCTCACCCCGAAATATTGATTCGGAATTTTCTTCGGTGCACCAGCAAGCTGGAATTGATCCTGAATGTTGCCCGCACCGTCCTTTCCTTCCTCCTCGTCCTTTCCTTCCTCCTCGTCCTTTCCTTCCTCCTCGTCCTTTCCTTCCTCCTCGTCCTTTCCTTCCTCCTCGTCCTTTCCTTCCTCCTCGTCCTTTCCTTCCTCCTCGTCCTTTCCTTCCTCCTCGTCCTTTCCTTCCTCCTCGTCCTTTCCTTCCTCCTCGTCCTTTCCTTCCTCCTCGTCCTTTCCTTCCTCCTCGTCCTTTCCTTCCTCCTCGTCCTTTCCTTCCTCCTCGTCCTTTCCTTCCTCCTCGTCCTTTCCTTCCTCCTCGTCCTTTCCTTCCTCCTCGTCCTTTCCTTCCTCCTCGTCCTTTCCTTCCTCCTCGTCCCTTTCCTTCCTCCTCGTCCTTTCCTTCCTCCTCGTCCTTTCCTTCCTCCTCGTCCTTTCCTTCCTCCTCGTCCTTTCCTTCCTCCTCGTCCTTTCCTTCCTCCTCGTCCTTTCCTTCCTCCTCGTCCTTTCCTTCCTCCTCATCTTACTCTTGCTCCTCATCTTACTCTTGCTCCTCTTCCTGTTACCGAAGTTTCTCTTGGGCATTTTCATATTTGATGGAACCGGTGGAAGCCAAAAGGTGCGCTTCTCGGAAAGAACTCGCTTGAGCTGAGCAGAGTTAAACCTGACGGCGACTTGCTTCTCACATTTTCCACATTTGCCTGCACTGAAGCTGTAATTTTACCTTTTTAAATAAAAACAAAACAAAATGCCGTGGAAATCTGGATGTATTTCAAGACATTTTAAAATGCCTGTTTTAAAAAAAAGGTGAAAAATCTATGCATGCCTAGTCCATACTAATCTTCAAAAGGATTTATTGTTAAAGTCGGTGAAAGAATAGGTCTTGTTCTGTATTTATGCTTATCTGTGACATTTACTTGCTACAAGAAAATAGTTATTGTGCCAATAGCACATGTAACTTCTACTACTTGGATCTATTTAAGTATCGCATTAGCATATGCCATCTACCATTATCAAGTCATAGAGAGTACCGGAGAGGGAGCCGCGTGATGGTTAGTTGAGCTATTGGTTGCTAGAAGGTTGTTCTTAACATCGAATTCATGAAGTTGTTCTGCATTACCGAAGTTTGACCTTGGGCTGTTAATAAAGATGCTTAGTGTGGGGATGCTACAGGGATGGTGGACGAACGGGGAGGGGGGGTCTTCAACGGGTAGCTCACTAGCAGTGACTTTGTATACTCTAATTGGCTGCCTGCTATGAGTTGTAGAGTTTCTGCATCCTTAGAACGGCTCTGTTATAGATAAATGTGCCTTTGCCCTGCAGTGATGGAATAAGCTGCCGGCTTAGAAGTGAAGGTCAAAGCTTGCCTTTCGGGCATGTCCTCTTACTATAGCCACAGTGTATATGCATGTGCCACTACTTTGAAGTAAAACCTAGCATTCTCGAGCAAATAAGCAATGCTGATAAGGATGACAATATAGCTCACAGTAATACTGTCAGCAATTCTATTATTAGTAGTAGTGGTAGCAACATCATCAGGTTCGTAGTAATCATGATTATTGATGATTTGCCACGATTGACCTTAGTACCGATTTCTGGCTATACTTGCCCTTGGTGCAATGCAATGAGATTGTAGTTCCACCATCTTGGTCCTTTACTTAAGTGATCGAGTGTTTAACATGGCAGATGGCATACATGTGGCTCCTGGTGAAGTTCGTGTGTATTGATGTGCCTACCTATTCTATGGTAGTTAGCGATGGCGCATGGTTCTCCATATGGCTCTCCTTAAATTTTGAGTTTATGTTTGGTTTCAGCCAAAGTAAGTCGGAAAGAGAGTAGGTACCTTGCTTGAGGTAGAGTGCAGACACCCTGCCTTCAGTTGGTTGTATCTTTTTTAGTTTATACACTATAATAATAATTATTATAATTATAATAATAATACATTTGTATAGAACCCTCAGAGAACTGAATCTTTCGAGGCACTTTACAGATGCTATATAGAAAGCATTACCAAATGATTGGTATTAACATCCGAAAGCAGCAGGCATATAGTGTAAGCAGGTATATGCACACGAAGAACGAATCAGAAAGATCCACCTAATGATGTATTAAATAGGTGCATTTTAAGCTTCTTTTTAAATGTCGTCATGTCAGGGAACTTTGTAACGTGCTTTGCTAGTGGGTTCAAGGCTTAGGGATCGTGGGAACTAATGGCATGGTCTCCAGCGGTTTTGAGGATCGTATGAGGTTTAGCTAAACGATTTGAGTATGAACAGCTGGTTGTTCGATTCTTTGCCTGTTGGGAGAGTAGTTCTGATTGATAGGGAGGCTGGAGAAGAATGGCCAGATAATGAAGGGGCTTAAAAGTAAGTGACAGAACCTTGAAGTCGATGCACTACTTGATTTGGAGCCAGTGCAGGTCGGTGATAAGTGGTGTGATGTGGCGATTTCGATGCTCATATCATATGAGCCTAACTGCAGAATTATGGCGCCACCTGTAAGCGCCTGATTGCACAAAGGAGACCAGCAAAAACTGTACTCTCTTTATTTGTCATGGGTTGTTGTATGTTATCATGGTGTATATAATATAATACGAGTGAATAGTCGTATTATATTGGCTAAGTTTTTTGCGGGCGGCAAGCATGAATAGAGAAGAATATACCTATATTCAGATACATGGTAGTGCAACATTAAGCCGTGCATTCTCTTTGGCAGGCTGTTTCGGCATCTCTGCCACAAGATGCCCGAGGGCAGATCTGGTGGGCCCATTGGTGCCTTGTACTGTACATTGGCCAGCTGTCTCTTCCTGTCAGCTATTCACTCACCCATGGTGAGGTAGCGAACCATGATGCCATTCAGTTGCAATAGCTGTGGTGAAGCCCTGTCACAGCCAGTCTGAGAAGCACTGCAGTGTCTTGTCGATGCGGCTCACCAGTCAATACTAAATGGGTGAGCAGGGTGCATCATGAAACTGCAGTTCTGGCACAAAACGTCCAATAAGACTCTCACTTCTTCAGTTTGGTTTGTGTATTGCTAATATGCCCATGTATCCTATGCAAAATTATAGGGGTTCCCCCATTTTATATGTTAAAAGGGATTAGATAGCTCATCAGCATTTTCCAATGTCTTGCAATTAACATTTTAGTAGACTGAAATCTAAAAGTAGCAGCTGACAAGCCCTCCCCTTATCCCTGCTCAGTGAAATCCTTGAATCGATGATAGCCCATCCTGCCTATATACGTGGATGCAATAAATAGCAGGTCTTCTAAGTGCCAAGAGGCTATGCTGTTACGTCGCTAGCAGCTATAATGCCACCCTATTCGACTGAAGGTGTCCAATTTTTTGGTGCTCTACTGGACCCGGAAGAGCCGTAATGGCACACTAGGTAAGGCGGTTGCTTATCACGACCTCGGGACCGAGGTCGTGGGTTCGAATCCTGCAGTGGGCAATCCTTCATTGCCACTGCAAGTGGTGGTGATAGCCACCAAGGCTCTTCTGTTGCTATACAAAAGTGGCTGTTAACAGCTGGTATTTTTTTTACTATTTTGCCGATATGATGACCAAGCACAATCTAGGCTTTCAGTTTTATACTGCTGATGAGACACAGCTGTACCTATGTTTTGATCTCTCCCAGCACGTCTAAAACTCTCAACTCCTTTGCTGAATGTATTACTGACATCCACACTTGGATGGCAACTTTCTCCAACTGAATGACGACAAAAACCAACTAAATGATAATGGGCAAACCAAGTGCAACTCAGAAATTGGAAAGCTTAATGCTCCAACTCGGCTCTGCCAGTATGCCTCCACTAGTATCTGCATGAAATCTATGCATCCTGTTCCAAAAATATTTCCAAATTTTACTAGGCGACCACATCAGCTCCACAGTCAAGTCTGCCTACTTTCAGATACATACTGCTGCAAAAAATTTGGGTCTGCTTAGACGGTGATACTACATCCGAGTAGGTCCATGCATTAGTGACATCACGTCTCGACTTCTGTAATTCACTGCTTGCAGGTCTTTTGGCCAATGCAATTATCTGCTTGCAGTTGGTGAAAACCCTATAGCTAGGCTTGTGTGTCGTGAGCGTGGGAGTGCTCACATTACACCACTTGTCGTTTACCTGCACCCAATTAAGCAGCATATATACTTCTAAAGTTTTGTCACTCACTTTTAAGTCCCTTCGTGTCCTGGCTCCAGCTAAGCTATTATAGCTAAGCCCCAACCATGCTTTGCATCGTAACACCTGCTCTTCCGACTCAAATCGTTTAGATATGCCTAGATTCAACCTCAAATCTTTTGGTGACCGTGCCTCTAGTTCAAATGCTCTCAAAGCCTGGAACTCACTCCCAACTAACGTCGCAATATCCCGACATTTAAAAAGAACCAAAAACACCTGTTCCCCGCACCCTCCTGGGGTTCATGTGATTCGTCCTTTGTGTGCTTATGCATGCTGACCCTGTATGTGTAACCACTAACCATATTATGCACGTTGATGCTGCCTAATACCATTAAGCATGCAACCTTGACTGACTAAGATTGGCTACATGAGCAGTCAAGTCAAAGGTGTCCCTGAAATGACTAGGTTTTGCTATGCCAACCGTAGGCACTAGAAAGTGCCAAAATGATTTGCTGCTACCATTCAATGGTCGATCTGCAACGATTTTATTCCTATAATTTCGTGTGAGATATTTGGTTAGCCTGAAATACTGGCATTCTTTCGGAAGCTACTGCTGTACAAGTGCAAGCTGTGCAAAGTCTACTGCAACTAGTTTCATTGCGTTGTGCTGCTTGTAGTTGTCGTGAAGTGCCGTGCAGAACCCTATTTTGGCAATCCCAGTTTTGTGTGAAGTGTGTTTGTCAAGAAGCTGGCAAAATTGCTGCTTTTACCTTCAGACCAACTTCCATGTCGGTGCTCGGGCCGCCTAGGTAACCACACATTGCTCTGTCACTGGAAAAAATGTCTAGTCTCTGATTTTGCAAATCCGAGCTTTGATGATAGTAAGCATCTGCAAAGATGTAGCGATGCCCAAAAAAATTTTTAATTTGACACGATCGTATCACTATATTACAGTGATTCTTCACGTGTGAACTAGCGTGTTGATACAGATGCCGGTGGTGTCCGAACAGATATTCAAACATATCCTATTGTGATCTTGTCTTGCCAGTTTTTAAAAGGTCATAGATATTCTGAGATTGTCACTACTAAGTGGACAACATTTCTCTGTGTGAAGCTTTTGATGTGCTGCAGTCAAGCTGTGCCTGGCCTCCGCACCTGAATAACAGACTAAGACGGACAGACTGCCCTGCCAAACTTTGCCAACAGTAGAGATTGCTCCAGCTACCTAAACTGAGAGAAGCCCCACCCACCCGCATAGACAGAAGGCTTGTTAGGACAAAAGAAAGTCTGACTGTGTGAGCGAATCTTCGTTTTCTTAGCATGGCATTATCTTGTGACTTATTGGCAGCCGATCGATGCTCTCATAAAGAGATTTTGGCAGCTGTGTGCCAAGAATAAAACAAAAAGAGGTGGCTCTTGCCCGCTGGCATCGATGCATCAGCTAAATCGCTTCCATTAGCAGAGGGTTCGAAAATGGCACTGCATTCGAAGGGAGCTTTTTCGCGACTGCATACGTGGCGATTAGCATTAGGGAGAGTAGCAGCAGAAACAAGTGCTTGCTTAAAGAGCAGGCTAATGAGCCGCTTCGATTACACGACTGCTGCAGCTGCTTCTGGCCGGTTGCTGTGGCTCCCGCTTTTTGTTTAGCTGCATACCTCAGCCTTTGCTCACTCAGTTCCGTGCATGTGGCATAGATCCGGCTTTGGCATAGACTGTGGCTACTATTAGCTGGTATTTTGATGTCGATTGCTTCCAGGATCGTGGCGATCGATCCACGTGGGAGCTGAGTGCTGAGGATGAGGAGTCCAGGAGAGCATTGAAGACAACGTGATGGCTCCTGTTTCCACGGTGACGTTCGAAGCTCTGAGTAGGTGCCACATGCACAGTGGCAGCAGCAATGTTGTTCTTCGTCGACAGAAGTCCTTCAGCTTTGCATTATCAGCCTCCTACCGGTGGCCGTCAACACTGACTACTGACTCGACGTCAGAAATGGTAGCAGAGTGGTTGTTCTGGTTTTGGATGACAACTTGGCTTGTTTATGACAAGCGTTACTTGTGAACTAAATGGTGCACTCATAACGTGATGTGCTGCTTACGTGCTTTGTGCATTGGCTGCCCACTTCTGGCCTTCTCGGCTGTGGGCAAGTTGTACAAGGCAGGCGTGGAAGTGAACAACCAGGGAGGGGTTATTCGCATGCATGCAAATAAAGGTGGCGTGCTCTTATGTCCTCATACAGCATACAGGGACTCAGGGACTCTCGAGTTGTAGAGCTCCGATGCTTGCCGCTAGAGCACCTTGCGACTCTGTTATTCACTTCGTGTTAATTTTAGGTGCCACCATTTTGTTAATGATGTTTTCTGATGTAACTGAAGTGTGTGTGTGTGTGTGTGTGTGTGTGTGTGTGTGTGTGTGTGTGTGTGTGTGTGTGTGTGTGTGTGTGTGTGTGTGTGTGTGTGTGTGTGTGTGTGTGTGTGTGTGTGTGTGTGTGTGTGTGTGTGTGTGTGTGTGTGTGTGTGTGTGTGTGTGTGTGTGTGTGTGTGTGTGTGTGTGTGTGTGTGTGTGTGTGTGTGTGTGTGTGTGTGTGTGTGTGTGTGTGTGTGTGTGTGTGTGTGTGTGTGTGTGTGTGTGTGTGTGTGTGTGTGTGTGTGTGTGTGTGTGTGTGTGTGTGTGTGTGTGTGTGTGTGTGTGTGTGTGTGTGTGTGTTATCCTGTAATTTTCATGTGCATACCTTTGAGCCTCGATAGGTTAATGCCTTTGTGAGGACATAAATGTTGATTTAAAAAATTAGAAGTTATTTTCTTGGGTGCCTTAAAAAATGGTTTTAAACGTTACCGTAGACAGCTTATACTACATATCTTAGTAATAACCCATTGATGATTGCTATGGGTTAGCCTTTATGAGTAGTGGTCGTGCTCACTTGCCGAAGTCCTGTAAACGAAATGTCAATGTTGAGGCTTTGTTCGGAATAAGTTGACATCGACGAAAAAACTTTAGACAGCAGTCATTGTGTTGGCTGTTTCTAGGAAACGCTTTATAATAATAATACTAATACACTCGGTCAAGCGCCCTCAGAGAACTCGATCTCTTTCTAGCCGATTTACATTTGCTGCAAAGGGCTTTGTAGTGCTTAACTTCACTGGCTCTCCCCTTACCCAGCAGTATGCTGCTAATTTTGGGCTGCATTCTCACTTACAGTTAGAACGCAAGGGGGGAGAAAGGGACAGCAAGTATTTGTGTCAACTGCCTTGGCTATGCGACAAATGCACTTAACAAAGAAAACCATCTGGATAGTGAGGCTTACGGCAAAAGGGCCAATTAGAAGTCGGTTATTGAAAGTACCGGAATGAGACGGTGCTGTTCAACTGCAGCTATTGCCGAAACTGAAGTCCGTGTATGGGGGTCCACAAAAATTGCCATAATTTATAAAGAGGTTGCGATGTCCTTCAAAGACGTGTCGTGTCTTGATTGCTCCTCGGAGGTCGCGTTAGACATTTAACTTAGCCTTCCGTTGACCTCTCTTTTAATCTTTATTATTGCATACCGCATCCCTACCGTAAGCACACCGCGTGAAAAACCTCTTTGGCTCACCTATTATGTGCATAATATTTGGTTCTGGGCTAATTGGCTGAGCCTCTGAATCTGTCCAACACGGCTAGGGACCTTTGATCGGATGGCTACTGTATTGGTTAGCTTAGAGGTCGTAAGAGGGAAGAGTTCTCACTTGTCACGATTCAAGGAATTGACGGACAGTTAAGAATGACGTCAGCAATGCATGTATTAAGCCTACCCGTGGCTAAGGTAGAACTGAGTGTCGGCCCGTGAATAGATTAAACTTGTGTGAGGCAGACTGACCCATCTATGCGATGTCGTAAGATATCATTAGAAACGAGCGGTAACCAAGATATTCAGGGGGCCGAGACGAGCTTATTCTACGAAAGGCTGACTCAAAATTGGCTCTGCCAGCATATCTTCTTTTAAATCAGCTCGAAATCTAGGTGTCATATTCCAAAGCGACCTCTCGTTAGACGACCATATCAGCTCCACAGTCAAATCTGCCTATTTTCAGCTTCATAGCATTGCTAAAATTTGGGCTTGTTCAGATAAGGATACCACGTCCAAATTGGTCCATGCATTCGTGACATCCCGTCTCGACTTCTGCAACTCACTGCTTACTGGCCTACCAGCATGTGCGATCAGGCGATTGCAGCTGGTGAAAAACTCGGCAGCTAGGCTTGTCTGTCATGAGAGTCGCAGTTGCAACATTACTCCACTTCTCGCCGACCTGCACTGGCTTCCAGTCAAGCAACGGATTGACTTCAAGGTTTTGTTGCTCACTTTTAGGTCCCTTCATTTTATGGCTCCAGCCTATCTCTCAGATATACTCCCCCATCAGGCCAAGCATCGTACCACCCGCTTTTCGGAATCCAACAGTCTACAAATACCTCGTACAACCCTTAAATCCTTTGGAGACCGTGCATTTAGTCGTATGCTCCCAAAGCCTGGAACTCCCTCCCGACCTGCGTCAGAACATCCCCTGACCTGACCACATTTAAAGGAACTTAAAAACATACCTATTTAGGACAGCATTTAGTAGGTCCTTGTGATTCGTTCTTGATGTGCTTATGTATGCTGCCACTAACCACATTTGCATGCTGACCCTGTGTATGTCACCCCTAACCATATTATTCATTTTGTTTGTTTTTCAAGCATGATTTTACTTACCATTCCATTACATTTCCATTTGCAGCAAATATAAAGTGCCCATAAAGAGATTAGGTTCTCTGAGGGCGCTTTATCAAGTGCATTATTATTATTATTATTACGAGGCAGCCGAAAAGAAGCCACCAGCCCTATGAATCCACGTCCAAGAGAACCTTTGAGCCCTCAGAAACCAACCGTGTCCAGGAGATCCTGCTGCCCAAAAGGCGAGCATCCCTCGGGGCCAAGATCCTCTCGTTCTTCGGCAGCAAAAGCTTTGTGGTGCCGTCAGGATTTTTCTGTAGCAGCGGGGTGGGGAAAATACCTAATCTAAACTTTTCGGGCAGCTATCACATAGAGTCTCTGCAGTCGAAGAATGCATTCGAGCATATCTATCGTAATGGATCCAGAGGCAGTGTTGCCGACTGACTACTAGAGCGAGTGCAGTCGGTGGCTGTTAGCTTTCGTCGTATGCGACAATCCCAAGTTCTTTTCTTTTAATCGCGAGTGTACAAGGACCTCTAAGCCGGATGAAATACCACAGTGAAAGCGTTGACTCCTAAATATGGCGTACTGGAAGCTAGGCAGATACTGCCAATCCTGCGACTTCTTTAGCCACTGCGTTCTAACGATGTAGTTGTATTCTAGCGGCGTTTTGCCCGCGGTAACAAGACAGGAAATTAGTATAGTTGTCCACAGACAATTTAGTAGCAGGCTTCATAGCAGACTGTTTCCCGTGAGCCTCTTTGGCTTGACGTACATATATCGTCAGCTTATTCTAAACTGTTTTGCCAGGTGGACTATTGTAATACGACCATTCTGCACTCAGTATCTCAACATTCTTTTACGAGAGTGAGGAAGTACTGGGGTTACATCAATCCATCCGTAGCTCTTGTGTCCGGCACGTGGAGAAACCTGAACTGATAACGTGTCCCTGGAATGCATTTTTTCAAATGTTTAAGTACACTTGTTTATATATTTAGCAATTTTGTGCAAAGGAATAAACTTGCAAGATTTTGCATTGTCGCTTAGCGACTACCCCCTTAAAAAGACAACTGCTTTGAATGCCAGTCCGTTCAAAGTGTAGGTGTATTCTCCTTGACAGCATCCTGAAGCCAGGAACGACCTAGTACGGAACCCGCCTGGTGGCCGAACATTCATGATACAATAATCTGCGTGAATGATTTGATTCCAAAAAACTTCAGCTCTCCAAACGTTTTCCAGATTTATGCACATGCGGCGCCGAACAATGATTGACCGATCCATTTTGGCAGACGAAGCGGAAAGGTCTAAAAGTACAATGCCATCATTGCTACTTTACTCGTTTACCTTCAATTGTAATGCGAAAGAGGGCTGGCTGTCTAGTATACTGCTATCTTAGAATTTCTACAACAAGCCAGCCTTATCGATTAAAGTCGGCAGTAAGTTGATTGGCGACGATTTCTCGAGCACTCGAAAAAGACCGGAAGAAGCTTTGTGATTCGTCTCTCGTACACATGTAATAATAATAATGATAATGCACTTGATAAAGCGCCCTCAGAGAACTCAATCTCTCTCTCTCTCTCTCTCTCTCTCTCTCTCTCTCTCTCTCTCTCTCTCTCTCTCTCTCTCTCTCTCTGGGTGCTTTACTGCAAAGGTAAATGCAATTGAATAGTGAGTAATACCATGCTTGATAAACAAATAAAATGAATAACATGGTTAGGGGTGACATGCACAGGGTCAGCATGCAAATGTGGTTAGTGGCAGCATGCACAGTGTCAGCAGGCATAAGCACATCAAGGACGAATCACAAGGACCTACTAAATGCTGTCCTAAATAGGTGTGTTTTTAAGTTCTTTTTAAATGTGGTCAGGTCAGGGGATGTTCTGACGCAGGTCGGGAGGGAGTTCCAGGTTTTGGGAGCGTACGAACTAAATGCACGGTCTCCAAAGGATTTGAGGTTTGTAGGAGGTTTTTGTAGACTCTTGGATTCCGAAAAGCATGTGGTACTATGCTAGGCCTGATGGGGGAGTATATCTGAAAGATAGGCTGGAGCCAAAGAATGAAGGGACCTAAAAGTGAGCAACAAAACCTTGAAGTCAATCCGTTGCTTGACTGGTAGCCAGTGCAGGTCGGCGAGAAGTGGAGTAATGTGGCAACTGCGACGGTCACGACAGACAAGCCTAGCTGCTGAGTTTTGCACCAGCTGCAATCGCCTGATCGCACATGCTGGTAGGCCAGTAAGTACTGTGCCTGCTGCTGACGGATGTTACCGCCTATCATTTAGTACTACTTTCTACACAGCATCTATAAAGTGCCAAGAAAGAGATTAAGTTCTCTTAGGGCGCTATACTAACTTATTATTCTCATAAGAAGCGGCGTCAGTTTGTAATTTATTAGCACATCATGGTCAAGATCGTTTCGTGAATTCCTGGCTTTGGCATAGACTGTGGCTACTAATAACTAGTACAAGGATGCCGATTGCTTCCAGGATCGTGGCAATCAATCCGCGAGGGAGCTGAGCGCTGAGGAGTCCAAGAGAGCATTGAAGACAACGTGGTGACTCCTGTTGCCACGGCGACGTTCGAAGCTCTGAGTAGGTGCCATATGCACAGCGGATATCAAGAAAAGTGCCATTCGCAAGAGAGGCTATTATTGATGGGTCAAGTCGGTAAGAGGGTCGGCGGTTCAAACGAATGGTTAGACAAAATGTAATCTTCTTACGTAGGTAACGAGACACGAGTTAATTTCAAAGTGATGTGATACTGCCGCTCAGTAGAGGAACATCTCTTGGCAGTAAGGAGTATTTTCATTCTATAAGCCAGACGGGGAGAATTTTCGACTATCTGGAAAAGTCAATGTTTTTTTTCACTTTTTTGAAGCCTCCTAGAGTAGAGCAATCGCCAAGTACCCTGTATCACACAAAGAACCACTTATAGCTCTGCTTTCCTGTTAATGACGACTTGCCTAGAGCTGCTGTAGAATGCAATGGGCTAAAAATTCTAATTCATAAATTTTACAAGTCTTGACTAACTAAAGGTTTGTTCCGAGCCCGAATTAAGCTAAGTCTAGCTTATGGTTGATGCTTGCCGAGCTGGTTTAGTCTAGTGGTTAAGGTGCTCGCCCCGACTAAGGTCTGACTGAGGTCGTGGGCTCGAGCCCCGAGGCATATGTGAAGCGCCTGAATAGAGATTAAGTTCTCTTGGGGCGCTATATAAATGAATTATATTTATTTATATGTTATCTAGTTTGGAATTCATACCATGCCCTGGTGCCAGAATAGCATTTGCAGTCAGTTACAATTAAGTAGCCAGCGATGAAAGATCTTACCACCACTCACGGTGGAAAGGGCAAGAGCCTATAGCCATCATTAAAAAATTAAAGCAAAGTTCGGCTGGTTCAACAACCTGTACCAGGAAGCAGAAGAGCCCTAGCTATCACCTTGCAGTGAGCAATACAGGGGAATTCCTGCTAGAGGAATCAAACTCACGACCTGATGAGTGAAGTGTGAGTACCTTACCCGTGTGTGTGTGTGTGTATATATATATATATATATATATATATATATATATATATATATATATATATATATATATAATGTATATATAGCAGGTACATGTAAATACATACATATACCTGCAATCCTCCCTTAGCTCAGCTGGCCATTGGCAGTGGAAGGACAAGCTTGTCCGTGTGTTAAGTAATGCCCATTGGTTCGACTCCTGAATTATATCATCTCCTGCTGCACGTTGCATGAAGTGTGATAGAAGCAATGGCTCTTCTGCAGCTATACATCTGAGAATGTCGAATCAGCCAACCTCTAATTTACTTTTGTGGAACTTTTGCTTTTCCACAGAGTGCAGAAGCCGGTCAAATAACCTAGAAGTCGAACAGGGACAATAGTACCGCTTGAATTTTGAGTCGGACGTGACGAACCGGACGGTTCAATTAGTGCTCGGTGGTGATGATTGGTCGCACCATCGGTTAGTCGGTAGGCAATACTCGCGAGAAATATCGAATGGCGATAAGCCCACGGCAAGGTAGTACACCGCGTTAAAATAACAACAGCATGCACTCTGCCTGGTATAAATACTCCAATGCTGCCCACAGAAAAACCTGCTGTACAAAAGGGCAACACGGTTAGCAAGTACACACTAGCTAGTGATGGCACCACGCTAGCTCGAAAGACAGTTACAAACTCAAGCAGCTGCCGGAAAATATTACTTTTACACGGCTTAGAGAGTCGCGGCAACATATTGCGTATATGAGAACGCATCGATGCATCCAGCGCTGCAGTGGTCCAGGGGCTCTGGCCAATAGCTGGCCACAATAAACATGAGCAAATAAGCTACTGCCAGATGAGGCAATGAGATGTGCAAAAAAAGAAAGTAATAGCTAGCATGTCTGTGTGTCGGGCAGCACGACATACAAGAACAGGTCTCGAGTCCGAATCGGTGTGAGCAATTGCAAGCTGCGGAAACGCTGAAATTGCCTGAGTGGAGGCAGTGGCGTCACTTTCTTGAGCAGTCCATCGACAACGGGCACAATCCAGACCGATTGCTTGCCCACTGTCGGTGGCTGCTGATTTCCGAGCACTGGGTCACGTCTCAGAGTGTCATCAGACCGAAGAAAGACGTCGTGCTGTCTTCGAACAGCTTTCGGGCGCCGGACACACGAACGAACAGCTCGTCGCCTTTTTCGAGGTACACCACGCCGCCAACATAGCTGGTCTCCAGGCCGTAGCTGCTGCCGGCCGGCCAATTCTTTGACTTTCGGCTTCGAAGCAAACCGTCCTGTGCCGGCTCTCCGCCGCTTCGGCTGAACCGGCGGCGCCATATTGAATGGGACAGCGCTTCCGTGCTCGTCTCGGCGAGAGGAGAATCGAACACGTCCGCCACACTGACCTGCAGCATCGAGTGGCAAGTTAAGGTTGGCAGCCAGTTGCCTGCACGACGTGAGAGGCATGTAGGCAGCTGGACGAGATGCAGGCTGCACTGAGGAAAGCTAAAGCGGAAGGCGCCGCACACTGCTGGTCGCCTGGCTGTAATCGCACGAGGTCGCAAAGAGGCTAGTGAGTGCACAGCTAACCGTCGGCTGCCATTAAGGGCTGGAGCTAAATAAATTATCGATTGTCGTGCCTGCTCGGATGTGCATTGTCGCCGCCTTTTTCTCCGGCCCAGAAGGCTTCTACAGGCTCTAGGTCGAGCCATTACCGAGCTACGGCTCCTTCCTGCAGCTGCCGTGCCGGCTGAGTGAGCCTCCTCAGTATAAGTGGCCGTGCTCGCGAGCAAGTCCCTAAAGAGCCTCAGCAGTGCGTGAGCAGTTCATAAATATTTATTGAACAGCATGTGCTCATAATTAATTCAGGAAGGATGCGATTGTTGCTGATAAAGCAAGCGTGAAATTCTGCGATGGCTAGGACGGCTAGCCACCGCTGGATTTCGGTCCAGCCAGCCAGCCATGCGCTCGAGATGAATTCCTTTTGCACTTATCGCGCAGTCAGGTGCCTAAAGTCGGAAAGTCACAGCTGCAGACGGTCGGGCCAAATTGAATCTTTGGACTAGTGTGCAGAAAAAATCCGACACGATAAGCTGTCCTTCAGGGGACTGTTGGTTATCTGCTTAGTTGCAGCACAGCTGATTAAGCTGATGACCTGGCACGAATATTGTCGGGCAGGACCCGACGAAGGTCGAGCAGACCGGCATCACAAGAAGCACTGTCGGGTCACTAGGTTAAGCAGACCTGTGCTGATGCAAATCTGCTGGCCAACATGCCATGCATAAGCCACAGAGAAACGTAGCCTACCCGAGTGCTGATGGAAGCAAGAGCTAATGAAGGCACACTCGGAGGGAGCCTGCCGAGAAGCACTTGCCAATAGGATTAAGTATTACTGCGTCCCTAAGGGAAGGCCTGCGCAGGCAAGGGCAATCTGCAGGGAAATGTACCTGCGAATAAACGAAGTAGTAGCCGTTGTCCTGGACGGTCAGATATCCACCGTTGTAGCTAAGAGGTTGAGTGACATGCGATGACCGTGCCGTGAGATCCCAGTTAGCAATCATGACACCGTCGATACCTGGTGACACAGCAAACACAATCAAATCATGAACACATAACCTTGCAGCCAAGCTTTTTGGGTCTAGACCAGCAACGAGTGTAGCAGCACGCATGTAAATGGCCACTGCCGTGCTGTTCTGAGTTAGATCCTACCTCAGCGCGCGATTTCACTGTAGACCTGAGTGGCTGTCGATCATCTAGAGAGCCCTTTAAGTAAGGGGTACCTCAGGGTTCGATCTTAGGCACCATTCTCTTCACTATCTATACTCTCCTTCTGGCCGATGTCAGGGCGTGCTTAGACAGGGATACCACACCCATCCAAGCTGGTCCATGCATTTGTGACATCCTGTCTGGACTTCTGTCACTCATCGCTTTCAGGTCTTCCGGCCTATGCAATCAGGCACTTTCAGTCAGTGCAAAACTCAGCAGCCAGGCTTGCCGATCGTGAGTGTTGCAGTCGCCACATTACACCACTTCTCATCGACCTTCACTGGCTCCCAATCAAGCAGCTTATAGACTTCAAGGTTTTGTCACTCACTCTTAGGTCTCTCCATTCTCTGGCTCCAGTTTACCTATCAGAACTAATCCCAAACCAGGCTTAGCAGCATACTGCCCACTCTTTGGACTCAAGTTTGAGCTATGCCTCAAGCTAACCTCAAATCCTTTAATTCCTATGGTCTCAAAGCCTGGAACTGACTTCCGACAGACGTCACAATTTCCCATGACTCGACAACATTTACAATGAATTTTTTTTAAACCTGCTCCTCACAGCATTACCTGAGTCCACGTGATTTTTCCTTTGTGTGCTTATTCGTGCTGACACTATGCATGTTACCACTAACCATAAAATGCATGCTGACACTGTGCATGATCCCACGAACCGTTCTATCATGCTTCCTTTACAGTGTATCTCAAGTGCCTAGACGGAGATTACATTCTCTGAGGGTGCTATATAAATGCTTTATTACTCTTTTTCTTATTATTACTTTTATTATTATTGCCAAGCACAATCTCGGCTTTCCTTTATATGTCGATGACAGCCGGCTCTACCTATCTTTCGACCCTTCTAACCTTGCATGTCATCTGACTCACTTGATTCCCTTACTGCTTGAATATATGGCATTTGCATTTGGATGGCTTCTAACTTCCTCTAGCTCATCGATGATAAGATCGATGTAATAGTTATGGGCAAATATAGTGTCACCCAAAAGTTGAAAGGTCAAACTTTCAAGATTGGTTCATCTTACATCACGGCCGTGTCCAGCTCGACCTTAGCCAACAATTTAGGCATTCTATTCCAAAATGACTTGTCACTAGATGAGCCCATTTATTTCATTGACAAGATGGCCTACTATCTGCTTAGGAAAATCACCAAAATCAGTGCCTTCTAAATAAGGGTACGATATCCAATCTAATTCACGAGTTTGTGACATTCCGTCTAGAATATTACAATTTCCCAGTGCCCTTACTCGGCTGCAGCTAGTGCAAATCTCAGCAGCTCGGCTGGTCTTTTCGACAAAGGTTTAGCTGCCACATCATGCCACTTCTGTCTGAGCACCACATTCCCTAACAATTATCAAATTGATTTCATTATCTTCAGTCTGGCTAACAGGCTGCTTCCCTAGCTTGCACCAGCCTACCTATCCGACCTTGCTCCTCCGGTGTATTCTCCCAATACCAGCTCCTCAGCATCTGCTCATCTTGCCATCCCTCGCACTAAATTGAACTCTTTTTGTGGTAGAGCCTTCAGATTGTATGCACCGAAAGTGTAGAACTATTTTCTGCCTACGGTATTGACCAGTAATGACCCTGCGAATTTTAAGTCTCAGCAGCTAGCTTTCCCTCTGCCGAAGCTAACATGCCTTTCCTGTTCTGGTAGGCTTTACGTGCATATCTGGGAATGATTCAGTGCATATAACTAGCCATGGGTCTCACTAACCGGTTGCCACGAGTGTCTTCATATTTGGTTTAGCATGTTGCAGTAAGTACGATATTTGATTGCTTTTCGTGCTTGATACCATGCATGCCACCACATTCACAGGTATTAATGATCTTACAACGAATTGGAAAACGCCTGAAAAAAGTTATTTTAGGGTGCAATACAAACGACCTATTATTATTATTACTAAACGTGCACAGAAGTGGTGATAATTCGAGTAGGACTCGAATTCTGCCGACTCAAGCACGTACAGAGGTGTGCTGAAATGTGGCACTGCCGTCTCTGAGAGAGCAACTATATGTTCAAACGGTTGAGATGCCGTAAGCCAAAACAGGACTGCGACGTAGTGATCGAAAGTTAGGAAGAAAAGCGGCAATCACGAACAATGATGCTCACATCGAGCTTCCAAGAACCTTGTCCATGTCCAATGCCTACTCCCATTGACGAGGGCCTTTGTCCGACGATCCTTACCAACACCCGTGTTTTTCCTAGCTACACAGTTGTAGTGGGGACATGGTACCTACACCCCTATTACGGCTCATTGATTTATCATCGTTCGTCGGCAATCCTCGGTTGCCACCATCGCCCAATAGGATGCCGACTGCCATCCAATCCTTGCTGGCTTTGCAGGCAACAGCTTTGGGAAGTGGCTTGCTACTCCTGCCTCTGTTACCCTCATTCTACCCCCCTCGAAGCCGCAGGGTGTGACTTCTGTGAACCAGGGCCAATGGTTGCAGTAGACTGTCTCCACACGAAAAACAAAGGTTAGCTTATTTGACAGCCTCATTTACATAGCAGCAGAAGGACCTCACCGGCTGTCACACTGCCTACAGTGGGCCACATGGGATCACCCACTGCAGGCCTCAAACCCACAACCCTGGTCGTGCAGAGCGAGCGCCTTGTCCCTGGACTAAGAGCCAAGGGCTAACAGACTATGTATATCCAGCGTGAGGCTGAAATCGCAGAACGCCTTGCTGACACCGAGCCCAATGAGCCAGAGCTAAGCGTGCTGGCTGGATGCCACCGGCCGAACCTCCTGATGCCATGACAGACCGGCACCTGCGGCCAGCTGCTTCCTCGCGAGCCAGAGGCTTCGAGCACCTAAAGGGTAGCCGAACGGCTTCAGCATCAAAAGGTGCTGCTGCTCTAGCAGCTGCTGGAGCCCACGAGCCGGCCGAGTGATTAATGCTTCTTCTGGCCTTCTGGTTAATTGCAGCTGTCTGCCCCGAGCTTAGGTGGCCTGTTTCCGGCAGGCTCACGGCAACTAGCACGAGTCTGTTCACTTGCATCGTCTCGAGTTTTCATCGGCTTGCTTGCTATCTGACCCATCTCTTACAATCACAGAATGCACGACAGTGAGCATAAGGCCCTCGAAGGGCTACGAGCAGCCGGTGGCAGACTGCACAACCAGCGTGCATAAGGTTCCAAGCCGATGCTTGTGATTCACTCTTCTGCCTAGCACCTAGCCCATAAGGCAGACAATCCACCAGCTGAAGACCATATTCTTCGACCGTCGGTTTTTCGATCCAACGTATGAAAATACTGTTTCACACACAAATCAATTTTGCATTGCCATAGCAATGTTTCAGAACTACCTGAATCACCATTGATCGTGTTGCAGTTCTGCATTTATTAACGTTATGCACACATAGAATATATATACATGTGGATATAATATACATGTATATTTGCATATACATCAGTCTGTATAATACACCCATATGCATACACACATACATACATGCAAATTTACACATACTTCCCTGCTTTTAATAGTAAATTCTAATGCACCACGATGAATGGACTTTGCTGAGCAGGCAAAACGTGGTGCTAATAAATCCTGTTGGCACTTCAGCTTTGTCGGCTTATTTGTCCTACTATTCTGTTAAAATGCCTTCACCTGCCCTGGCTTGCTAGCCAACTGATGCAGCGGCCAGACTGAGGAAGTGCAAGCTGCACCTGGCAAGCACACTTGTTCCCCAGCTAAAATTCCTGGAATTCTACACTTACAACACTGACTCCAATACTTGCTGGCATAATTTCACCAACAAGAGCCAAGAGCCACAGCAATGAAAGTAATCAGGGTCAATAGCAGCAAATGCAAAGCGCCTAGAAAGAGATTGAGTTCTCTGAGGGCGCTATATCAAGTGTATTATAATTAATATATCGAGTTGCCTCACCGGCAGTTGCAGTGGTAGAGGCACCACATTTAGTAGGAGCCAGCAGCAGCCCATCCCAATACAGACTGCAGGACACACGGCACATTGAACACCATATTCATTACCCACTTCTACCATGCCAATCCGGCCCAGCCATCTGCACGGGCAAAGGTAATCCTCCGACCTAGAAACGAACCGTGACATCAGCAAGAATCAAGATGCAGCTTTGCCCAATAGCTATTAGCTACTGGCTGGTCGACCGGCAGTGTTGCCATGTTGGTGGCCAGGTCGTTGAGCTGCTAGCCCTGTCACTTGCTCTGAACAAGACCAGCCGGCCCGGCACCACTCGAGAACTGGCATTGCGTCACTAGTCGTGTTATCGTTATCGCACAGTGCATTGAGAGAGGGTTGGGCCTCCCCGGCTGGCTCGCTGGCAGTAAGTTGACTGGCCGAGCAACAGCAAAGATTAAGATAATTGGACATAGCAAACCAGCAGTAATTCAATTATCGTTGAGATTAGGCACCGTTGCTGTACCACCAGCAGGCCAGCCGACAGTGGTCAGCAGCAGGGAGAGCAGCCGACAAAGCCCAAAAGGATCTCAGCAAGGACGTTGATTTCGGTGTGAGTTCAAAGGAAGGCACAAGGACAAGAAAGAAGCCACAGCACCAAAAAAAAGACAGCTCACCGGCACCTTGCCCACTGCTGCTGCCTCTGCCCTGGCCACTGCCCGTGATGGGGACCTGGGCATTGGCGATCAGATGAGCAGTGGGCCGATGCTGGGCATGGCCATAAACAGGCGATCCGGCTGCGCTGCCCGACGACGAATTGCTTTCTATGCCTGCCGACATCACCGAGGGCACTGCAAATAGGACAACAGTAGCAGAACGATTTGCAAGCCAAAGCGATACACTGAGGTAAAGGAACAAGAGAAGTAAAAAGCAAATCAGCAGCAGATTGAGGGAAGTGGCTGATAATGACCGAGCTTCTACGTGGTAGAAAAAATCGAGGGACAGAGCAGCAAGATAAGGTGAACAATGGGAGAGTGCGTGTGTGGAAGAGCGCACATGTAGGCGGGTGAGTGCGGACAAGCATGGCTGCATGCATTGTGTGTGTGCGTGTGCGTGTGTGTGTGTGTGTGTGTGTGCACATATGAGCGAACAATGTGTGCTAATGTGCGCAGACGATGGCAGAGAGCCAGATGCAAGAGTGGATGAAAACGGGGGGGGGGAGAGAGACAGACAAACAGGCATGCACAAACAAAGGCAGATCAAATTTTGGGTGCAGCTTCTACAAAGTCAAGCAATTGTGTCATACCGTGCTTTCACAACCCGAATGTCGTAGCCTTGTTAGTGTACATCTTATCTGTCCTCTATCCATCAGCACCTGACTGCTCACAAAGCTAGCTTAAGTCACTTATCATGTAGCCACAGGCGTAGAGTTTCTTGAGTCAATGTATCATCTAAGTCGATATATGCAAGACCAATTTTCAAAAGCTATTGTCGACCAAAGTATGCATTGCTGACATTAGATACTGTCCCAGAGCAATAGCAACCGTCTCCAGATGTGGCATCATTGACACAGCACCAGCTGCCAAGACAACAGGTATTCTGTATGAAGTGTCCTCATACCAGCACACACCTATACTAGCACTTCCCTTAAATGCATGCACATATAATAAAAACAATAATAATTTCTTTGTAGACCTAGCGGTGAAGTTCGTATATGAGGGCATGTCCATGAGTGTGTACTTACACTAGGACTGTGCCGAATAGTTGATTTTCACTATTTGGCAAAATATCAATAACTGATGAACTATTCGGCCAAATACGAATAATGACATACAAGGTCTACCGAAAACATTCAAAATTTAAAATGTAAGCAAAAGTTGCAGTTCAGTAATTTAATACATACATTAAAAGTAAGCAGTTAAGTACAAATAAGTTTTCATACTTTGCCAATCTTTATAAACTAGGATTGGAACTAATTTAACCAAACTTCTAAACTGCCGCTTACAGCATTCGAACTCGGTCCAATCGCTATTATTCGGCAGAATACCAAATAATTATTTGGCCCAAATGCGAATAATAGGTGAATGTTTGGTGCAGACCTAGTTAACACATATCTCAAGCAATGTCAACAAAAGTCAAGTGCCCAGGACATCTGAATAAGTATCGGCAATGGTGTGTTGCTGATGTCGGGTAAATATCTACTCTTCTACGGGATCGGTTGTCATCGATATACTTCATGTGACAGCTCTGATGGCATTTCAATAGCAGGCTGCAATCTTAGATTCAAACATCGTCATATTAATAAACGAATAAAGGCAAGGAGACGAAATAATCAAATTACCACCCCGAACAGGAATACCAATAAAGAAACAGCCTCGACCCACGAGCATGTGTGCTTAAAAACGCAAATAACTTTTAAACAAACGACTTGCATCAAACTCCTATGGATGCCAGCTGCCAACCGTTCGCTGAGATCAAGCTCGGTGCAGAGTTAGTCTGACTTTTGCCAGTAACTGCTGATTATGGTGCACGGTGCAAACACAAGCACCGATGAAACAACCAAAATATTCACCTATTGCACAACCACAACCCCTATAGCACTAAACATAAGCTTACAGCACTAAATACTAGATGTAACAGCACTAGATAGGAAAGAAAAAAGCACATTGCCTAAACAGTTTTGACTTTTTACCCACGATATCTAATAATGGAATTTGAAGTCTAAGCCTTACAGCAATTCTAAGGATGGATCACAAACTCTAAGAACACATACTTCCCTCAAAATGAAAACAACAGAAAAAACAACAGAAAGATGATTTTTATCGCGTCAGTAAGCAGCCCATAGCTACATCTGCACTACAAGCAATATTAAATTACATTAATCAGAGCTAATTGGTCAACATTTTAACTCAACATTTTAGTCATCAATAGATATAAGTCTATTAACTGCCATGTGGGTAACAGAAACTCGTGAAAAGCAGAAATAGCTTGGGAGATGCCGCTGCTTCCTGCTTCCACTAGACTTTACTTGGGTGGTACTCTGCCGATTGGTATCCTTTTCAGCATTACTGCTCGAGTGTGGGCTTAGTCCTGGTGGCCATGGATACTGCTTGCTCTATATTCGTCCATTGACTAAAGCTAGATGTTATAATAATATAATTACAATAATAATAAATGCACTTGATAAAGCACCCTCAGAGAACTCAATCTCTTTCTAGGCGCTTTACTTTTGCTGCAAAGGGAAATTGTTGCCAAGAAGTGCAGTCAATAAAAGAAGCTGAGCGTTTCAGTATGTTCCAATCAGGTTGGGTATGGATCCAGCAATATCATGCAGAAAATGCAGTTCCCGCTGGTGCTGCAGCCACTGCAGTAGAGGCATTAATCACTGCTGCAGAAAAAACTGTACCATATCGCAAAAGCATAAAGGACCTGAGGTAGATACTCCTACGACATTGGAGGAAGAGCAGGAGCAATTTTTCATAGCATATGCTTGCTCGATTAAAGAAGTGCAGCTGCACGGGTTTGACTGAAGCGGTGGCAGGACAGCTACCGAATCCGTGGCTACAGAGAGCCCAAGTACCAACCCCGTGATGTAGCAGTCTACAGATCCTTAGCTCACACTTAAAAATATTCCACTAATCTACTAAATCTGCATTCCTATTCGTTAAGTGTGATTGATTGTACATGCACCTAGGCTCTTTGTTTGTCGATCCACCCATCCACCTATTTATTCACCTCGGAGCCCCTCCAGCATTCATAAGGGTGGGTCATGGCCTACTATCCCCAAGATGCAATTGTGCTTATGGTCTCTCTCTTGTGGCACCTTTGGAAGGTCCATGGTCATTCCATCCCCTTACCCTCAGTCCTTCCGCTCCCATCTCCCTCTCCCCCACCTCCAGGTCTAGGGTCTGTCGGATTATCTGGTGCTTGCGATGCTCACATGTCGCAAGACCAGTCAAGTACATAAAAAGTTATATCTTACTAGCTCTACAGCATAGAAATCGAACCTCATGAACGACCAGTAAAAGCTCTGGCTCAATCAATGCAGCTTATCAATATAGGTGAGCCGCAAAAGAAGAGCTCTCATTTATTAGCACCTGTCGGAGCAGAAGACTGGTGCACGAAGTTTCCAAGCAGTCAGAAATAGTGGAGGTAACAACATTGGCACACTTACAAGTCACTTGACCACTCAGCCGATTCGGGAGCAAAGGCTGTTTTATCACAGGTTTATGCCAAACAGGGCACCCATCACAGCTGCCGGTATATAATGGACACTTTCTAGCAGTGCTCTACACCTCGAGCTTAAATTCAACAGCAGTCGATTTGGTAAGGAGAGCCATGCCAAATCGGAGCACTTCCAAGCAGCTGTGTAGGATTAAAAAAAGCAGTAATTCGCACGATTGCAGCTATGGTGGCAGTAAAATGTGTATGCAGAGTTATACCCAGGAGGAGGAGGTTAAATTTTGGCCAAGATGAAAGGAGAGCTAAATTGGGTGAGCCGGAAGGTATATCCAAATGGGGCCAGAGGCTTCCTTAAGATGCCTATGATAGTATAGTGGACGATTTGGCTAGACAGAGTAACCTCTTGATTTGTCGGTGTCTCTATATCGGTCACTATCTCAATGCTTCCTCTCCTTCCCTGTATGACCGTCTGTCTCTGTCTGTCTGTGTCTCGATGTCTCTCTTCCTCTCTCTTTCTATTAAAGCTTGATTCAGTAGGAAAGGTGGAAATGCTATAATGCAGGTACTCCACGAAGCTTCTGTAGCACTGAAGTAGCAGCCATTAGACCCGTCATGTTAAATGTGACATAATTCTAGCACAAGTTTCAATGTGCCATACTTATTGCTTGTCAGTTGTTCTGTTCTGACCATCTAATGCCATGCAGGCACGTGCTCTCTCAGAGCAGCAGCTGTTCATATCATTCATCTAATTGTACTTTAAAAATCGAAGCTGCTGCACTTAGCATATAAACTGTCCATCCTACAGAGGCTTCACATTTCATTATTAATGACAACATTGCCTCTCCTTAGCATTATTACTCAAGCTTCAACTTAGCTGATAATGAAATTGGGTGATCAGCAAGAGGGAAATCGTTCATATATGGGCACAATGCCTGAGAGTGAAAAGAACATGGTCTTTACACTCGGGCTAAAACTTTTGGGTGGGTACGTCTGTAGGTGAAATGCCCATGATTCTCCATATACTTACCATAAATTCGGAAGGGCTAAACAGCTTTTAGCAGGGTGCCACATACTGCAACCACATAGTTGCATGATCAAATCAATCGTGGGATATAATTACCTTTTCTCAGCTGACTTTCTACTTCTTTAGCTCCCACCTGCAAAGATAGTGCATACAGTACTGGTAGTTTGTGACTAAAAAATTCTTTCGATACAAACATTCACTTAGCATGCTGCTGCCGAGTAGGCTAAGCACTCTATATGTGACACCGAGAACGAAAGGCAAGCAGCAACTACTGCTGCCGATAGTCCATTTGGATAGTCGAACTTTAAAACAGGTAGTCTTATAAGAACTACCCAGCTTTGACATTTTTCTGAGGCTTGAAGTCACAGTGCTAGTAAGGTCTATTAAATTTTTGCAGCAGCCTTCTGCTGACATCCATTGTATACTCTAGCAGGTATTTTTGCTCCCAGATTCCATGAATATCAAACTGATACTGACTGATCTATACGAGCAGTCGGTATGCTCTGGTCAGGAGATCCACAGCCACTAAGCGATTAAAAAGCTGTACACGTATCTTGTGCCAGCAATTACCAGCCAACAGGGCCAAGATGGCAGCTAGGCATCCAGCATCTTCTAGTCCATACTAGATTCACAGAGCAATATTTAGATGCAGTAACCCTGTGCGGAGTAATACATTCCCAAGACTATTCCCGTAGATGCATCGGTGCAGCAACCGGCCCAAAAAAATTTGAAGGCTAACTTCTAGTTAAACAGAACTGAATAAGCACTATTCTAATGAGTCTAGTTTGAGATTGTGAGATGGTACATAACTGAGTCAGCAGCAATATTGGTGATAACAGCAGCCGAAACGTAGCAGCAGCAGCAGAACAATAACAATAGCCCAAACCTGTTCATAGTCCCTGCTAGCCTTTGTTATGGGGACAGGCAGATCAGCCTTTGTAACAGCAACTCTGACATCGACTCTGTTGCTGCACCTGCAGGGATCGAGCAAGATTACCAGTCATACCCTCTTTGCAGATTGCCCATCAGGCCCTGCTAGCTGATTACATTGATCTTCAGGATCGGTTGGAGCTAGGACAATTAAGCACTAGCTCCAACTGCAGGACAAGACAGGTCTCGATGCCTGAGCCTGAGCTGTGGTCATGATCAATTCGGCAGGCCATAGATAGGGCAATTAAAGCAACAGCAGCCATCACCCTGAGCTATGCTGTAGAGCTAGTGGTATGAATGCCCAGTGGGTCGACTCCATTAATATCCTGTCAGAGTACCACTCGAAGTTCAGGGAGCTAGAAGACTGCAACATATTTTCCTAGTCCCATCACAAGCTATTCCAATTAAAAGCAACTGTTGAGACCATAAATATGGGTCCTCGTTGGTTTACTAGACTGCAACAAGTTCAGCCACCAGCCTGTTGCATCCCGAATGAGAGCGGTTATAAGAGTAGACACATCACGTGACAAGGTACTTCACAGAGGCAGAGTGATGAGCAGAGGTGCATGCATATAAATGGGAGACTACCCAAAAGCTAAACCACGTTGCAAGGTGGACAGAGGCACAAGGACACGATGGTTTGATGAGAGACCTATAAATGCTTAAAAAATGTGCAACTTCACTCATAGATACACACTAAGACACAACACTCCTATCCTCATCTCTCTATTCTCACTATATCTGTCTCAGTCACTCTGTGTGTCTCGCACTTTTCTCACTTTCTTGTCTCTCTCTCTCTCTTCTTGTCTGTTCTATACCTCTCTTTCTGTCTTTTCAATCGGTATCCCTCCCTCCTCCTCCTCTCTCTCCTGCCTCTCAATCTTTCTTTAGCTACGACCATTGTCAGGATAAACAGCTGGAAGAGATCTTGCTTTTGCGTGTCAGGCTGCCATTGAATCGGCAACAATAATCGTACTAGCACCTGAGCCCCACGGCATTTGCAGCACAAGTGTTTGGTCGTTAATTAATTTAAGATCATTACCGATATTAGCCTACTGCTATCGACCATTGCGCTCAGCTTTCCCTAGACGCAGCAACGAGCTGTGTATCTGAAATAACCAACTGCTAGCTGTATCTCGTTCCGGCATCGTGGATGTGTAAGTCTGCCCTCAACATAGACACCTCGCGTACCTGATAATGTCATACTTGCAAGGACACTTCGGAGCCATCGCTTAAGGCAGCTCAGCTTACCGAGCGTGCCAAAGCGTTCAAAAAGGCAAGGCTCGGTGTCAACGTTCTCGGACCTCGGAGGTGCCAACGATCAACGGACAGACACGATGACCAAGAATCGTACCAAAGCGTGCTCCACATCAAAACCTGGAAGGGCTGGCAAAGCACTCGCGAATTCCGAATTGTGCCAGCCATCTCAGCAAAGCAGGAACACTCTCTCAGCAAAGCAAGAACGACTAGAATGCACGTAAGACACACCCTGGGAGGGGGTTCGCAGAGCACAGGCAGGCGTGAGAATTAAAGAGTCGTTCGCTGAAGACTTTCCCGACAAAGCCGTCGTAGAGCCTGGCCTGCGGGGGGGGGGGGGGGGGGGGGGGGGGAGGAAGGGACCAGCCCGAGCAGTCGTAGAGCTGGGCCTCTGGTGCGATGAGCGGCGGCAACAGCGCCGTGCGGCAGACACTCGAGCCCGTCAGTGGCCGCTCGCTCACTCGCCCGCTCGCTCACCTTCTGCACGATGTCGAGCAGGTCTTCCAGCTGTATGCAACACTCGCCGTGCCGATCGCTGCTCCACATCTCACGTATGGTGGCGTGCGACGAGCACTCGAGGCACAGCTTGCCGCGGTTCTCTCGCGCTATGCGCAGCTCCGATACCAGTTCGCTGTACTTGTGGACGGCGAAGGCGGCCATGGCCAGGCTGGCGACGCAGACGCCCAGCAGGGCGACGAAGCAGACGATCAGCAACCGCTGACGGCAGAAAGCTAGCAGCCGACCGCGAGCCGCATCCGGCGGCGGCGGCTGAGCTCTCGTCGCGCCGCCGCCGTCAGAGTTCGAGCTTAGCAGTCGCTGAGTCGTCTCGGTGTTCTTGTCGGTTCCATTTTTGAACGAGACGCCGCCGCTGCCACCGCCTTCGCCGCTGCGACAGGGCGCGCCGCGGTGCGCACTCCCAGCAGCCGGCATCGACATAATTCCGAGGCTCTCTGAGTCAGGCCAGCCAGTTTGCGTTTGTGGTCACGTGGAGCCCGTTCTCGAGTTGTCCGATCCGCAACTCTAGCGCCGCCCACCCGCCGAGTTGCCGCCGCTCCGCGGCGCATTCGCCCGGCTATAGTTGGGTTGCGCTATCCAGTCAGGGACGGTACGCAGCCGCCAGCGCCCCGCCTCTTCCTGCGTAGTTGGTTTCGAAAACAGTTTTGCTACTCCGAAGTGGCCGTCGCTTTTCTCACAATAAATGGGACCGTTCGAGGCACCAGTCATACTGACAGACAGACCGATGAAAGCAGCTCGCTTATAATTGGCAGGCGGAGGACCCCAGCAGACGACCGCGAGCCGGGCGCCACAGCATTATCCCGGCGTTCCTTCGCAACGAAATGCGAAGCCAGTCGTCTGGACTGACGTGACGTGCCATCGAATGCAGACCGTGTGAAAGGACTAAGCGCGTCGCGAAACCTTCGAGACCGTCAATCTTGAACGAGGACGGCTAGAGGGAGAAGGTAGAGCGGACGCAGCCCCTGCGGGGTGTGGCAGCAGGAGGGCCCGCCGGCGCTCCTACAGGTACAGGCTGTTCAAGCACCTCACTGACTCTTTGCTTCCGAGGAGGGGTTATCGAGCGTAGACAACTACTCGAGACGCTGTATTCGCGCGCAAGCCCCGCGCAGCGCGCAGCCTTCGGCGCGCTGATTCAGCCACTGGCGCGGCGGAAGTGTCCACTCCTTTTTTGTGGATTGGGCTGAAAAGACTGCGAGAGCGCCGCGAATTCGGTGCGCGCGCCTGCGTTTAGTTTGCCGGAGTGGACGGCCGTGCGGCTTTAGTGGGCGATCGCATGTTTAGAGTTGCTCACGAGGTAATATTTTTTTGAGTGGGTCTAAAATGGCCTGCCGAGCTGCGCGGTCGGTGCCAGTCCCTGGCTCTCCCAAAACGGAGACTGCCATTTTCTTGTGTGGGGTAATGAGCGTTTCCGCGTGGTGATGGGATAATAAGCCTTTCCGCGCTGGCTCCAAAGAATGCTTTGACGCTGCAGCACTCCCCCAATGTCGTGGTTTGTGTGGTTTAGCCCCTGGCGCAAAGATGCCCCAATTCCCTGGCCACGCGCATCAGGCCCGTTCCATTGGCGAGGCCACACAGAGCTTCGACCCTGCCGCGAACGTTGGTATTTGGGGCAGCCGTAAGGCTGCTGTCTCGAAACTGCGCGCCGCGTTGCCTGGCATTACCTTATCTTCCTGTAGCGTTACTTTCAATTCTCTGGCGACAAATCCTGCTGCGAGACGTAGGCTGCCTACGATGCCGGCACACCCTAAAGACTTCACCCAAGTAGCGAGCGCTGGTCAGTGTCAGTACAGCTGCACCAATAAAAATGTATACCTCAGGCGAACCTCTAATCCTTCGGAGATCGTCCCTTTAGTTCGTAGGCTCCCAAAGCCTGGAAGTTTCTACCGATTTGCGTTACGACATCTCCTGACTTGTCCACATTTAGGAAGAAACTAAAAACGCATCTGTTTATCACAGCATTTTGTAGGTTTCTGCGATTCGTCCTTTATATGCTTATGCGTGCTGACACTGTGCATGCTGCCACTAACGATGGTTTGGTCCAGCGGTTAAGGTGCTCGCCCCGACCAAGGTCTAGCTGAGGTCGTGGGCTCGAACCCCGAGGCATATGTGAAGTGCCTGAATAAAGATCAAGTTCTCTTGGGGCGCTATACAACTGAATTATAATTATATTTATATTGCATGCTGACCCTGTGCATGTCACCCCTAACCCGAACCTCTTTTTGTTCATTGAGCGTGCTACCACTAACCATTTAATCGTGCTACCTTTGCAGCAAATGTAAAGTGCCTAGAAAGAGATTGAGTTCTCTGAGGGTGCTATATCAAATGTATTATTAATATTATTATTAGAAAAAGCCTGCGAGCAGCTACTCGGACTCAGGGTGAGACTCGGACTCGTACGGTGAGAGGGGCCGCTCAGGGCCTCCGCCGGATCTGCTCAGAAGTGACACAATTCTGGCGCGTCGTCCGACCCCGCGAATCTGACCAAATCTTTCGGAGAGGGACAATGGGATAACTAATGGAAAAAAACACGAGACGAAGTACCCGTCGAACTAGGCCAGCCGCGCGAACGTTTCCAAAAGCACAAGAAGACGCCTTCAGGGATGTTTGTCCACTCAGGAGTGCACCTGAGTGGTCTATTGGGTACGTAAATTAAATACGCGTCCGCTACGTCCTGCAGTGCTTCGGCGAGTAGCTCTGTGGTCAAGAATATCGCCTGCCCAGCCGGATGCTACGTCTTGTCCGCTCGCCGTGAGCTGACGGTGAATGTATCACCTGTGGTAAGGCAGGCCTGCAAACATGCCGGACCGCTGCCCTGAGCTCAGGGTCCAGTATGAGTCTACGTTTACTAAAAGCCCATCGCCGTCATAGTTCAGGAGGTAAGGTGCTCGCTTTTCACAACCGAAATCGTCGGTTCGAATCTTGCAGTGGGCGATTCCTTATTTCCAACTGCAAGCTGTGGTGAAAGCCGTTAACGGTCTTCTGCCGATAGGCAAATGAGGCTGTTAAGGCTTCAGAAGCAGTTGATCCTCCTGGCCCTCACATAAACCCTATCCGCTCGTGTGACAGAGTGATTCGTGCGACAAAGTGACGAAACATCCTCCGCAGTTGATCGAACACTCATCATCATGCACTGTACGTGAATACTGAAGGCGGACGAATATGTCAAATCTCAGTCTTTTATCGACAGGCAACTCGCGCGGACTTTGTTGAACGCTCATTATCATTCCAGTCACCTCAACCGCTGTTTTATCACTCAGATAACCAAACCGTCGCCACTCACTAAAACGCCTGAACGCTAAATTATTATCATTATGACTAGGTAGCTCTTAGGGATTAAGAGCGGTTCGTGAGTTCTAATCATAATAATAATAATAATAATATTGCACTTGATAAAGCGCCCTCAGAGAACTTAATCTCTTTCTAGGCGCTTTACATTTGCTGCAAAGTGATACGCAACAGAATAGTAAGTAAAATCATGCTTGAAAAACAAACAAAATGAATAACATGGTTAGGGGTTACATGCACTGGGTCAGCATGCAAATGTGGTTAGTGGCAGCATGCACAGTGTCAGCACGCATAAGCACATCGAGGACGAATCACAAGGACCCACTAAATGCTGTCCCAAATAGGTGTGTTTTTAAGTTTCTTTTAAATGTGGTCAGGTCAGGGGATGTTCTGATGCAGGTCGGGAGGGAGTTCCAGGCTGTGGGAGCACACGAGCTAAATGCACGGTCTCCAAAGGATTTAAGGTTTGTACGAGGTATTTATAGACTGTTGGATTCCGAAAAGCGAGTGGTACGATGCTTTGCCTGATGGGGTAGTATATCTGAAAGATAGGCTGGAGCCATAGAATGAAGAGACCTAAAAGTGAGCGACAAAACCTTGAAGTCAATCCGTTGCTTGACTGCTAGCCAGTGCAGGTCGGCGAGAAGTGGAGTAATGTGGCAACTGCGACGCTCACGACAGACAAGCCTAGCTGCAGAGTTTTGCACCAGCTGCAATCGCCTGATCGCACATGCTGGTAGGCCAGTAAGCAGTGAGTTGCAGAAGTCGAGACGAGATGTCACGAATGCATGGACCAACTTGGACGTGGTATCCTTATCTAAACAAGCCCTAATTTTAGCAATGTTATGAAGCTGAAATGAACTGAATACATTGCGCAGCTCAGGCCTTATAAATGGGCAGTCGGAAATGATAGTTGAGAGTTGTACTTTATGCTTCTTGCTGAGAGAACGCTGTCGCACTTTGCAACTATTGGCATACTTGTGCACGTCGACGCGGAGGCTTGTGCAGCTCTTTAGTCGTGCTTCGAGGCTGAAGATTTACGGAGCTCAGCGGCTCGTCGTCTGGTCTGTCGTCAACGACATAGCCACCACCGGTCCCGTCTGTGCAGCGCTAGCTCCTCGAATCGAGCATTGAATTGACTTCAAGATCCCATCTCTGGCCTACATGTCGCTCGCTCGCATCAGCGTTCCTATCTCCGACCTCATTGCTCACCCCAGTGCGCTCAGACTCGCGCTTCACCCACTCCTCGGCTTACGGTGGTCTTGGCTTTAATAGCACAAAATAGAACTATCTTGGTGATTCGGCTTTCGGTTCGTGAGCGCCCAAAGTCAAGAGCTCGCTTATGGCTTCTGTCTCCACCTGAAATGATTTGGCAACATTTAAGCCCCAGCCAAATACGCACTCCATAACCTGTGCTCATACCAACCAGCGGCCCTGAGTGTCCTAATGTCGGCTTCGTTATGCTAAGCGTGATACAAGTATAATAATAATACATTTATAAAGCGCCCTTGGAGAATTGAATCTCTTTCTAGGCACTTATCAGATGCTATTTTAAAAGCATTACAAAATGATTGGAGGTAACATCCACAAGCAGCAGGTATAGTGTAAGAGGTATATGCACACGAAGAACGAATTGCATACACCCACACAATGCTGTAATAAGCATACTAATGCTGCGATATTGTGCTTGTCCATAACTCTTGATTTTTTATTTATCAATAAGTTAGAAAGCGTCTGGATACAGATTTGATTCTCTTAGGGCACGACGTACAACAATTATTATTATTACTGTTATTTCACCCGAGTCTGTCGGACATCCGAAACGACTAGCGTAGTCCCGACTTCGAGACACTGAGTAAGAAGCTTCAAGCATTTGAGGCATTTATTTCGGCGGTGTTCCGAAGTTGTCGCCAGGTTTGTTCGTATACGTAAAATCAAGCATTCATAAAGATGAACCGAGATTTGGGCTGGACCTACACCGTTAAGACGCAGTGCGATCTGCCAAATCGGAGCTCAGCTGACGTACTGACTACTCCCTCGGAGGGAAAGTGTTGATCGTCGGCAATTTTCGACCGCCGGATGCCTAGGCTTTGGACGCCGCTAAATTCGTTGACGTTGTGCTTTCGTTAACAAGAATGAAAACGCCGCAGGTCATTGACAAGGAGTTGTCCGGGTCGAAAAAAGTCGCGGTGCACAGCCTCAAGTCCGCCGGCTGCAATTGGCATTCGATTGGAAAGAAAAAAACTGAAGCACAGCCGTAAAGATCGATAGCAAGCAGCTGCTAGGCCCTTGAGTACTGCACCGCTTCGATAATCAACAAGAAAAAGGGCACATCAAAACATCGCCCGGCTTCCTTTAGAATCGAGTGGCATAAGGTAAACTTCCAGGCGTGAGTACACGGCTCTAAAGGATGGCCGGCACTGTGCTACTCGCGAAATAGTCAACATTCACTTGATATTGCTGAATATTACAGCTTCTGCTAACCGGGCATTCTCTGTTTGGCATACGGTTGACATTTTAGGTTTCGATCTGATTAAAGTTGGGTGCAGATAGCAAACGGTGTCCTGCGAACAATGGGCACGAACTCTCAAGCCATTCGAGAGCCACATGGCCGGCAGCGAAATGGCTTAGAACCGGGTCACGAGACAACCCCTGCAAGAAACCGTTAATAAAATCGTTGACGTACTAGTGACATGAATCGAATAGCTGTACACACATATGGGAAGATGGTGGATTGATATCTCTCGCATGATATGCACCCTAATGATATCGAATGGTATCGTGGGCAGATTATCAATCAAGATCTATTTTTGCTGTATAGCTACAGCGACGAGATCTTAAAAATAAAACATAATTTCTAGCAGCATTCGCTAGGCTTGGGGCTCAGAAGAGAGCACACTTGACGGCTAACGCAATCGTGATAAGATATGCAGGGCAATCGTCCAGCTACAATGGGTATCTTTCTTGAGCTGAGGATCGCAAGCTCATACTTGTAAATGTTGGAGGATGGCTGAGATTGAGACTAAACGCCTGTTGTAACCGAATGACTCGCCAGCGTCTAAGCTAGCTTGTCGTGCTAAGACATCACCATGTCTGCAGTAAAGAGCACCGACGAGAGTCTGAGCAGCTGCCGATAAACCGTAACACGAATGTCGTAGCTTCACATCGCTCTGTCACTACCTTTTCACTTTGCTCTGTCACTACCAACTGTCCAGCTTTGTATGTCTAGGAAGTCAGTTTAAAAGATGTTCAAAATGCCGGACCCTCGGTCTGCCGCTACGTCGTTGGTGAGTTCAGACAGACGAAAGCAACGGCATGTTAGTAATTTAGCTGACTACGCTCTGGCGAAAAGTAATTGCAGCGCTGACTAAAAGTCTGTTAAAGAGATCAGATGAAACAGCAGTCCGTTGGACAAGGGAATGATCTGCAAATGCTCACATGCGGTGTTAAACAGGGCTAGCCGAAAGCACAGAAATGGGAAGCCGCGATGCTTTGATCGAGACGATAAATTTAACCATAGCCGAACCGCGAGGCTGCTTGAAGCTCACTACAGTCATTACGCCTTCCAAACAATACGGCATTACTAATGTCTAACTAACATGGCCCGGCGTGGCATCTATGGCCTATAGTAAGTGCATTAAGCCAATTGCCAAGATGTCAATTTATGTCGCCAGTTTGTGACATAATCACAATCACTATGCTCGTCTTGATCACCAAAGAGCAAGCTTCTGGGCCACTGAATGGTGGTTAAATGAGCGTCAAAGGGCGACACCAAACTTATCTAAATAGATCAAACTAGACTGAGTTACACTCAGACGTCTTATGCAGAAGCAAGGAGATGGAGTGCCAGAGTTGGCAATCCCAGCAGTTAGGCTGGAGCAGACTGGATATGGTCTTTGTCAGATTCGGATGCCCGTGTCAGCGATAAGACAACCTGCTCGGTGAGCCTTTACTTGATAGTTGCTATAGCTCTGGATTCGTTATCCTAGCCCTCCTTGGAAGTTCAGTGGTTTTACGGCTCCCTCCAGAGATAGTTATTCGCCACAATCACGGAACACGCAGTATGTGTTAGTCTTCGCAGACGCGAAGCTTGCACCTCGAATCGTGGCAAGCCAGCCCTAGGAACCGTTACAATGCTTACAAGAAGGGCATCCGGTGCCGGATTATACCCTGTGGAGGCCCCAACAGTTTAAACTTTCTGGGCCACCCTTGCAAATTAGCTCTCAATTCATTTTAGTTTCATTTTGAGACTCATAGTTCGTATACACCGATTTATTTATGAAAAAATAAAGTCTAACAATTATTAATGTTACCAAGCAAACATTAAATTGCTTAGCATAATAAACTAAATAAATTCAACTATTTACTTCTTTTCAACTTTCTTTTCAACGATTTGCATAATTTTTGTGTGATGAAATAATTCAGGATATTTTGAAAGTCTAACTTTTTCAGGACGTGTTCAGTAGCCACACTAGCAATTAAGTTTAGTCTCCCTCGTATCATTGAAGGCTGATGGCAATTTTTCAGTAGTTCTAACCTCGGAAAAATGCTAGCACCAGTAGCGATCGTGATCGTAAGACACCAATTGATTCTCACTGCTGTCATACATGGGTCTGGAGCTAGCAGAAACTCGCGATACACTAATACAAATATTTCTTTCTGAAGGTTTCTTGCGAGCTGGCTATTGCGGAACTTACTCCATGGAGTAAGTATAGTGTGCGTACGTCTTCCGCTAAACGAAATTAACACCATATATTAAAAGTATGAAGATAGCACTCGATTTTATTTAAAAAAATGATAGTTGACAAAATTAGCTTTTTAGACAAACTGTTGCTCGAATTTTGTGCATGCTGAACTTGCATTTTGAAACGATTGAGGAAAGCTGTATTGCAAATTTTAAAGATAAAATAAACATTATCTTGATCCGTTGTCGAGGCCCTTAAAAGGTACAGGGCACACAGGCTGTTGCCTGGTTTTGCCTCTGATAATCCGTTCGGAGGGTGACAGCTGCAAAATACGGTAGCAATTAAAAACGTTCATACAGTACATTAGAGTTTCATATTTTCAACTTAGGACAGTATATTCAAAAGCCTACAGAGGAGGAGAGGCTACATCAGTGCAGGCCAAGCCATAAAGTGCAAGTCACTAGTCCAAGATCGAAGTACAGCAAACTCGCCATTGAAATGTGCTTTTATTGTTGCCTAAACCATAGATTACGACGTGATCGGTTTCCAACTGTATGAATCAGGAGCCACTAATAATCTTGATTAATATCACCATCTGAGAGATTTAACATACGTACTCTTAAATTAATTATAAAAATAAGACATTTGCATAGCACCACAAGAGAACTAAAACTCACTCCGGGCAATTTATATATGCTGTAAAGGAAGCAAGTAAATTGGCTAACGGTAGCATGCATTGTGTCGGCACATACGAGCACACAACGGAAGATTCACAGGACAGCATGCCTGTGAGAGGCACACGGCTGCAGCCTTACATGAGACGCGGGTAGCCGATTGGTCTGTCCGAGTGACCGTCGGGCTTCAAGACGTGGCTGCTGCCTTAGTGAGAGACTCTAGAGGCTTGCGCTCATATTTAAGGTGCTTTCCAGCAGGGAATCTGACGTTTTTTTAGGTCGGCGAATAATGATGCTTGCACAGCTGCGGTCATTCGACGCAAGTTCTGGGCTGGTTTTAGAGAGAAACACTGGGAGTATTTTGAATAGGGCATTCTATATTTTTTACAGCAGCCGAGGAGAAGATTTTTGTAGACAGGTCTACAGAGGTATGCCAAGTGACGCGTTTCAAATCGGCTGCACAATTTTTCACGATGTGCTGGCTTAACGAAGCTTCTGGGAGGCAAGCCTCCTGCTTGAGCTTTCGGTTCTCTCTAATGGGTAATTGCGATTGTTTTAAACTGGCGCCAACGAGCCTTTCTGGGTGTCCGGCGCGAAGCTGATCCACAGAAAAGCTACATACTATTTTAGATAGGGTTTAGGTAAGCCTGCCCATCTGATGTCCTTAAACTCTGTTTTAGGTTCTAATTTTGGAGGTTGAGTTTTCATTTCAGAGGGTTTTTGAAAAGAGTTCCACGCAGTGCTCTTTCGATGCCAATATTCGAAATTGAGTGCAGTATAATCCTAGAGCGGCTGAATAAATCGTTTTAGATACCGCTTCTTTGGCTCGCACAATCGGACTCTTCTCAGCTTCTAGAAAGGGCATTAAGTTTTCTCTTCTTAAAGAACCGTAAGAATTTTAAGAATTGCGCGAATGCGGCCTTCCCGTCGGTTGAAAATTTGACGCAATGCTTTCAGTACATTCAATTTCCAAATAGGACCCTTTAGGCAGAAAGGGTTGCTAAACAGACTGCTCTCTTAAATCAGCTCCGTGGGCTGCTAAGCAGCGGCGACGTATGTGTGCTAGCCGTATCAAGTCGCCCGATCGTGTTGAAATTCAGCCGGTCGCCGCAGATTCCTCCAGCAGCGAGGGAGCGGCAGTGATGGCAAAAGAGTATTGCCCATTGACCTATTGACCCATAGAGCAGTACCTACCGAGCCGCTGGCCTTCTACCCAAAGCCAGACAGCCCCATCTCGGTGCCTACCATGATTTCAGGGAGAGAGCAGTAAATTAATGCATTGCATACAAATGTATCGCCCAGTGGGTCTAGAGGCTTTCAACAACTACTCTACTACTGCCGACTATGGCACATCCTTTTCAGCGGTTCTGAGCTGCTACTTCCATGTTACTCACTACCTCAACTGCTCTCCTGACTCTGCTATGCTTCCCACTTTTTCTTTGCTGCGTGAGACAAAGTCTGTTGGCTACCGAATGCGTACCGAAAGCTGCTTAGGCTGTGAGTGCCCTATACAAAACTCTCCTGCGCAACACCCACATGGTCTTTACGACTTTGTGGAGTTGCAGACGCAAATACAATACATTACATTGCCGGCGACATATCTTCAGCGCTCAGATTCGAGGGGCGTTCCTCCAGAGGAAGAAACCAGTTCTTTTTTAGATGCCAAATGGCCGAGTGTTGGGTGCTGCAGCGCTTCAGAAGCACGCCGGCTCTTGTTCCCCGAGCTCCGCGGGTCACGGGAGCAGACCGGAGCCTGAGGGAAATGACCTCGATTTTGGGTTGCTAGGCAGCCCCTGCCTACATGGTCCGCGGCCCAAAGCATCGGGAAAAGCCTAACCAAAGTGTGATCCTTTCTATGGGCCCCGCAGAAATGTCAGTTAGGCCAACTTGGTATAGATAGGTAGCTCCCGCTACGACCGCTGTACCATTAAGAAACTCCTTCATCCTACGCTTATTATTATTGTATTAAACACTATGAAATACTTGTAGTGCTATCAGCACGTTTTAGTGTGCATACTTAAGGTAGAATGAACAGAAGAGACTATTTAGAATACTGTGGGGTTATAAACTCGCAGTAGCGGCTCCTGCACAGGAGTTCTTTGCTACATACGAAGCGCTCTCAGCTGTAATAGGCCTTGGCGATTCGGAAAAAATACCGGTGTAGCTGGCACCTCAGAGCGCGGCTAAATAGTCGCAGATTCTGCCCCTCGATACATGTGCCTATGTCAACGGCTGCAGTGGGGCACAGCAGCAAACAAGAATGCCTATACCAGCAAGTTCATGCTGCTAACGCAATCCAGTCTATTTCATAGCAGAGAAGCATGGGTGCAGGGCCATAGGGTAGCACTCACTTCCAAGCCCAGAGAAAAACTGATTAATTATACATACGGCAACCGTTTGCTATAGTTTGCAATTCAGGAAACCGCTAATAACGTCTAAAGATTTCCTGCGTTGGCTGACATACTTAGCACACCAATGATGTTACAATATATGGCAATATACAGCACGCTCCCCCACATGCGTCATTGTAAATCGCTCTAACTTTGTGATCATCAGCCTGTTGTAACTCCATCGGCCAGACTTAACGCTTGCCTTTGGAATCATCGCTCAATGTGCAATAAATCTCTGGTAATAAGCAACCTTATTTCTGAAAATGGTAAGGATCTGCTCACCCTAACTGAAACTTGGCTGAAATCGATAAACTGCCCGACAATAAAAGGCGCTACCCCATCTGGTTTCTCGTTCTTTCAAACCCCTAGATCAATCAAAACTGGAGGCGGAGTTGCTATTATCGTGCGCTCGAAATTCAACTTCAAGCCATTTGCAGTACCCTCGAAGCAGTCTTTTGAATTAATTGTCTTGGTCTCATCCGAAAAGAAGCTATCGATAGTGGCAGTAGTCTATCGCCCACCAAGTACCAAATCCTCCTTTATCTCAGATTTCTCCGATCTCATTTCGATTCTTTGTGCAAGAAATCGATCGTTCCTCATTATGGGTGATTTCAACGTTCACTTTGATAACTTATCTGACGCTTTCAGCACCGAATTTCGTGCATTGACAGCCTCAATGTCTCTTGTGGCTCATGTGCATGGCCCTACTCACATCAAGGGTCCCACACTCGACCAGATTTTCTCATACAACTGCACTTTGTCATCACCAATTATCACCAAATCCTGCCTATCTGGCCACATGCAGATCTCATTCAATCTACAGTGTGTGCCCAATCACAGATGCACAATCCAAAAATGCCGGTGTCGACGATAAACCATCTCCTCAACCGCTCCCAGATTAGCTCCTTACCTGATGATCCTTGTGATGATCTAGCCGATCGCTTCTCTCGATTCTTCGTGCAGAAGATGGACAAGATCAGGGAATCTATCCCTGCGATGACAACATCTCCACTAGAATGCTGTTCTCCGATTCCTGGCTGCACCTCAATGTCTACATTTAAGCAGGTCACTAGTGATCTAGTCCTGAAGTTCGTATCTCAATCAAAGAAGACAACAAATCCTCTGGACCCTATCCCCACTGTTCTGCTCCTACGTTGCATTGATCTGCTGCTGCCATGCATAACTAACATCATTAATATGTCATTAGCCTCAGGTCATGTCCCAGCACCTCTCAAAAAAGCTGTAGTCATGCCACTTCTCAAGAAATCGACACTAGACCAAGAGAACTTAAAGCAACTACCGCCCAGTTTCCCTTCTACCATTCCTATCTAAGACACTGGAGCGGGTCGTGGCAGACCAGCTGAACTCGTATATCGAAACCTCACACCTTGCTAGTAAGTTTCAGTCTGGCTTTAGAGCTAATCACGCCACAGAGTCAGCATTGCTTAGGGTATACAACGACCTACTTAGGAAAGCAGACATTGGTAGAGTGTCTCTGCTTGTTTTGCTCGATCTTTCGGCAGCTTTTGACACCATCGATCACAAAGTTCTTCTAGAGCGCCTCTCATCTCGCCTGGGCATCACTGGCACTGCTCTGCAGTGGTTCAGGTCCTATTTCAGTGGGAGACTCCAGAGTATTGACGTGAATGGACAAAGATCATCTGAAGTACCTCTGAAATATGGAGTACCTCAGGGCTCAGTGCTAGGTCCGGTTCTTTTCACGGTTTATAGTTTCCCTCTTGCTGATGTGATTGCCAAGTACAATCTAGGCTCTCACTTCTATGTGGATGACACTCAGTTGTACCTTTGCCTTGATCCCTCCCAGCCTTCGAGCACCTCAAATTTCTCAACTCACTTGCTGCGTGTATTGATGACATCCGAATATGGATGGCAGCAAATTAAAACAACTTAACGATGATAAAACTAACTTACTAGTTATGGGCAAACCCAGTGTGATTCACAAATTGGAAAGGCTGATGCTCAAAATGGGCTCTGCCAGCATATCTCCAGTTGAATCAGCTCGAAATCTAGGTGTCATATTCCAAAGCGACCTCTCGTTAGACGACCATATAAGCTCCACAGTCAAAGCTGCCTATTTTCAGCTTCATAACATTGCTAAAATTCGGATTTGTTTAGATAAGACTACCTCGTCCAAGTTGGTCCATGCATTCGTGACATCCCTTCTCGACTTCTGCAGCTCACTGCTTACTGGCCTACCGGCATGTGCAATCAGGCGATTACAGCTGGTGCAAAACTCTGCAGCTAGGCTTGTCTGTCGTGAGCGTAGCAGTAGCCACATTACTCCACTTCTCGCCGACTTGCACTGGCTACCAGTCAAGCAACGGATTGACTTCAAGGTATTGTCGCTCACTTTTAGGTCACTTCATTCTTTGGCCCCAGCCTATCTCTCAGATATACTCCCCCATCAGGCCAAGCATAGTACCACCTGCTTTTCGGAATCCAACAGTCTACAAATACCCCGTACAAACCTCAAATCCTTTGGAGACCGTGCATTTAGTTCGTATGCTCCCAAAGCCTGGAACTCCTTCCCGACCTGCGTCAGAACATCCCCTGACCTGACCACATTAAAAAAAACTTAAAAACACACCTATTTAGGACAGCATTTAGTGGGTCCTCGTGATTCGTCCTTGATGTGCTTATGCCTGCTGACACTGTGCATGTTGCCACTAACTACATTTGCCTGCTGACCCTGTGCATGTCACCCCTAACCATGTTATTCATTTTATTTGCTTATCAAGCATTATTTTACTCATCGTTCAATCGCATTTCCCTTTGCAGCCAATTTAAAGTGCCTAGAGAGAGAGATTAAGTTCTCTGAGGGTGCTTTATCAAGTGCATTATTATTATTATCATTGGCTATGGCGTCGATCAAAATGCCAGAATCTGGCAGGCAATTTCGTGGACTTTTAAGAGGTTTATATCGAGTTATGAACTATTTTTTCATTCCCCACCTATAGAGTAGAGACGCTTTCCCCCCAAACGTTTCTTGTACATATTTGGGAGCCCAAGCTTCAGACTAGCTAGAGCCCGATCTAAGAGGGCTGGTACCCGTCGACGGACGCTAAGCGTGCCCGACTGTTGAGTTCCTTTTAGGCAGCTCACCGCTGTCAGATCGAAGCGCGGCTCAGCCGGGGGTAGTGGTTAGCGCGGGCGCCTTGTCCGGATGAGACCACGGAAATTGCGGACTATCTAACGCGCCCAGACCGGAATGTAAGGTCAGGTCAGTGGGCGTGACATAAAACAGTCTCGAGGCGTGTACGTAAGGCGACCTTCACCCACGTCAGTATGGTCTGGTTCTTGATTGATTATGTGAGTAGCCTTCAAACTAATTTCCTTGTCCTAAACGGTGTTCTTTCCTAGATTGTGCAGCGGTTTGTTATATCCTTATGTTCGTATGGTGTGGTTTAGTCTTGGCCACAAAGTCTTGATCTGGGCTTTTTACAAGTGCAAAGCTCGTCCTTGCTAGCCGCCACTTACTGCCTGACTGTGCTTGGATATACGTATGTAGTCGGTCGGTAGTTAATCTGTTGTTTATTAAGGATATGCGGAGCTGTTAACACAGTTTCTGGTGTGTTTAGTAGACGAGTGCTGGTTACCCGATCAAGGCTCGTTCAGCCTCAACGGAATGGAGTTTAGCTTATGACTACAGACTACTGAACTGTCACGATTAAAAGCGTCATCACGTTAATCTCACGTTTAGGTATCAACCGCCCAATCTCAGAATGCATCAAATTTAATGCAATTTATTCCTGTCACGACACTTACCGTCCACCGCCCGCCGCTCTGACGCCGGTCGTTTGGGCTTTGTCTCTAATGAACCTCTAATCCTTTGGAACCCGTGCCTTCAGTTACTATAGTCCCAAAGCCTGGAGCTCACTTCCGACTGTAATCGCGTCATCGCCAAACTTGATAAAATTTGAAAAGAAGCTAAAAACCATCTGTTCCTGACAGCTTTTTCTCCACCAGGGCGAATCGTCGTTTGTGTGGTTCCGTTTGCTGAAGTTGTATATTTTATTACTAATTGAAGTGCTTTAATTCCAGCATATGTAAAATGCCTAGAATATATTTGGTTCTCTGAGTATGCTATAGAAATGTTTTATTATTATTAGTGATATATTTTTTTAATTAAGCAGGTTGTGCGATATCGATATGA
Source organism: Cristatella mucedo (assembly GCA_009760855.2). Classification (NCBI taxonomy): domain Eukaryota; kingdom Metazoa; phylum Bryozoa; class Phylactolaemata; family Cristatellidae; genus Cristatella; species Cristatella mucedo. Next base: position 3,594,796 of record WPIO01000012.1, read on the forward strand.
GCGTAATGGCATACTAGTGTCTGAACCTGCCGCTTCAAATTACGAAGACGCTTAAAGTTTTGCGGTTTTGTGGTTCCTGCTGCTTGAGCTTTGATCCTGGCAACAGGCTATGATATTCGAGGGGGAGGCTGCCCAGGTGCCCCGGAATAAGAGAAAGCACTAATTATCTTGCTCGTGTTGTGGCAACCCTCGGACGCCACTTGATCAGCGATTCTTTTCTTGTACGGCGTGAAGCTTGGGGATTTCCTGTTCTTCCGCCGTTATTGCTGAGGTAAAGCATTCACAGTCTAGTCAGTAACTTCGTGTGGGGTTGGGAATCAATAGATAACCGATTGCAGCAGCTGCATTTTTGTTTCTGTATTTTTAGGGCTCGTTGTAGCTTCGAGATACGGACGACTTGGGATGGTCTACCCATAGATCATGATCCCGTCAGGATTGACATAGTAGATGAAGGACACGAGGACATCATATACACGATACATGCACCATTCTTTGACGACCCACCGAGTCCCGGAGGACAGCCAGGTAGTAATGCTATTGGTTAGAGCTTAGCCTTGTTTGTGACTGCCGATGTTTTTCTGAAGCCAAGGTTGTTAGTGCAGCCTTGTGGTTACACCGCTAGGCGGAACTTATGCATGGGAGCATGTGACAGCCTGTGCCACACTGCTTGATTCAAGACCAGCAGCTCGAGCTGTATCCAAGCTGCATGCACTTGCAGTGGCAGACTTACGAAAAGGTCCCACTAGCTTCCTTTGTCGAGGCAGCCTGCCCAAGGCTGCCTGCAACCTCAAGATTTGCTAGGTTTGTCCACCAGATCCACGTCTGAGTTAGGGAAAGGTCTTATTTGATCTCTAGACTAGACTAATGTGACTCAATTATTGACTGAGCTGCTGGAAAAGATTTAACTGCCTCATTGTATAGTTGCAGAGGAGCCTTAGCGGCTATCACCACTGCTTGCAGTTGGCAATAAAGGATCGCCCACCTCAGGATTTGAACCCACAGCCTCGGTCGTGAAGAGCAAGCACCCTACCTCATGGACTATCATGGCCCTGGGAAAAGCCATTAAAGCTCCACAGTTGGAGATTAATGTGGCCGTTTAATTAGCCTTTTAATTCAAGAAATTCTGTCATTTATCCCTTTTGCTAAAGGAGCTGTCATGGTTCGATCAACACAAAAGTAAAATTCTTATTTAGACCCACAAGGCTCACGACAGTTTATATCCTCCATGCATAAACAAACTACTGCATCAGTTTCAGTGACATTAAGTTCGTGCTTCTCACTTCCTCGATTGCCTTCTTGAGTCAGCTATGTTTCTCATTTTCCCTTTACTAGTTGAGATTGAGTCGGTTGGCCGCCGTCTGTGCAACATAAGTGCATCATAAAAATGTGCATAATGTGCATCATAAAACTTCCTAGGCTTTTGAGTGAGTGCTCTATAGAGAACTCTCCAGCAGAACACCTCGTAGTCTTTGGGGCTTTATGGAGTTAAAGACAAAGATACCTACGTAGATACCATGACTCAAGCTGGTAGAAAATGCTGAAAAGGAGCCTGTCTGCTGATGTCTCACGTTCCTGTTTTATTATTTGGCCTGCTTTCAGCTACTTAGGTTATTTGGGCATTAGGTCTATAGGTTTTATTGCCTTGCTCGAATAGTGTATAATTCAGGGAAGGGAATGTATTTGCTGTGCTTCCTGAGCAAATCGTGTCAAGCCAGCTGGAATGGTACAATTCCATAATTTATTTTCTCAAACTCGTGTCAATCATTACTGTGCACGTTGCAGGGCATACTTGTTTATCTTGAATTGTAGCACTGGTTTTTTACCTGTTCCCTTTGTCTATTTGAGTAGAAACATACGTATTATCCCAGGTGCAGCAGTTCAAGAGAACACGATGCATTCTTTATTTAGCCGAGACTTCCTTTGACCTGTCAGCACAAGACACCTTTGTGTATAGGTGAAAAGTCCCATCTCTTGGTTGTCTGGAGTTGAGGCACGTGACAGTGATACAGTTTAGCAGCTCCCTTGCTTGGCCGTGTGCCATCTCCACACTAGCTACATTACATTGAATCGATTGCAGGGGAACCCTGTCCTGGCCTGTGGGACTACGAAGTAGTTGAGACATTTTTCCTCGGTGACAACGATTGCTACTTGGAAGTCGAGTTCTGTCCGTAAGTCTCTAGCTTGCTACATTTTTTTCTTCTGACCGACAGTGTTAAGTGCTCGCTGGACTTCGTGTGAACCATGTGCACTTCTGCCACTGCGATGAATGTGTGCAGCATGTGTGCAAAGCTGAGCTGGCTGCTTGCTGCTGCTGAGCAAGAGTCACACATACTGTGACAGTGCCTGATGTCTTCAGGCACTTCTGCTCTGCTATATGCACAGACTTGCTTGCCAGCCACTCCCTTCTGCTACATGCTGCTCTTCAGGCTTTACTCAAAAGTCACCATTAAATGCTGATTGCACGGGTGAGGCAACGAGGGTTATTGCAAATGTATGTATGCAAACGGTGTGCATGCCCACAAACACACCCCTCACACATGCACATGCACTCACGTGTGTGGGCTCCGTCGACACGCCTTTGGATGCACACTCATCAGTGAATCAGTTTGCAAATGTACTTATACACGCTGTTTTGCAAGTGCACATGTGCTCGCAGTTGTTAAAGAGAATTCCTTCAATTATTATGTCTGCTTAGACATTAATAGCACTTCATATCCAGTTACCGTTTCTATGAATTCTTGGCCTATGCATCATGTTTCCTGCCTATTTGGGCAAAGTGACATTCGTCATATGTGTGAGTCATTACAGGAGTCTCGAATAACTAGCCATGGCTTGACCAATGCCTTGGTCTTGGCATTAGTACCACAGTCTATTTCTTGCACACTTAATTTTCAAGGCCTCCGCAGGCCCAAAAGGCGAGTAGCTTTTCCGACCTGCTCAATTGCCGAAACTGGTCTCGTTGCGAAATTGCTAGACTTTTCACCCAAAGTGGTGTGATGACCTGTAATTTTGAACTTTGCTCTGCTTTACGCTTACTTGTCGCTTAGCCGTCAAGCCACTGTACAATGAAGCAGTGATTCTAAATTATGCCGAACAAAAAAAAAGCCAGTGGCAAGCTGGCGCTGCTAAAACTGCCATCGGTCTTTATGCCTTTGCTTTTTCCTTTGCTACTTTTTATGTCCAGTTTGTGCTTGAGTAGCTGGTGCTGTCCTACCTGCATGTGCTCCTCTCAGCCTCCTACTAATATTGAGTGGAGCTTGTGATTTCTTAAGTGCTGACTTAAGTGCTGACTTCAGCCTATCGAGTGCTTTTTTGCAAGTTTTCTTAATGGTGAAAAGGCATGGTTATTATATTATACTACTAGTGATAATAATAGAAGCAGACATTTGCATAGAAGTCTAGCTTGTATTAAGCATCCTAGACATTGAATCGTCTTGTTCGTTATAATATACTTAAAGCAAGGGGTTTGGCTGTGTATAGTATGGCACATAGCTCGGTAGGTGTTTTATTTATGCTGGTGTTTAGATTCAACTGTCTCGTTTTCTCTTTATTCGCCTTTGTGCTGCCACACAGAATGTTGGCAGCTGCTTTCCTCTTTTTCTTTATATAGACACGGGCAGCAGCTTGTTCTTCTGCTTCATGGTCAGAGGAATTGCATCAAAGTAGGTGGTTTATGTAACTTGCAACATTATTGTAACCTCTCGGCCTGCCACTCGAGTTGCTGCAGCTGAGGATAGGCTGCTCTTCGAGACTGCAGAAGCTTTGTTCTTGCCATCTGTTTGTTAAATATGCATGATCAAGCTATCTGATTTCATCTAGCTAGTGGGATCTTGTCTCGGAACTGCCGGATCCTTGGATAAAGCGTACACTATTTCATGAAGTGAATGATACTATTTTGTGATGCTATCATAATGACCATTCGATGTCGGGGCTCACTTTAGCCATATTTTGCACATCGTCTGTAATTTTAAACACACCATAGGTAAGATTAGGTCTATATACTTTTGACCATTTGAGGTCTTTGTTTTCAAATAAGCTGGTCTACAGAGCTCCGTGATCGAGCTTTGATCGATTTATCGAGGCAGTATAATGAATTAGTATGCTATGTCATGCCACCGCCAAGTTTACTTTCTTCTTAGGTAATTGCTGGAGCAAAAAATAAGTCAACATTTTGCTCATGCATCATACAATTATGGTTATCGTTCGACTGCCTCGTCCAGTTATGCATCGCAATGAGACATACAATGTAACATGAAATGAGGTACTTTTTGAAGACGAAATGAGCTAGAAGCCATAATAGATGCAAACGAAATGCAAGCTAATTAGATGTAATAACAGCTTACCATTCTTTCACGCCAATTCAGACTAGGTAACTGCCATACCTCGAGGACAACCAAACTAAGCAATTAAAGTGCTCACGATTACATAGACGTCACTTCAATCATAGCTTAGTTGATGTCTTCATGCTATAGACCGAGTCCTAGCTCCGTGGGCTAGCTTGGTGGCAGTCATCAAGATTTGTTCATGCTTTCTTTACAGCATCTGTAAAGTGCCTAGAAAGGCATTAAGTTCTCCGAGGGTGCTATACAAATTTATTATTATTGGTTTTATTATTATTTTATTATAAGTAATCAATATAAGCCATTTTGGCCACTGGGGATTTGTGTAGATGTGTTCATCAATAATGTTCATTTAAAAAGTAATCCTGACTGTCGTGGTCCTACTCCATCTTGACTGGTATTTCCAGTTGGGGCATATTCTCACGGACCCACACTAGCCTCAAGACTTAATTCATGGTCTTGTCATGCTCTGCCAATGTTTGCAAGGCTCTGCACTGCTGGGACAATGGATGATGTGTGAGGATGATCCTCTCGCTTACGTTTACCATCTTGCTTATAAAAGATTGCCATATAAAGGCACTGACCACCACCACCGATGCATATTTTAAAGGCCCTTGCCATTAGTTATGGTGTTGGCCTTCGCATGGAGGTCAGGACCATCTCTTCGATTTAGATTGCAGGTAGTAGTGGCATACGTGTGTGGTATGACTAGTGGTAGTAAGTGCGGCATAAGTAGTGGTAGTAGTGGTATAAGTTACCAAATCCTCACCTGCCTCATCAGGTAAGCTCCTGTGCTGACCGTCTTCACGTGGTTTGGTTTACCTCAGAGACAAACGAAGGAAAACACGTCTTTCCAGTTCAGATATAGCGAGTGTTAAGTAAGTCCTTTATTCTCGGCCTACGAAGCATGTTGCAGTCTCATGTAATGTTCTCCTGTAATTTGCTTCGGCCTCCAGCTGCTTTTAATTAATTGCCTGCGGGCCCTGGAAGAAAAGCCTCTGAGCTTTCATTGTTGGCCTTTGAGCATGCTCATGCAATGGAAGGTTTTTCTGTGGCTAGCTATTGCCTGCCTGATAAGCGTTTAATCTTATCCTAGTAAGTCAATTACCTGCTCGGCCGTAAGGCAGCTTGACTGGTTTACCCTTCCATTGCACTCTCCCCAGTGTTGGCCAGTGCTGCTCATATGAGCCAACCTTTTTTTCTATGCTGGTAAAGCAATACAGAACTAGATGCCTGAGTTGAAGTCGATTATTGAAGTGGCATACGTTCTTGACTAGTAGCAACTAACTGTTAGAGCCTACCAGCTTACACCCGTGCCTTCGATTTCAAATTCCAATGTAGGAGGTATACAGCTCACTGCACGATGCTAGCCGGTGAGCCGTGATGGCACACTAGTTACGGCCGTTGCTTTTCACGACCTCGGTCCTGAGGTCGTGGGTTAGAATCCTGCAGTGGGCGATCCTTTATCACTGCTGCAAGTGGTGGTGATAACTGTACAGGCTCTTCTGTTGCTAAACAAAATAGGCTGTTAAATCAGCTGGTATAGTTTATGGTGCCCTTTCAATAATTGCTGCCGCTTTACGGCTGCTGGTCGGCCTTGTAAATGGTTTCTGCCCGAGCCTTCTGATGAGTTTGCTTGCAATGGTGCCAATTCCTGATGTTTTCAAAGCAAGAATGATCTAGACGTTGTTGCCTCTTTTGGATTTTCAAAGTCTTTCATTCAGTGTATATCTGATCTCTAAGCAAGGAAGTCTTTTTCTATAAGCTCTCCAGGCCCCCTGTGCTATCTGTAAGTAGTTTAAAGGCAGGAAGTAAAGCCAGCAAAGTAATAACTAGGTACTTTACGCATGTAAGAACCGGGAGTTTGCAAAACTAAGGTTGATATCTAAGCAGAAGCTGGAGCTCAAGGTCAGCTGGGTCATCAGAGGGAGAGAGAGAGAGAGAGAGAGAGAGAGAGAGAGAGAGAGAGAGAGAGAGAGAGAGAGAGAGAGAGAGTTTAGCAATTTCTGATCAGACTTCCCACCTGTAGGCCCTTGTTTTCTGGCAGTTGGATGAGGCTTGAAAAAAATAGTAGCCGTAAGTTGGTCGAGCATGCAAGTTCCCCCAGTAGCTCGGGGGTTCACCCTCTGGCTTCTTCCTCTTTGTAAACGTTCGTGCATGGCAGACCGAGTGTATGTAAGATGGTGGAAGCAGTCTTGTAGTTCCTGCGTGGTTAGCATTCCTATGTCGCAGTTAAAACAATTTGACGACTTGCTATTAAATTCGTGTACTACTTTTTGGATCTATATATGGAAAGTAATCGAGCACCTTACACTGTCACAATTTCCTTATAGCTTGCATTACCGACATTTGCTCGTGGACGGCTACTTTCTCAAATTACACGACGACGAAGCCAACTTAGTTGTTATGGGTAAACCCGTATTACTTAGAAAATAGAAAGCCTTACCCTCAAAATCTAATCGGCTCATCTCTCAGGTAGCGTACGAGCAGAATTCTGCTATTCGTGTTCCGACATGAATTGTCAAAATGGGTGACTAAATCTGCTCCTCATTCAAAAGTCTGCCTACTAGCAGGTGTATGTAGTATAACTATAACACACATTTGGGTTGGCTTAAATAAGTGTACCGTAGGCAAGCTAGTCCATGCATTTGTCAATCGCTTCTAGACTCCTGTAACTCTGTCCTCATTGGTTTTCCTATCTGTGCACGAAAGCACTTGAGGATGATGCAAAAACATGCCATCTATGCTTGTCTTTTGTGAATTTTGTGACTGCCACATTGCACCGCTCCTCTCTGACCTGCTCTGGCTCCCCCTGAAGCAGTGCAACGATTTGAAGTCCTTTGACTCACATTTAGGTTTCTTCATTCTAGTTTTCTTCATTCTTTTGCTCTGGCTAGCCTGTCTGAAGTACTTACTTATCAAGTTTCCCAGTTAACCCACACTGCTTCGACTATGATTTTATAGCCCTGTGCTTCTAAGTAACTTCAAAACTTCCAAAGACTGCCTTCAGTTCCCGTGTACCTATATCTTCGAACTTCTAACTGATACTACGACTTCCCCTGACTTGGTGTCGTTCAATGTAAAATTAAAAATCCAGAAGTACTTAAGGGCACATTCTTTGTCCCTGTGAATTTCCTTGTATGTGCTTATGAATATCACAGTTGTGCATGTAATTATTTGCTAGTCACTTGATATGCTTTCTTTACTTTGCCATGGGAAATACCTTGGAGATGTATTTCTCTTAGACTCTATTTATGATTTTTATTAGCTAATGCCATTCCTATATCTTGACGGGAATGTAGTTCTCGTAGGATACTGTACTGCAAGAGTTTTGTTATTATTTTTACTCGCCTTTGCCATTTCTTCGGCAAATTAATTTATATTCTACCAGATTTCATGCATTGCTGTGACGCATTTGATAGCTTATCTTAACTCTCTTCCGTTACCGGAACCAGGCTCGTAAGCAGGGGTGAGGGCCTCACCCTTCTCCCACCTAGACGGCGGCCTGTAAGCGGCATGTCTCTAGTGCATTTGATGGTGCACCCTTTACGGCCTTCTTTCTCTGACAGCTCAGCAACTTCAGTGCAATGGCTGCCGAGCTTCCGGGGAGGGGCTAGTGAATTTCCAGGGGCTTCTCAGGTGGCATGCCTTCCGGTCGGGGTGAAGCTTGATGGTGTTCTCCTGAGGGGGCTGTCACTTTTTCTATTTTTTTTTATTGCATAGGACTGAAAAGGTAAGGGCCTCAGTATGCACACCGAAGGGGGCCCGGAGAGCTTGCCAGGTTAAGTGCCTGTCATACACTGATTCAGGCTGTTTACATACAACTGGCCGCATGGTTTAGAGAGGAGTTGACGAGACGTTCTGGGTGACAGCAGTTCTGAGTCGGTCTCGTGAGAGAGTGGTGTACATTTTGTTGGAAGTCTCTGGCAATGAAATTGTCAACTATTTACTTTTGAATTCAGCTTATTGACTTGGCAAACAGACGCAATACAGATTCTAACCCTAGCAAGTCGCACAGGGATCTTAACGTTCAGCTACTTTGCTCCTGGTTGCTCGAGCTTGACAGTGCAGTAATTTGATATAATGTAATATATCTCTGTCTGTAACCTCACTCGGGTTTAAAGTCTGTGTGGGCGTTACGTGCCCAGAAGAGTTTTCTATAGCACACTCAAACCCTTAGTTATGTATGGGGGTTTTCTATAGCGCACTCAAACTCAAACTCTGAGTGACTTTTGATAGCCAACAGACTTCATCGCATGCATCAAAGAGAAAATGAGAAGCATGGCCAAGTCAGGAGGGCAGTTGAGGTAGTGAATAGCATGGAAGTAGCAGACCAGGATGGCTGGAAAGGATGTGCCACAGTCGGATTTAGGAATGCAGACGTCGATGTGTAAGAATCGTGGAAGTGTGTTCCATAGTCTAGGACCTGCAGAACAAAAGCTTCTGTTGCCAACGTTCTATAAGCAGAGGAATGGAGCAGCTAATTTATTGTCCATAGAAGACCTGAGGGAAATATCATCATCAATTATTACCAAATCCTGCTTATCTGACTATATGCAGATCTCATTCAGTCTACAATGTGTGCCTTCCTCCTCCCCATCTAAAATCACCTGTGAATCGCGAAACCTCAAGACTCGACATCGGTGCTGTCCGTGCGAGAATATCTGCTTTGCCTCTGCTGCTCAATCCTTCTTTCGACCTGTCATCATTGATAGATTGCTACAATACGCACTTGCTGCCATGCTCGACGAGTTGGCACCTCTGACTAAGCGCACTGTACGCCCTCACCCAGACGGCCTATGGTTTACCACAGACATTAAACTAGCTAGGTCTACTAAGCCCAAGCTTGAAAAAGCATACACAAGATCAGGACTGACTGTCCATCGATTGGTATACGAGGACTACTGTAGATCTTACTAATTGATCCTAGCCAAGGCCAAGTCTAACTTCTATAAAGACATTGTTGAATCGCAGATGCACAATCCAAAAATGCTGATGTCGACGATCAACCATCTTGGTAACCGCTCCCCCGGTTAGCTCCTTACCCAGTGATCCCTATGATGATCTAGCTGATCGCTTCTCTAGCTTCTTTGTCAACAAGATAGACAAGATCAGGGAGTCCATCCTTATGATGGCAGCATCCCCCTGGAATCCTGTCCCTCAATTCCATGCAGCACCTCAACGTCTACATTCAAGGAGGTCACTACTGACCTCGTCCCGAAGTTCATATCTGAATCAAAGAAGACAGCTAATCCTCTGAACCCTATTCTAACGTCCTGCTCCTGCGATGTATTGATCTGCTGCTGCCATGCATAACTAACATCCTAAATATGTCATTAGCCTCAGGTCATGTCCCAGCACCTTCAAATAGGCTGTAGCCAGGTCACTGCTCAAGAAAGCAGCACGAGACAAAGAGAACTTGAGCAACTTCTGCGCAGCCTCCCTTCTACCGTTCCTATCAAAGACGCTGGACCGAGTCCATGCAGACCAGCTGAATTCATATATTGGAACTTCAAACCTTGCTAGTAAGTTCCAGTCTGGTTTTAGAGCTAATCACTCTACCGAGTCAGCATTGCTTCGGGTGTATAACGATGTACTTAGGAATGCAGACTTAGTATCTCTGCTTGTTTTGCTCGATCTTTCGGCGGCTTTAGATATTGTCGATCACCAAGTCCTTCTTGAGGGCCTCTCATCTTGTCTGGGCATCACTGGCACTGCATTGCAATAGTTCAGGTCTTATCTCAGTGGAAGACTCCAGAGTATTGTTGTGAATGGACAAAGATCATCCGAGGAACCTCTGAATTATGGGTACCTCAGGGCTCCGTGCTGGGTCCTGTTCTTTTCATGGCTTATACTCTCCCTCTTGCTGATGTGATGCCAAGCACAATCTAGGCTTTCACTTCTATGCAGATGATACTTAATTGTACCTTTGCTTTGATCCTCCCAGCCCTCCAGCACGTCGAATCTCTCAACTCACTTGCTGCATGTATTGATGAGCCGTGATGGTACACTAGGTAAGGCAGTTGCTTTTCACGACCTTGGTCAAGAGGTTGTGGGTTCGAATCCTGCGTTGAACAATTCTGTATTGCCACTGCAAGCGGTGGTGATAGCCTCAAGGTTCTTCTGTCGCTATACAGAAGAGGATGTTAAATCAGCTAGTATTTATTTGTTGATGAAATCCACACATGGATGGCAGCAAACTTTCTTAAATTGAATGATGGGCAAACCAAGTGAGATTCAGAAATTGGAAAGGCTAATGCTCAAAATTGGCTCTGCAAGCATATCTCCTGTTGAATCTGCACGAAATCTTGGTGTCATATTCCAAAGCGACCTTTCATTAGACGACCACATCAGCTCCACAGCACGTCTGCCTACTTTCAGCAACATACAAGTGCTAAAATTTGGGCTTGTTTAGACAGGGATACCACATCTAAATTAGTCCATGCATCTGTGACATCCCGTCTGATTTCTGTAACTCACTGCTTACTGGTCTTAGGGCCTGTGCACTCTGGCGCTTACAGCTGGTGCAAAACTTTGCAGCTAGGCTTGTCTGCCGTGAGCGTTGTAGTTCCCACATCACACCACTTCTTGCCGACCTGCACTGGCTCCCAGTCAAGCAGCACATTGACATCAAGGTTTTGTCACTCACTTTTAGGTCCCTTAATTCTTTTACTCCAGCCTACCTATCAGATCCACTCCCTCACCAGGCTAAGCATCGTACCACCCGCTTCTGGAATCTAACTGTTTACCCATACCTCGTACAAATATCAAATTCTTTGGAGACCTTGCTTTTAGTTCGTATGCTCCTAAAGCCCGGAACTCACTCCCGACTTCCGTCACGACATTTCCTGATTGTTCCACATTTAAAAAGAAACTAAAAGGCATATATATTTTCGACAGTATTTAGTGGGTCCCTGAGATTCGTCCTTTATGTGCTGATGCTTGCTGACACTGTGCATGGTGCCACTAACCATACTTGCACGATAACCCCTGTGCATGTATCCTCTAACCATGTTATTCTTGTTGTTTATTGAGCATACTACCACTAACGATTCGATCGTGTGTTCTTTGCAGCACATATAAAGTGCCTAGAAAGAGATTGAGTTATTTGATGGTGCTATATCAAATGCTTTAGTATTATGATTAAAGAGGAGGCTGAAACCGGTGCAGCAGTTCAGCTAGGTAAGAAGGAGCCAAGCCGTGGCGAGCCTGGTGGATCAGCTTAAGAACTTTTCTCTGTATCCGTTGATCAATCGGCAGCCATCCAAGCTCGTTCAGCAAAGGAGATACACGGTCAAACCTCTGAGATTTGTTAACTATGCTGGCAACCATATTTATCATCATCAGCAGTGGTCTAATAGCTTTTATTCGGTAGTCCAGCTAAAAAAATGCAATTACAACAATCCAGCTGAGACAGAACCGGGAGCTAGTTAAATTTTTTGCAAGCCATTTTGTTAGCTAGTCCATAACCTTTGATAGGGATCGAACGTGGTGGCCAGCTTCGGATGCAGTCTTTTTAATGAAACTTTCAAAATTTAAGCAGTTGTCAAAGACGATACCTAAACACTGTTTTCACACGTTGACTGTCGCACAGCAGTATCACCTATTAGAAGAGCAGCGTCTTCTAGTCCATACACTTGGGGCATCCTATGAGTTTCAGCTTCGTTTTAATGATAATAGCAATAATGATAATACATTTGATATAGAACCCTCAGATAACTCAATCTCTTTCTAGGCACTTTGCATTTGCTGCAAAGGAGGCGCGATGACGTGGTTAGTAGCAGCATGCTCAATAAACAGCAAGAATAACAAGGTTAGGGGTGACATGCACAGGGTCATGCAAGTCTTATCATTGTTAAGTTTAAGGAAGTTTACAGCCCTCTAGGAGTGAATGTCTTCAAGGCAACTATTCAGTTTATCTTTTGCTGCAGCAGATTCCGATGGTTTAAATGACAAATGCAGCTGAGTATCGTCAGCATTAAAGTGATAGCCTATTTCACGAGCCCGAATGACTTTTCCCAGTGGTTGAGTATAAATAGAGCACAGCACAGGACCGAGGACGGACCATTGTGTGACTCCACAGGTGACTAGTCTGGTAGATGAGACCTGACCCCCACATGACACGGATTGATTATGATCGGACAAGTACGATTTGAACCACGCTAGTACGGCCAGATAAGCAATACCTTTTCAACAGGCTGTTAAAGGCCCTTAAGAGGCTTCCTGTTGACTGATAGTTTTCATTAAGGCCTATTGGAAATATGGTGGACAGACCCTGTCAGTAATAATTATTTTGTTATAATAGCATAGTTAAAGAAAAGAAGCTATAGTCTTTTTACTTCGGGTATACAGCAGCCAAATTGTTTAAAGTAAACGGGGCATATTAGAGAGTAAGCACACCACTTTTCGGCTTGCTAAGCCAACGAGGCAGCAGAAAAAAATGTAGTACGACGTTACACTTCAGGTGATTTCCGGCTCTGCCCATTCAAGTTCAAGTTTAGTCCCTCCCTGATGCAATTCCCGCCTACAGGTTAACTGAGACTATCACTAATATAATATTAATAATTAAAACTAATAGTATATTAATGAGGATACCTTGCATCACCGGGCCTGCCTGAAGTTAGGTTGGGCTTCCCGTGTGACTTGTGCAGGGATCACAGTATTGAATTCCAACCATGCTGGGCTTTTTCTGTGTGTGCTGTATGTCACCACACTATTCTCCTGTCATTGGATTGCTAGGGCTGCAGTTCATGTATTAAAATTCTTGTCGACTAGGATGCCTTGCCGCTAGAGTACTCAGCCACTATTGACTGGAAACAGAGGGTGTGGAGCGGCTTGGCATCCATTCCTCGAGCATACTTCCCTACTGGTGTGAGGGCCGTCAATGCCTATGCCATCCACGGCTCTGGCGATAGGAGGCAATATGAGGCACTTTATCCAGTATCCAACAGCCACTACGAGCAGCCTGATTTGTGAGTATTGTCTGCGACGTTTAGTTTGTTCGCTCGTCTGCATCTGATTTTGTACAATCTCCCGGCTTTCCTGTGCTTGTGCCAATGTGGTAAGTGTAATCTGACAATCAATGACCTTATAGAGCTTTGTGGAGCTAAGCTTACCTTTCAAAAGTACTGAAGATTAGGCGAGGTTAGTACTTAGCTTGAGCAAAAGTTATCAGAATTTCTTAGTAAAATTGTTTTATACCTCGAGGGCTTGTTAGGAGTTACAATGGGTGACTTCACGGCCACTAGTTTTGCTATCGATTTTCCATAATTTCGGCTAGCAGTGGTATTAAATCAGCGAACCTAGTGTAATCTCGTACTTGTTACTAGAATTCGTTTGTGGTGTTTTTGCGTTGCACCATTGCATTTCATTATACCTAACTTAAGAAGCCGCACGACTTCTCGGGATACAGTTAAAAATAGCAATGATAAAAGGGCAGATGTATGTAGTTTTATATTAGCTTAAAATACTTAACAGCAGCTTTGTGTAATGGTAATAGTGAAGAATATGCAGCTAATAAATGAGAGACATGATCCACCCTCCTTGAACTGCTAATGCTATGGCTACTCACCAATTTAGATTTATCACATTTCATTTGATCTGGTAAGGATTTTGTGTTTGCGTCTTCAATCTCATGTGAAATAAACTAGCAAGCAGTAGATTTGTGTGCCCCATAGTGGTGGTTTTGTGCTGATATAATACTGAGGAAAAATGCTCAGCCTCAATACAAGTAGGAAACGCTGCCAGTGTTGCCTTGTGTAAGTTTAATTTTTATTTGATCATCTTTTAACTGATTTACGTTTCTACTATCTCTTTGCTGTAAAGGTCACTGAAGCAGCCCTGAAGAGATTTGTCTTTGACCAGTCATCGAGCTTGCATGTCAACCGTTTTCCAGTATCACATTTCAGTACCCATGATGCCGAGCTGGGTTTGTTCCAGCGGTTAAGGTGCTCGCCCCGACTAAGGTCTGGCTGAGGTCGTAGGCTCGAGCCCTGAGGCATATGTGAAGCGCCTGAATAAAGATTTAGTTCTCTTGGGGCGCTAAACAAACAAATTATATTGAATTATATTTATGCGATAGACGCGAACTTTCATTATGTGCGTGGCGGCTCTATGATTCACCTTGGAAGATTTTATAAGTTCATTCGACTGTTTACGTGGAGATTTGATAAGTTCATTTGACTGTTTACGTGATAAGTCTGAACGCCTAGTCTTTTGGTTAGTTCAAATTGGCTACCTTCAAGATGTACCGACCAGTCCTCCCCTAGTATTCACTTGTCGTCTTTGGAGTCAGTTTTCAACAATTATTAGATGGCACTGACACGGCTGTGTGGACTCAGCAAGCTATAATCGAAGCGTTGTCCCTACCAATGCATGCCATTCGAGTGTGCCATTTGTTGTAGCCATCGGTTGGAGTTCTTCCAGCCGATTGACTTTTGTCCCTCCACGGAGGTCTCCAAGATTTGGCAGGAGAGCCTACAGCCGAGCCGTCTGCTCTAAATTCCTCCGTGCTAGAGAGTGCTCCGTCTTCTCATACCTCACACCAGGATACGACTGAGAGCGACTGCTCGACCATGCTGGATGGCAGCGTGATCTCGCTTTGATTGCAAGCACCTTGTCAGGCTGCTGGTGGGCTGTATACTGTGTGGGTGCTGTTCGTTGGCCCATATCTTGGGTTTATAGTTTCCTTAATGCCTCCACTTCCCACGATCAGGCACTCGTGAGGGATCGATGGCTGAGGCATCTGAGCTCATACGAGCCTTATGGGAATAAATGAATGTCAATCGTCACTGCAAGCCTCGTTTTTGTTTCGATCAATTGCCTTGTCATAGGAAGAAGCCTGAATGGAGTTGCTAGAACAACGGTTATACCGCGAAGTTTGGGCTCCGCAGCATTTCTTCTCAGGTGAAATTGTGCACAAGGATAATG
Source organism: Cristatella mucedo (assembly GCA_009760855.2). Classification (NCBI taxonomy): domain Eukaryota; kingdom Metazoa; phylum Bryozoa; class Phylactolaemata; family Cristatellidae; genus Cristatella; species Cristatella mucedo. The sequence goes on from WPIO01000012.1 coordinate 3,610,065, forward strand.
ATTCGCTCTTGCACTGACTTCCCTAGGGTATGAGAAGGCATACGCTGTTGCTTGTGCGTTGAGAGCCTGACGGGTTAAGTGATACTCGTGAATGCAACCTGGTGATTCCATTGGATTGCATCCGTATGTAACTCACTGAGTCAGCTGTTCGTGGGAACAGTTGGTCAGCATTAGTTCGCTGTGTGCTGAAGCAACCGGCAGAGATCCGTAAGTTTCATCGCAATTGTACTGTATATGAATGCAGATGCACTTGAAATAATGACATGCTCTCCAAGTAAGACTTTACATAGCTATTTTTATTTAGTTGCGAAGTACACTATCGAAGCTATCGGGTATACCGAGAACCAAAACGGTTTGTTCTACAACGCTAATCGATAATCCGTTAGTTACTCTAGCTGGAATTGTCAGTCGTGCATTTGTTGCTTTTAATGAAAGGGCTGACCTGTCATCAAGTGGGAAATCAGAAATCTGGCCATTTAATGGAATACTTCGAAGAGAGCATTTCCAGCTCAGCTAGGGAACTTTTCTTTACGAAAAAATAGGATTTGTTGAACCGACGACCAACTTGCTCAGCTGCTGTGCAGTGAGCAGCTGATGGGCTGTGATCCTCCGAGCCACGAACTAATTCTGGAATGCCGTTCTTGAAGACCGCTTTATAAAAATTCCGGTCTTGGAGGAACACTGTGTCGCAGTCGGTCGTGCCTTAATTTTTGACGTTTTTAAGACCCATTGATCATGTCCACGGAATTATCAATTTCTGGCTGGTAGTTACCCAGAGAACTATCAATCTTTAAAAGCTGCCATTGTTCTGTTGAGTGAGATGAAGTCTGTTGGCTACCGTATGCGAACCGAAAGCCGCTCAGGCTTCGAGTGTGCTACAGACAGCTCGACTGCGTTGCACCCACATAGTCATCCCTGTGGCTAAATGGGGTTACAGGCGGAAATGCATTCATAGATTTAATTACCAATCTCTTCCAGGTCCCCAAAGAAAGCTCAAGCTCTAATTGGTCCCAATAGAATTATTAATCTCTGGTGGGTTTCCATAGAATTGTCAAGCTTTTGAAGGTGCTCAGGATATTATCAATTTCTGGTAGGTCTTAATGGAAAAATCAATCGCTGGTGGTTGCCCTATAATTATCAATCTCTGTTTGATGCTCTTAGATTGAGCAATCTCTGGAAGGTGCCCCCAATAATGAATAATCTCTGGTAAGCTCCCAATACCATTCTACTGCGACGTATAGTTATGGAACTATCGGAATATTGGCTGAGTGAGGGGGGGGGGAGAAATTGTGCCATGCCGAGCCTAAGGAAAGCTTAAGGAAGGCCATATTCGTTGAGGCTGAAGTCTCTGTAGACTACTCTGACAGCGTATTTACTCGAATTTTCGTCTATTAAAACGAGTTCTCTAGTTTGATATGTAGGATAGGCCCATGGGTAGTAACCATGCCGAGCGCGACGAGTCAACACATCTTGTTTGTGTAGGGCTACACCTTTTCGCAGCTCAATAAGCACTATATATTTTGACCCTCTCAGATCATTGTTCGGTCTCGTTTACTGTTCCTGCTCCCTCGTACGTACAGGGCAATGTCGAATTTGCCAAACGACGTAACTTACAAAGCATTGACATGGACAAGTTTTTGAAATCTGTTTGTGATGCAGGCCTTCTTGATTGCATTCAGACTCGACCGGCAGCCTCGATACCCTCACTGATGCGATGAACATGACACTCAGGAGTGCTCTTGACAAGCATGCTCCCGTTCGCTCTATTCGTGTTCAAAGTCGTCGAGATTCCTTTCAATCGACAAAAAACTCCTTAAGATGCGCCGTGTTAAGCGCAGGCTGGAACGTCGTTTCAAGAAATCGGGGTCTGAGGCAGACCTAGTCAATTTTAAAGACTTCCTTCGAGTTTACACCCGAAAGCTTTAAAAAACCAGGGCTTCTTTTTTCATTAGAAAGCTGAATTTCTGCCAGTCGGACACTAAACAGATTTATAAGACAGTAAACCATTTACTGGCCAATTCTGTGAGGTCCGACTCCCCAGATATTAAAGGCTCAGCCGAAAAGTTTTCAGCCTTCTTTACTGAAAAAATTGTGCACATTCGTGCCTCCATTAAGCACCCTCCGACCAAAGCAATCGCCGTTCCTCAACCTGTGACCTTTCTTAAAAGGTTCTCCGATGTTTCTGCCTGTGATGTGGCTGCCTTAATAAGGTCTAGCAAAAAGAGCTCGTCTCCTGAAGACCCTATACCTTCATCTCTGTGGTCTTCACTTGCAGACCAACTTAGCCCTGCCATAACCAAGATTTTTAATGCTTCTTTAGGAAAAGGGGTCGTCCCCAAGTCCTTCAAATCTGCAATCGTTAGATCTATTCTTAAAAAGCCTGGATTAGACACAGAGGTCCTAGCAAACTACCGTCCAGTTTCCCTTCTTCCGTTCTTGTCAAAGATTCTTGAAAAAATTGTTGCTAAGCAGCTAGTTGAACATATTGAAAATAATGGAATGTCAGAAACATCTCAATCAGGGTTCAAGAGGCAGCACTCTACTGAAACTGCTCTCCTCCGTGTTAACAATGACGTTCTACGTGGCAACGACGACGGGAATGTCACTGCCCTAGCTCTGCTAGATCTGTCTGCTGCCTTCGACACCATTGATCACGAAGTCCTGCTTGAACGATTGAGAACAACGATCGGTCTGGCAGACGAAGCACTGGCGTGGTTTAAATCATACTTGTCTGATCGTGTTCAATCCGTGTCGTGTGGGGGTCAGGTCTCAGACATGAGAAGGGTCACCCGTGGAGTCCCTCAAGGGTCTGTACTCGGTCCCTTGCTGTTCTCCATTTATACACAACCTCTGGGAAAAGTGATTAAGGCCCATGGAATAGGATATCACTTCTATGCTGACGATACTCAGTTGTATTTGTCATTTAAACCGTCGGAATCTGCTGCAGCAACTGAGAAACTGAATGCTTGCCTTGCCGATATTCGATCCTGGATGTCGGAAAATTTCCTGAAATTAAATGACGATAAAACCGAACTGCTGCTCACAGGACACCCTAAGCGTGTAGCTGGATTAAATGGCTTTGCTCTTCTAATAGGTGATGCTATTGTGCGACCTTCACCACGTGCTCGTAATCTAGGTGTCGTGTTCGACAGCTGCCTCAATTTCCAAAGCTTCATTCAGAAGACTGCCTCTACAGCTAGCCATCACATCCGATCCCTATCCAAGATTAGAAGCTGTCTCCCACGGTGGCTTGTAAAAAATTTAACTAGCTCTTTAGTTCTGTCTCGGCTTGATTATTGTAATTCCCTTTTGGCTGGGCTACCAAAGAAAGCTATTATGCCACTACAGCGGACTATGAATATGGCTGCAAGGCTGGTCTTCAAGTCCCAGCGGTTTGAGCACGTGTCACCTCTGCTGAAAGAGCTAGGATGGTTGCCGGTTGAGCAAAGGATACAGAGCAAAGTTCTTACGCTGACCCACAAGGCCCGCCACGGCTTGGCTCCTTCGTACCTAGCTGAACTGCTGCATAAGTTTCAGCCTGTTCGCGCCCTCAGGTCCTGTGTGGACAATAAATTAGCTGTCCCATTCCTCCGCTTAAAGACAGTTGGCGACAGAAGCTTTAGCTCTGCAGGTCCTAGGCTGTAGAACTCGCTTCCACAATTCTTACGCAACGACAACTACTCTCCAACTGCCGACTACGGCACATCTTTTTCAGCGGTCCTGAACTGCTACTTCTATGCTACTCACTACCTCAACTGCTCTCCTGACTCTGCTATGCTTCCCACTTTCTCTTTGTTACGTGAGACAAAGTCTGTTGGCTACGGAATGCGTACCGAAAGCCGCTTAGGCTGTGAGTGCGCTATACAAAACTCTCCTGCGTAACACCCACATGGTCTTTATGACTTTGTGGAGTTACTGACGGAGATACATATTTTAATACGTTGGATAGAGCCGAGTGAGGTTTCATCCACCACACTAAAATGTTAAAACCGATGCTGGCGTCAGAGGCTATTCGTGGTTCGTATACCAGTTTACCGCCCGAATTATTAAAGATATGGCTCGCGCATGTTGTACGGGCTTTCGCACATGGTGATTTTAGACTGCTATTTAAGTACACAAGACGTATGGCTTATTAAATGTATACGGTGCACTGGACCGTCAATGACCGTGCAGGACCGACAGGCAAGCAATTGACATTTGGGTGCCGCCCGAGGGTGGTTTTTGGTGTCTAGTCACAAGGGCTGTGCGTTTATTGGGTGCGCGTTGAGCGGCTGCGAGTGCTCACGAATGGGCGGATGCGTTGACGAAGGCGCTAAGAGATGGATGAACGACGTCAGACGGCGGCCCTGGCCCGGAGCGTTCCGAACCTCCCGAAACGGCACTGATAGCGGACGTCGGCAAGGGCCCAGACATTCACGTCCTCGCTGCTTGAGCCGCACCTGGGCCAGCCCATTCGTTGCGTGTCGCCGTACAAGTTACTGCCATTCGGAACGAGACATGCCGCATAAGAATGTATAGCCGAGGCAATCCTCTCGCGTTAATAATACCACCGGCTTTCCTTGGCGTCCTGGCGGAAGGCGGAATTATGGGCTCTTCTCCTGCTTAGTGTGGAGTTTCTGTTACGCCCTCTCTGCAGTGCGGCCTGTTTCTCCTTTTTCTTGCCTGGAGCACGAGTGCCTTGAAACCCTGCAGGCTAAAGGTGTCGTAAAGTAACTACTGCGAAGGACATGCTTGGGAGGCAGCTTTACTCCTGCGAGCCGCTTTGCTAAATCGTAAAATTCAATAGGTTACCATATGTCGCTAGGTACAAGTATAGCAACGACGAGAGCGAGAGAGAGAGAGAGAGAGAGAGAGAGAGAGAGAGAGAGAGAGAGAGAGAGAGAGAGAGAGAGAGAGAGAGAGAGAGAGAGAGAGAGAGAGAGAGAGAGAGAGAGAGAGTGAGAGAGAGAGAGAGACAATCAACAGCTGCTATAATTAGGCTGCTGCTAGCTTGCAGCTAAATGATTTCTGAAACAACTCACACTTGCTTGGAGGCGTTAATTTACTATTTCAATGATGACTGCGAATGCAGACCGATCCATAATATCCGCATGTCATAGGTCCGGCGTTTATTAACTCGGGGCTATCACCACCGCATTTCCGGTACACGCTTGGATGTTTCGCTCGTTGCACAGGTAATCAATATTTACTGAGGTGACTTGGTCACTCTTAGCATAGCTTGCCGAAGTCGTTAGGACGGTCGCTGGCTGCTTCCGCTAGGCTGGTCCGCTCAGACGCTGGAGCTGCGGTGCACTACAGACATCTACAAGGTATTTCGATTAATCGACGGCATTAAGTTGTCTTCAGCACGTTTGTTCGCTTGTATGAATTATTTTCAGTCTTGAAATGCCCCAGCTCTTGCTCGTTATTTGTTCTTTACAAACTAAGCGCAGCCAATATTCCAGCAGATTCGACCTACTTAGGCAATGAGGCCGTGCTCAGCATTGAAATATCTGCGTCCGTGCGTTAACCTTAACTTATAATTCTCAAATAATAATCTAGCACGAAGCAAGCACGCGTGCTCTCAACGCTAAAACGCGCTTGTGTTATGCAATTCTCCTGCTTATTAGTCGCGCTTGAGTGCATGGCTGCAAAGAATGTTACAAAGAGTAAATAGAAGAGGTCCAATTTTAAAGAATGTACACTAACAATGCTTAAAACAGTGTTGAAATATATTGCTAAATGAAAGAAACATAATATTGAGAATGAGTTGAAATCGTCAACAGTTCAATTTGGTATTTGCTGAAACATATTTTGTAATCTATCGGGTAGACAAAGAAATCTAGTGAGCCTTTCCACAAGCTCCCTATGAAATTTCATTAGCTCCGGCATCAAAGAAACTCTAAGCGGAGGCTGCAGCCCGACTTTCCCTTGTCTCCGTGACAGGTGGCAGTCGTGGTGGCACATTATGTACGGTGGTTGCTTTTCATGACTTCTGTCCCGAGGTCGTGGGTTTGAATCCCGCCGTAGGTCATTCTGTATCGCCGCTGCAAGTGGTGTTGGTAGCCGTAAAGGTTCTTCTGTCGCTTTACAAAAAAGGCTGTTAAATCAGCTAGTATTTTTATTTATTTTTTTCTTTGGGGGCTAGAATGGCAAGATTTTCATTTGGAGGGTGGCGGGGGGGGGGAGGGGGCTGTAAGATCGGCACGTAAATAAAAATGAATAGCGAACATTCGTTGTATTTATTCGACACGCACTCGGCGGCTGTTCATCAAGTGGAAGTAGGATCAAATTTCGTTATTGGTTGCGGCCAGGCCGTAGGTATATGTAGTTTTGGCGGCTCATGTCGCTACTCCGCTCAAGGGCTCACCTGCCCACACCCCTGGCTTTGCTACTCTCGCTGCCCAGTGGCTAAGGTGCTCGCCTTGGACGACCGAGGTTAAGGCCACTGCATTTGCCGGCCGAGGTCGTGGGCTTGAGCCCTTTGGCATATGTGAAGCCTCTGAATAGAGATTAGGTAAAGAGCCTGGATAGAGATTTGATTATTAGTTTTCTATACAAATAAATTACATATTTTATACATTTAATTTTTTACAATTAAGGTGTACTAAGAATAACATTCAAAAATTGAAATTCAGTAATAGAGCTTCGCGTACTCCAACGAGTGTGCTGCTGACAATTTGGTTTTTCCAGAGTTACGATGGCTTCTACGAAGAGATATGACAGGGTGGTCTGATGGATTGAATGCCGTGGATTACAGCCAGAGGCTAGCTCATGTATCAATATGGCGACTATGAGATTGGCTCTAAAATAAAAGCCGAAGGTCTTTTTTCCAACCTATATTTTTTGTGCGTAAATTCATGCCGTCGTTAATCTAGTTGCAGGAAACAGTAGATCATTAGATTTTAAATCGATGGTGTATAACCATCAATGCCCAGATGTTATGCTTGCTATTTCTATACCCTTTCCTTGAAAGATGGATTTTTATCTAATATTCAGCCGCTGGAAAACACAAAGTAATGAGATGCATGAACGCAAAGACGTAGCAGATAATAAAAAAAAATTGTGCACTCATGGTTTTATGTAAAATTTGTCAGCTGTGCTCAATTTCCACGACAGACCAACTGACAAGTTTCATTAAATTCCCGGAAGTGCCAACCGAAGAGGCAAAGCACGCCAACTAACAAGCTGCCACTGTACATTGAACATTGAACATTTGACATTGACCGAGCCGCCATTCTACGAGTGAACGTTCTCCTAGAGCATTGCGGCACGGCCGCACCCCGCATGCGTCCAATCTCGATCTATTCCTGTGAGCTATTCATATGCTTCCTCGAATTTCCTAAGCATTAAGAAGTAGTGTGCTGCTTGTCCAGGTATTATGTTTGAGGTATTTTGGGGACGGATTGTTCAATAAACTACAGACACAAAAAATTCCCTAGGAAACTTAATTTGCTTAAAGCTGTATAGGAAATTTAGGTATCTTTGTTTAAATCTCAATCTTGATGTAGTTCAATTTAATTGACTTTGAAAAAGTGACGGATTGAACATTGGACATTGACCGAGCCGCCATTCCACTAGCGCACGTTCTCCTAGAGCATCGTGGCACGGCCGCACCGCGCATGCGTCCGATCTCGATCTATTCCTGTGAGCTATTCCTTCTCACCGTCAGCCTAGTCAAGTATCGGGCTCTTAATAACTATTGGCATATTGCGAAACTAGCGCCAATGTCGCACACCACCTGCATGTTCTACGAGTAATAAACGACACGCGAACCCTGAAAAGAGACATGCACTGTCCGACATGCTGCGGTACTACCTGAATGAGCGTGCAACATTGGGAATTGAAGCGACTCCTTAGCGTTAGCTCGACCTTACGACGATCGCAATGATTCGTATTCTTTTAACTGTTGCAAGGCACCAGTCTGTAAAAAAGCGGTGCAGCACAAGCACTCGGAGGTGTCGACCGCTACATGGGTGGGAAGCAAGCGAGAGCGCTAATTCAGGCCAGGGATGGGGCCTGTTGAGTGAGGCACCCCGTTCAACCGGGCACGGCTAATAACCGAAGGTGCGTCAGCGGACCAAATTCCAGAGCCCAAAGTTTGGGGCGTAGTCCAGCAGACCAATAGCCGTTGCTCGAGAGCGGTTGGGGTAATAAATCAAGAGAAAGGCCATTTCGAACTCGAGTCGACTCGGGGATAGTCGAGGGAATTGTCTCGCAGAGTCTGAATAAAGAGGAAGAACGGGCAAGGGGCAAAATTCGCACTCAAGCGAGGCTTAAGGTGAGACGAATGACATCTGATGGATGAATGGCGGACGTGATCGTTCGGTTGGACCGGCGGCAATCGGCCGTGCAGAGTCCAAGGAATATCGTGACGGCTATCGGAATTAGAGACGAGTTCCGTGCAGGTGCCGAGCCTTGTCATGCTTACCTGGGGAGACGGCCACCGCTACGTGCCGCCGCCGGACCCGCATCGGGTGCTTGCTTCGTCGAGGTTGGAATTAGTGGGCGACAGCCAGAGGTGCAACGCCCGAGCGGCCACCTGCCGCTGGCCGCCAGGTCTCGGCATTCCGAGCTCCTGGCAAGATTTAGGTCTGGCGTATATGTAGATACTGCAGTTAGCTGATCCCAGGAGTTCAGCAGATCTCTCGAGTCAAGTTGATCTCACAAATGTAGCCGCTCACGATATACGAGCAGATGCCGATCGAACATTCGAGCCGCTAAATATGGATTGAATAGTGAGCGAGAGAGAGAGAGAGAGAGAGAGAGAGAGAGAGAGAGAGAGAGAGAGGAGAGATGGAGGCCATGTGTGGTTTACCTACGCCCGGCACACAGCGCGAACTTCAAGACCTGTCAAAGCTGTTTCGGTAAGACTTATCCTCCCGAGCTGCGAATACAGAGCGCAGAAGGATGGCAAAGCCCCTTACATAAGAGCCACTGTTACACTTGAATTTATCCTGACACTGAATTTAGCTACCATTTAAGGCCTCGATTTAAATTGGTTTGATCTCGAGTTGTTTCACAGATTGGGTATTGATGGGCGAACTCGCTTTGTGACTTACTTCTAGATGGAGGCACTCGAGGCTGATGGCTTGCCTATTTGCGCTTGTAAAGTGCGTAGAAAGTGATGTAGTTCGCTGACGGTGCTATACAAATAGCTTATTACTATTATTATTTAAAAGCAGTATTAGTATTGATAATGAAACATTTGTGAAGCACCGTCGCCACTGCATTGTTTCGGTTTCGCTAGCTCAGCCCGCACGAGGCCGGCATAACTCCAGGAACTCTCCTCTGGTTTAAGCAGGTCAATATGGTTAGTGGTAGCATGCACAGTGTCAGCACGCACAAGAACACAAGGACATATCGCCTGGACCCAGAAAATGATACGAGGAACAGGTCTGTTTCCATTTAAATGCCATAAAGTAAGCGAATGTCGTGACGTCAGTCGTGAGCTCCATGCTTGGAGAGCTTACGGACACAAGGTACGATCTACTCAGGATTTGCGGTTGGTTCGAGGCATAACTAACGGCTTTCGTCAAAAAAGTGGGTGGTCCAATGCGAAGCCTGATTGAGAGATTGAGTCAGCGACGTTTACGCAAAGAGGTTAAGACGGACAGAGTCAAGCTTCATCTGCGGCCGAAACTGCTAAGTAGAGTTGCTGGTCGTCAGCCCACGATTGGCTCCCTGAAAGGCCCTCTGGACCTTCCGTAACCGCCAGCGAACCGACGCCAGTAGACAAACGAATGCTAATTGGGCTGCGTCGGTGGCGCTTTAATGTAAGGGTGCGGTGCTTATTGAAAAATTTTGGCGAGCGTTTTCATTGAGTAAAGCGTTGCGGGTGGTGCCGAGCAGTGTTGCAGTTCAGAGGTGCTAGGGTACGGCCCAAAGGGCCTTCGCATAGTGTTGAGCATTGCAGAAATTGCACAAGGCCGGCTCTTGTTTTAATTCATAACCTTTGAAAAAGCCATTGTAAAAATCTGACGAACGAACTGCATTCTCAACCCAAGCGTCTCAGCAGACTTGCTCGAGCTTTGGTTGAACCGGTGTTGTAATTAGCATCACGAGACGCACGTTTCGAAATGCACGCTCTGAGTTGGACCGGACGGGTGAGCACGCTTGAGGTATAGCAAGGTTGGATAATTAAGCTGGTGCTAGCAAGTGAAGTAACTACTTCTTGGTCATAATAAGAATCGTGAAGTCCATTCAAAGTTTGATAGCCTGTAAAGTTAAGACGGAAGAGGTGTGATGTAGCAGCTACGAGGTTGCATTCCTTTCGGGGCTAGAGAGCGGCCTCGGGCGACTCCAAGCCTGCTGTGGGCCTAACTTCTTCGTTATACCTTCGGGTATTACGCCGGCATCTGCATTGTGACTGTGCGTGAGCTGTCTTCAGAAATGCTACTCAAAACAGGACCTGCTTAGCATAAGTTGTAATGTCGCCATTAGTCAATACCTACCGGCGGGTCTTTATTGGCGGGTCAATAAGAACCTCCGTTCATCCTGCGTTCGCCCTATCGACAGCTTGACTGTCAAACCTACGAGCCGTGGGTTGAAGGCACTGTTTAGCACTCATTGTGGCAGTAGCTCATTCACCGTGCCCCAGTATGTTGTAAACAGTCGACCGCCGGTCGTTACTAAGGTTCCATTTAAATTCGAAGGCAGAGTCTGCCGGGCTGGCTACATGCCGCCTAGCTTGCAAGCCACTTGATCGACGTCGAGAAGTTATTGGACAGTCTCTTAAATTCTGCCTATTAAATGTCAGCTCACTAAAGACCAAGGGCTTACTTATCCGCGATTAGGCTTTCCAGGAGAAGCTTGATGCGTTTACGCTGACCGAGACACAGATTACTTCATGCTCTGGTGGCTGTGTAACTGAAACCATCATACCCTGGTTCTCATTCTTTCTGTCCATGCGGTTTGAAAAGGTGGACTGAGCAGTTGAGCTACTGATGTTCGCGAATCGTTTAGCTACGAGACCTGCGGTTTTTCGCAGCGGAAGTCGTTTGAATCGGTTGCCGTTAGGTGCCCATCCAAGACCGTGCCTCTCACAAATGTGATCTACCTACCTAATTCTGGCTGTCTTACCTTTTTTATGGAGGAGTTTTTGAAGTTCCTCAAAAAGATATTCGTTTGTGAAAGGCCGCTACTGATTGCAGGAGACTTCTACATTAACATTAAAAACCCTAGCAACAGCCAGGTCCACTCATTTCTTGACTGTCTGAAGAACTTTGGCTTGGTCCAACACGTTAGTCGCATCGCTCACATCGGTAGCCATATGCTGGATCTGGATATCTCTAAGGATGTCTGACCTACTGAGCGTCTTGTTCGCCTGCTGAACATCTCAGATTATTACGCAGTCTCGTTTGCTGTTCTTGTTCCGTTGTACGTGCAAGGTAAGGTCGAGTTTGTTCAGCGATGCAACTTGAAAAGCATTGACCGGGAGAACATTTTAAAATCTGTCTGTGAGACAGGTCTTATTGATCTGCCCCCAGCCTCGGCCGACAGCCTCGATACGCTGATGCAGTGAACACGAAACTTAAGGACGCCCTTGAAGTGAATGCTCCTGTATATTCTGTCAGTGTACGGAGTCGCGGAAATTCCTTTTATTTTCCAAATAAGTTTAAAGGATTCCGTTTGTTAAGCCCTTTACAGTCCGTAATAGTCCGCTTGAACACTTCTTTAACGCGTCTGGGTCTTATTACAATCTAGCCAACTTTGCACACTCCCTCCGAGTCTACACCCAGATGCTTAGAAAAGTCAAGTTCTTTTTTCTCGAGCACTGAAGTCCTGTCAGTCAGAACCAAAACAGATTTATAAATCGATGACCAATTTGATTGCCAATTCTAAGAGGTCTCACTGTCCATATACTAATGACTAGGCTTATTAGTTTTCAACCTTCTTCACTGAAACATCTGCACACATTCATGACTATTAAGCCGTCTCCGAGTTAAAGTATTGTTGAGTTGCAACCTGTGACATTACCTAAAAGATTTTCCGAGGGTTCTGTTTGCATTGTGGCTACCTTAATCAAGTCTAGAAAAAAGAGCTCGTCTCTCGAAGACCCTATAGCATCGCCTTTGTGGCCGTCACTATCAGGCAAATGTAGTTCAGCTATAACAGATTTTTAATACTTCTCTTGATAATGGGCTTTACAAAAGTCCTTCAAATCGGAAATCGTTCTGTTAATACTTAAAAAGCCTGGATTATTATGTATTTGTCGTTTACGCCAATCGGAATCTGCTTTAGTGACTATAAAACTGAATGCTTGCCTTAAAAACAGTCGATCTTGTATGTCGCAAAATTGGTCTTTAACTTGACGATTATAAAGCGGAACCGCTACTCATAGGACATCCCAAGCCTGTGGCTCAACTAGAATACTTGGCTCTTTTAATAGGGGATGCAGTTGTGAGACCGTCACCGTGTGCTCGGAATTTAGGTAACGTCTTTGACAATGGTCTAAATTTTGATGGTCTCAATTAGAAGAGTGTCTCCACATCTAGTCCATAGCCTTGGCTAGCTTGCCATCACGTCCGATCCATATCTAAGATTAGGGAATGTTCACCACGGTGGCTTGCAAAAGATATTTAACGGGATCCCTGGATCTGTCTAAGCTGGATTATTGCAATTTCCTTGTGGCTGTGCAACCAGAAAAAACTATTACACCACTGCAGCTGGCAATGAATATGGCTGCAAGGCTAGTTTTTAAATCCCAGAGGTTTGACTACGGGTCTCCTTTGCTAAAGGAGCTCCGTTACTTCCAGTTGATTAGCAGACAACAAGTAAAGTTCTTACGCTGACCCTCAAGGCCTTCCACGGCTCCTCTGTACTTAGCTAAGCTCCACCAGTTTAAGCCTCCTCATGTCCCTAGGTCCTTTATAGACAATAAATTAGCTGTTCCGTTCCTTCGCTTAATGACCGTCGGAGGAGGAAGATTTTGCTCAGCGGGTCTTAGACTGAGGAACTCACATCCACAGTTCTTGCGAAATTGCATCTACGCTCCTGCTGCCGGCTGTAGCGCATACTACCCGCCGCCCTGAAATGTAAATTACTTGCTACTCACTACATCAACTGCCCTCCTGACTCAGCTATTCTTCTCACTTTCTCTTTGTTTTGTGAGATGAAGTCCGTTGGATACCGAATATGTACCGACACCTGCTTAGGCTTTCAATGCGTTATAGAAAACCTCCTGCTTCCAGCGGTTAAGGCGCTCGCTCCGGCCAAGGTCTGGCGCTGAGGTCGTGGGCTCTAGCCCCGAGGCATATGTGAAGCACCTGAATAGAGATTAAGTTCTCTTGGGGCGCTATATAAATGAATTATATACCTACACAATCTCCGTGGCTTTGCGAAGTTACAGATGGAGATACAGCACATTGCTTTTCGTGACGTTGACGAAGACCAGGCGGGCTGCAGAGGTTCCCGCTGCTATAACCTTTTCTGCTGCTGTAACTTTTTGTTGAACCCCAAGTGCGAGGCCTCAGTCTTCCCAACGACGACGAGAAATACGGTCTGCTGGCGGTCAGTGACTGGTACCTGATCGGCAGTTACAACTCTTGCTTTTCTGATATTCCCACGTCGAATTCGATCTCGCCAGACACCGGGGCCCCGACTGTCGGCAGGTAGCGGTGTTAGTTTGTGCAGGAGTTTCCTCAATCCTAGAGCTGCGAGTTGGCTAAGGTCAAGGCAAAACTCCTTCGTCCTCTTAGCTGAGCGGCCAACTGCGCAAGGAATTAACCAGGCAGTACTTGGCTCCAGTTCCAATAGCCGTTCACTTCGGTACCCGGACGCTTCTTAGCGCTTGCACGCTATCGCAAGTCTGACCTGACGGCTCTGTCCCTCTTTCAACCATTACCGATACGCTTCTCGCCGAAAGCTAAGGTTCTGTGCAAACTCTGCCAGTTCTACTCCGCTTCGACTACATTTGGCAACTCCCGAGTTGGCTCCATTAGAAATGGTCCTCCTATTTTGTTACACTATCTGCTGCCGATCTATTATTGTCTATTGTGGTCTGCCTATTATTAATGTAGTGGCATACTATGCCACAATCTACACGGGGTCTGTGGTCCTCATACAAGCCTTTGATTATTTTGTAATTCATTCGTAAAGCTCCCATAGAGAACTTAGTGTCTATCCGGGCACTTTGCATATGTCGCCGGGCTCAAGCCCACGACCTTCATCATTAAATTCGAGCGCCTGACCCCTGGGTCAAACTAGCTCGAAAATTAATTATGAGCCGTGCGTTTATTAGTCATGCTTGGCTAATCCCAGAACCGTGGTGGTTCACGGGTTACGATCACCGAGCTATTGTTCCACCGATATATATACATACATACATACATACATACATACATACATACATATATATATATATATATATATATATATATACACACACACACACACACACACACACACACATATATATATATATATATATATATATATATATATATATATATATATATATATATATAGATATATATATATATATATATATATATATATATATATATATATATATATATATATATATATATATATATATATGTAGGCCTCAACTAACTTTCTTGCTCTTCTGATTCCCGCATGTCTCCAAATCATGCGGAGTACAACTCTGAGTGGTCCCGCTGCAAGGATCAAGCTAGTTTCTGTTTTGTAGTCTTGAACTGCTTCAGAAGCCGCCGCCGCCCAAGCGGTTGCTATGGCTAACGATTCCATTCAACCCTGTTGGGGCAACCTGGCGGACGCAATACCGGCAACGGCCACCTCGAGGATGCTAATGGTTGCGGCTGGCATAGTTATCTGCGGAGTAAACGCATTGTTTGCCGCAGGCAACCTGAAGTATAACGACAGCCTCAGTCCACTCGGAAGATTAGTTTTAACTGCTTTCTTCATCAATAGTATGCTGCCGTCGACCTTACGCTTGGTGTACTTCTCTTGGGAGGAGATCGCCGGTGAAGTGAGCCCGTATTTCGGCCTCGCATTCGGACTTCTGATACTGATATTGGCGCACGCCCAAGCGTGTCTCCTATCGGCAGTCGCACACGACAGGTTCTTGGTCATTAACAATCCCTTGAACTACCGCGAGCTTTTCTTGCAGAGAAAACCCGTTGTCCTGTTGATAATTAGCTATGCGATACCGGGCATTATAGTGCTGTCGACCATGACGACGCTGAAGGTTTTCTGCAACGATTTCTTGCTCGGATGCATAGCCAATCCTTTTGTACCGAATGTAGTTTCGCAAGTGGGCACAACCACGACGGGGCTATGGCAAATCGCTTGCTTTGTGTGGTACGTTTGTGCATATATTCGCATACGGCAAGTTATCCAGAGAGCAGTGCAATCCGACCAAGGTGCAAACAGAGCGTCGCTACGCACATTTGCAATTTTGGGCACACAGCATACACTTTTTGTGATCCTACCAAATGTGATTGCCATTGTAGCATTCACAGCAAATTTAGTCAGTCGATTTTTGCTTTACAGAAGCATGCTGCTTTTGTACTATGGAAACGACTTGACGGCACCGCTTGCATACGTGTTTATGGATCGCAGCTGCAAGGACGCATTGCGTAAGCTCGTTCGTTGTAAATGGCAAGTTTCTAGCATCTAAATACAGCTGTTTGAAAGTCCCGTGAAGAGATATGTTTCAAGGTGAATCTGTGACGTAGAGGACTCTTTAAGAGTGAACTCGCAGTTTCTGAAAGGTGAACACGTTAGCAGACTTAACAGAAAATGCCTATAGCTAGCCTGCTCAGTCCTATGGGATTTACCTTGAAAACGTGAGTATCTGTTAAACCGTGCAGGCACTTGATTTAAATGCTGAGGCATCCTAATCATGCTTGTGTTTATAGCCACAGAATTTGCTGCGCAACTATAAGAAACACCTAGTTTTAAGCAAGCTAGGTTACAAAAGCCAAAGCTGCACATACCGTATTTTTACACAGTATAAGGCGCACTTTTTTCCACCTTTTTTTTCGAAAAAATAAACCTGAGACTTTTATACTGCAAGTCAGTGTCAGTCACTGCATACAGTGCAAGTGACGATTTAGACATCGACAATGCTGCAGAAGAGTATGAAGATGTTAGCAGTGATGCTGATGACATGCTTCTGGCTAGCTGTGATGATTAAAGCAAACAAACTAATACCAAGGGTGAACTATATATTCATAATTAATATTTTTCAATAGGACATTTTCAAAAAAATGTGTCCATAAATTGAGGGTGAAAATTATACTTGAGTGTAATTTATACTCTTAAAATACGGTGCGTCTGCCAGCACTCACTGCCCGATCTGAAATCCCAGCGTATGCCATATATTTCTCTTCAGCCAGTGTGTTCACCTGGTTTTGTCAACTAGTGCTACCAACTCTACGTACCAACGTCGCAACCAACTCTGGAACGTCTTAGAAACTTATAAAATTTGCATTAGCAAAATAACATTCGTTTTAAGGAATTTTTATAGCGTCTTAAAGTGAGCTGTATGTTTTCAGGCACTCTAAGCATGCTAGAAATGTTGCGGCAGGCGTAAGCATAACAAGGTAAATTCATTTGAAAAGCGGATTGAATGGCCCGAGAAACCACAATCATCACTCGGTTGTGATTTCCATGACTTAGATGTAGAGATACCGAAGGTCCCGTCTCTGAAGAATTTGAGGTTGATTACTGGCTCAGCCTACCAAAACTAGTCTCAGGTAGGGTACTAGAGGATAACTGATGAGTGAATATTGCTGAAAGCCCAACCAGAGTAAGTCTAAACGTGCAGCACGGTTCCTTGAAATAGCTGCGCTTCTCTTTAGGGAGCCAGTCAGAAGATACTGCAGCAGCTGCAAAGCTGACGGCTGAACAACCTGCCGAGTTGCATGATTTGCACCTGTATACATGTACAGGTAAGTATCTGGTCACTCAGGCATTCAGACCTGCATGGAGTGAATTTAAGACGTCTACATGGCATGTCGCAAATACACGGATAAACTTTTGATACTCTTATACAAGGCACACCATAAAGATTGCTATAATACGTAGCTGAATGCACAGAGACTCTGCTTCGCTGCAATGACGTAATTTATGGAACGATTGTTTTGAAACTGAACGCAAATATTCCATACAAAAGCTGGAGGGGAACTTGGCGGCCAAGCCAATTTTGTGGGCTAGACTTTCCAGTTTCTGTATCCCACTAGGTTCGTCCATAGCTAACAAGTTGGCCTTATCTTCATTTAATTAGAAAGTTAGATGATACTTTTACTGCGACCAAAATAGTTAGACACCGCCTGTAAGGAGCTTGAGAGGAGCCCAAGTGCTCGGTGGCAATATTTTCTTTGTCAAACCACTTCTCAGAATGAGTTTGGTCGATGAGGACAATTAATAAAATTGGTCAAGCGACCCATTAAGCATCGTACGGCATTTAGTTTTCTTCAACAGATATAGATTTCCAAAACTATTTTGATGGTAAACAATGTTTTATTATAGTTTTCGATGATGATCGGCATTGAACTCCAAATAATCTGTTAACTTTAACATGCAAAAATTTCTTCTCTTTATAATTGCAGCTAAGTTTCTAACCACGGCGCATTTTCCAAGCTCGATTGTTTTACGAAAGAAAGGAATTATAAAAGTTCTATGACTAATCTACGAAGAAGATTTCAGTATTAATTCAGTGCCTTTTTAGATTTCGCTGGAATCATTTTCTGGTTATGATTTTGCGTCTTATTAACATCATTGGAGCTGGTAATGACAAGCAATATTGAACTGAAGTCCAAAACATGATTGTGGGCGCTTTCTGAAAAGATGATCACTTCGCAAAATAAATACTTACTTATAAATATAATAATTTGCATCTCAAGCTGCCCAAGTTATAAAGACCTTGAATATTTTATCAAACTTTGCGCAAGTACTGCTTCCTTACCGACCCTTTTTTGCCGAAAGAATGGCTGTTAAACCTGAGTGTATGTATCTCAGGATTGTGTTGGCCTATGAAAAACTTCAATTTTTTCAAATCAAACTAAAGCATAGCTAATGGAAACATTTATAATTTAGTTGCTACGCCAAGAGTCTTCAAATGACCTCCAATTGCTGAA
This sequence comes from Cristatella mucedo, assembly GCA_009760855.2. Taxonomy (NCBI): domain Eukaryota; kingdom Metazoa; phylum Bryozoa; class Phylactolaemata; family Cristatellidae; genus Cristatella; species Cristatella mucedo. The sequence continues at coordinate 3,628,112 of WPIO01000012.1, forward strand.
GTAAGGTGAATTTTTAAGAGACTCTTGATAAATAATGAGAGCCAATTTGTAAAATCTAAACATTAACCCAAGGAGACGTCGATGTAGTTTCACTCCGAAGCGATTTGACCGGATTGATTTTCGCATGTCTGAGAGAGAGAGAGAGAGAGAGAGAGAGAGAAAGAGAGAGAGAGTAATACAATAATAATGCACTTGATAAAGCGCCCTCAGAGAACTCAATCTCTTTCTAGGCGCTTCACATTTGCTGCAAAGGGAAACACGATTGAATGGTGAGTAATATCATGCTTGATAAACGACATGAATAATATGGTTAGGGGTGACATACACAGGGTCAGCACGCAAGTGTGGTTAGTGGCAACATGCACAGTGTCAGCATGCATAAGCACATGAAGGACGAGTCACAGGGACCCACTAAATGCTGTCCTAAATAGGTGTGTTTTTAAGTTCTTTTAAATTTGGTCTAGTCAGGGGATGTTCTGACGCAAGTCGGGAAGGAGTTCCTGGCTTTGGGAGCATACGAACTAAATGCACTGTCTCCAAGGGATTTGAGGTTTGTACGAGGTATTGGTAGACTGTTGGATTCCAAAAAAGCGGGTGGTGCGATGATTGGCCTGGTGGGGGAGTAGATCTGAGAGATAGACTGGAGCCAAAGAATGAAGTGACCTAAAAGTGAGCGAAAAAACCTTGAAGTCGATCCGTTGCTTGACTGGTAGCCAGTGCAGGTCGGCGAAAAGTGGAGTAATGTGACAACTGCGACGTTCGCGACAGACAAGCCTAGCTGCAGAGTTTTGCACCAGCTGTAATAGCCTGATTGCACATGCCGGTAGGCCAGTAAGCAGTGAGTTGCAGAAGTCAAGACGGGATGTCGCGAATGCAATGACCAACTTAGACGTGGTATCCTTATCTAAACAAGCTTGAATTTTAGTAATGTTATGTAGCTGAAAGTAGGCAGACTTGACTGTGGAGCTGATGAGGTCGTCTAACGAGAGGTCACTTTGGAACATGATGCCTAGATTTCGAGGTGATTCAGCAGGAGAAATGCTGGCAGAGCCAATTTTGAGCGTCAGCCTTTCCAATTTCTGAATCACATTGGGTTTGCCCATAACTAGTAAGTTAGTTATATCATCGTTTAGTTTGAGAAAATTTGCTGCCATCCATGTGCGGATGTCATCAATACATGCAGCAAATGAGTTGAGAGAATTTGAGGTGCTCGAAGGCTGGGAGGGATCAAGGCAAAGGTACAACTGAGTGTCATCCGCATAGAAGTGAAAGCCTAGATTGTGCTTGGCAATCACATCAGCAAGAGAGTATAAACCGTGAAAAGAACGGGACCTAGCACGCAGCCCTGAGCTACCCCATATTTCAGAGATATCTCGGATGATCTTTATCAATTCAGGTCAATACTCTGGAGTCTCCCACTGAGATAGATTGATGGATAGATAGAGTGAAAGAGCGAGAGAGAGGGAGATGGGAGAGAGAGAGAGAGAGAGAGAGAGAGAGAGAGGACGAGAGAGAGAGAGAGAGAGAGAGAGAGAGAGAGAGAGAGAGAGAGAGAGAGAGAGAGAGAGAGAGAGAGAGAGAGAGAGAGAGAGAGAGAGAGAGGGAGAGAGAGAGAGAGAGAGAGAGAGAGAGAGAGAGAGAGAGAGGACAGGAGAGCAAACTATGTAGCGAGTTGAGAAAACTGCCACCCGATGGCAATATCCTCAATTTCTTTAGCCTCAAAGAGGTGAGGACCACAAGTAGGGCCTCAAAACTTTGCTTCTGATGTGCATGTGAGTAGCCAGATTGGCCAGGCTATCCCTATTTTGACATGGAGCGGCGCCATTCATGCGTTCGCAGGGAGTGACAGGAGGAAGCTTCCGTATTTTGGCAGGTTGCGAATGGGCGGAGCAGTTACCCGACCATATCAGCAGCGATTTTCTAACGACAATAGACTTCTTTGGCTTTGTCCATCGTGGGTCTGAAACGGCAGCTTTTCTCAATTGCCGATTGAACAAATGCCATCGAAGATCCAGCGACAGTAGAGTACCCCAACAAAGGTATACTAGCCGGACTCTCACTAAGCGCCAACACAACGTCTCTGCACTCTGTCCCAATCCCATCGCTCGGTCTACCGGCTGGACCTGCCAAACCCCTAATACCAGGCCATGAGACCACATCAGCCTGTTCAAGTGATATTTAATCGTTCACAAACAGTCTACAAACAGTTCACAAACTGTCTACAAACTGTTCAAAAACAGCCCACAAACTGTCCACAAACAGCTCTTAAACAGTCCACACACAGCCCACGAACAGCTCACGAACAGCTCACAAACAGCTCACAAACAGCTCACGAACAGCTCACAAACAGCTCACAAACAGCTCACAAACAGCCCACAAACAGCTCACAAACAGCCAACAAACAGCCAACAAACAGCTCACAAACAGCCCACAAGCAGCCCACAAACAGCCCACAAGCAGCCCACAAGCAGCCCACAAGCAGCCCACAAGCAGCCCACAAGCAGCCCACAAGCAGCCCACAAGCAGCCCACAAGCAGCCCACAAGCAGCCCACAAGCAGCCCACAAGCAGCCCACAAGCAGCCCACAAGCAGCCCCCACAAGCAGCCCACAAGCAGCCCACAAGCAGCCCACAAGCAGCCCACAAGCAGCCCACAAGCAGCCCACAAGCAGCCCACGAGCAGCCCACGAACAGCCCACGAACAGCCCACGAACAGCCCACGAACAGCCCACGAACAGCCCACAAACAGCCCACGAACAGCCCACGAACAGCCCACAAATGGCCCACTCCATATCCCACAACACAGTCCATAAAACAGCCCACAATCAGCCGACGCCGAGCTTTCAAACTGCCCTCAAAACTGATCACAAACGCCAAAAAACATCTCGCAAAGCCGAAAAACAGCCACACGCAACCGAAAAACACCCGATCAACATCACAGATGGCACACAAACAGCCCGAAAGACGCAGGAACAGGTCTGGTGCGTCTGGGTGCATGCTCTGGCCATCACTACCAGGTGATATGGTAGCCAGCTGCCCACCAACAATTTGAGAAGGGCTGACCGCACGTTCAAAGTGTTGAGATAGTGTGCCGTCATTGTAAGACTCATGAGCAGCAACTACCTTCATTCATCATGCCATCGTCACATGTAACTCGTTGTCGCAAGCGTGCTGGATATTTCACTGGCTCGCTTCAGAAGTTTGGCTTCAACTTGGCATTTTTGGTGCATGTAAATGGGCCATTTTCATTCAACCTTCAGGTGCAGCTCGGTATTCGATAATTCTTTTAGCACTGATTGCCTTATTTTGGGATACTTTATAAACTTTTCTTAGCTTATATCATAACAAAGACAACTTTACTAGAAGGTAAGAAACTTGGAAGTCTTGGGAAGGCCTCCAATGAAAGGTTAACTTCCGCGAACCTCAACTTTAACTCCAGGTCAAAAAACGGTCTTGGTCAAAGGGCCATTGAAGGCTTGGCAACGAATCTGTCGATGCAATTACCACTTGTCTGAGCATTCGAGAGCATGAGAATCAATACCATTTGCAAAATAATAAGGAAAATAATTTGGCGATCATTTATTTGATTGATTGCTGAAAAACCCCGACCATGGATAGGCTTTAGGAATCATACTGAACACTAAGGTACTACCTTTTGAAGTTGTTTTGCTTCACACACGATTCTCTTTCGCAGCCGAGTAGTAGCTCATCTATTCTGATAAGCTCTTTCATATTTATGGAAGAAGAAATGAACAGCCAATCCTGGATGTGTGCAAATCGCATATGGCAGGACCTTTAGAGAAATAAAAGTAGAGTAGACACAACATTACCATCTTTCATCAAAGTTTACAAGAAGACGGATTTGAAATACAATACAATTGAAGTGGATTAGCAACATTAGCAGTCAGAAAAACTTGATTTGCATTAAACATGCCAAAATTTTGAGGGTCGCATACAAAATCATTGTCAAACATTTCAGACGTGAAACGAGGAGCCTTATGTAAGAGATTGAGCTCAGATAGGCAGACCAAAAGACCTGATGAATACAATAAAATCTGGGTGTACCGAAAGCCGCTAAGGCTGTGAGTGTGCTATACAAAACTCTCCTGCATAACACCAACATAGTCTTTATGACTTTGTGGAGTTACAGACGGAGGTACATTACATTACATTACATTTATGTAATCATAATAATAATGCACTTGATAAATCGCCCTCAGAGAACTCAATCTCTTTCCAGGCGCTTTACGTTTGCTGCAAAGGGAAACGCACTTGAATGGTGAGTAATTTCATGCTTGATAAGCAACATGAATAACATGGTTAGGGGTGACATGCACAGGGTCAGCATGCAAATGTGGTTAGTGGCAGCATGCACAGTGTCAGCAAGCAGAAGCACATAAAGGACGAATTAAAGAGACCCACTAAATGCTGTCCTAAATAGGTGTTTTTAATTTCTTTTTAAATGTGGTCAAGTCAGAGGATATCGTGACGAAAGTCGGGAGTGAGTTCCAGGCTTTAAGAGCATTCGAACTAAATGCGTGGTCTCCAAAGGATTTGAGGTTTGTACGAGGTATTGGTAAACTGTTGGATTCCGAAAAGTGGGTCGTACAATGGTGGTACGCCTGGTGAGGGAGTAGATCTGAGAGATAGGCTGGAGCCAAAGAATGAAGTGACCTAAAAGTGAGTGAAAAAACCTTGAAGTCGATCCGTTGCTTGACTGGTAGCCAGCGCAGGTCGGCGAGAAGTGGTGTGATGTGGCAACTGTGTCGCTCACGACAGACAAGCCTAGCTGCAGTGTTTTGCAACAGCTGTAAGCGCCTGATTGCACATGCCGGTAGGCCACCAAGCAGTGAGTTGCAGAAGTCAAGACGGGATGTCACAAATGCATGGACCACTTAGACGTGGCATCCTTATCTAAACAAGCCCGAATTTTAGTAATGTTATGTAGCTGAAAGTAGGCAGACTTGACTGTGGAGCTGATGTGGTTATCTAACGAGAGTTCACTTTGGAACATGATGCCTAGATTTCGAGGTGATTCAGCAGGAGATATGCTGGCAGAGCCAATTTTGAGCGTCAGCCTGTCCAATTTCCGAATCATACTGGGTTTGCCCGTAACTAACAAGTTAGTTGGTGAGTCACAATGGCTCACTAGGAAAGGCGGTTGCTTTTCACGATCTCGGCTCGAGGTAGTGGGTTTGAATCCTGTGGTTGGCAATCCTTTATCGCCACTGCAAGCGGTGGTGATAGCCGTAAAGGCTCTTCTGTTGCTATACAAAAAGAGGCTGTTAAATCAGCTGGTATATTTTTTAGTTTTATCATCGTTTAGTTTTCGAATATTTGCTGCCATCCATGTGCGGATGTCATCAATACATGCAGCAAGTGAGTTGAGAGAATTTGAGGTGCTCGAAGGCTGGGAGGGATCAAAGCAAAGGTACAACTGAGTGTCATCCGCATGGAAGTGAAAGCCTACACTGTGCTTGGCAATCACATCAGCAAGAGGGAGAGTATAAACTGTGAAAAAAACCGGACCTAGCACGGAGCTCTGAGGTACACCATATTTCAGAGGTACCTCAGATGATCTTTGTCCAACCACGTCAATGCCCTGGAGTCGTCCACTAAGATAAGACCTGAACCATAGCAGAACAGTGCCAGTGATGCCCAGGCAAGACGAGAGGCGCTCCAGAAGAACTTGGTGATCGATAGTATCAAAAGATGCCGAGAGATCATCGAGAAAAACAAGCATAGATACTCTACCCATGTATGCATTCCTAAGTAGGTCATTGTACACCCTAAGTAATGCTGATTCTATTGAGAGATTAGCTCTAAAGCCAGACTAGAACTCACTAGCAAGGTTTGAAGTTTCAATATGTGAGTTCAGCTGGTCCGCCACGACCCGTTCCAGCGTTTTTGATAGGAATGGTAGAAGGGAGACTGGGCGGTAGTTGCTCAAGTTCTCTTGGTTTAGTGTCTCTTTTTTGAGAAGTGGCATGACTACAGCTTTTTTGAAAGGTGCTGGGACATGACCTGAGGCTAATGACATATTAATGATGTTAGTTATGCATGGCAGAAACAGATCAATTCAACGTAGGAGTCGGGCAGTGGGAATCGGGTCCAAAGGACTGGCTGTCTTCTTTGATTGGGATGCGAACTTCAGGACGAGATCATTAGTGACCTGCTTAAATGAAGACATTGAGGTGCAGCCAGGAATCGAAGAACAGCATTCTAGGTTTGCTGTCATCGCAAGGATGGACTCCCTGATGTTGTCTATCTTCTGGACAAAGAATCGAGAGAAGCGATCGGCTAGATCATCACAAGGATCATCAGGTAAGGAGCTAATCTTGGAGCGGTTGAGGAGACGGTTGATCGTCGACATAAGAATTTTTGGATTGTGCACCTGTGATTCAACAATGTTTTGATGGAAGCTAGACTTTTCCTTTGCTATATGAAGTTAAAGACGCTGGCTCTTTTCTTGTTTGAAAGATAACCGTATACTATGACTTTTTTCAATAATATTTTATTATAACTATCCTGTTAAGCCAGATGCTGAGGAGATTGCTACTACGGCTGCCGCGGGCCATGTAAGAAGTATATCTACAAATCTTTTTGAGTCTTACTTCTAGCTCCAGTGTGGATTAGAATTAGTTAAATACAAAAGCAGCATCAACTAACATATTGCATATAAAACAAGCAAATAAACTAAGAACTGCTTTTTATAAAAATCAGCATGGCTATATTTTCATATGCTTTCGATAGAGGAGTCCATGTAAATACAGTCACTCCAACCTCAGCACTACCATAAGGCGTAAGCACAGTTCTAATAGCTATTTGGGATACTTGGGGCAGCCGTGAGCTCTGGAATCTCCATCAATCTCTTGCTATAATCTTATGCGCACGGCTGATGTTTGATTACTCATACCTTAGCAATTCGACACCTTACATTAACCCAAAGCCCTGGATATTTTGTGTTACATTCCAACTTTCTTTGGGTACGACGTACAACCGAATTTAGTCAAGAATGCGCACAGGCTTAAAATACGGCATTTCTGAGTGTATTCAAAGTAGACATGCAAGTTTTTGACTTGCCGAGAAGCATTTTGGAAAAAATATGGACACCGCCACGTCTTTAAGATCATATATATTCTGCAGCCGACCCAGAATTTGCCGATCGATTGCTCCTACTCCAGTAGCAGCAACTGAACCCAAATTTAAATTAAATTCTTGCAGTGAACTTTAAATCTGAGGCCACGGAAGACTTTTCTGACAAATTTTTTTTAGCAAAGCATCAATACACTATTTAGTGCGTCTCGCTACGAAAATAGCTCGAGCCTTTAAGACAGTAAACCTGTCTTGTCTCTAAGAGAATAATCTTCAAAACCTTCTATGACTCAACCTCACTTGCACATTTAACATACAAAAAGTAATCTCTTAGTACCTCGAGGTAGTCGCTGATGTCAAATATCCCACCGCTGGGACCCAAAAGAGCATTTTATAACTGAGACGGCAAACAGTTTCGGGTTATTGGTGATTCTTTTATTCTAGAAGTCAAAGGTTGCCTTTGGCGTTTGGGGCTTATTAAAAATTCGCCCTTCGCAAAGCCCACGAAAGGGTTAAAATCCAGCATTGATGTGGACAGGTTCAGCGCGAGCTTCAGCCAATGTGCCAAACAAGTTAGATGAATTGCGCCAGGTATTGAACGTTTCCAAAACATCTTTGAAGGCTTTTTATGTAGGTTGGTTCGTCTGTTGCAAACGCTAGCACTTCAGTGAAATCAATTCCAAACTCAAGTTAAAATCGGGCGTAGCTCGGCCCCAGTCGGCCTCTGATTTAACAGCAGATGCGTACTTTCCTTGACAGAGTTTCGGGCTAGCGGCGTTTCAGCAATAGCGAATTGCCTATGATGGAAACGCCATGTTACTTTGTTTCAGCGGCGCAAATGGATCTTGTATAAACACAGTCTGCTGTTCGTTTGCCGGTAGCAGCCGTCCGGGCTCAAATACAGCCACAGCTACTTACTGCTTCGGGCTAGAATAGTAAACGGCTGTCTAAACGAAGTTTTTTCTTCAAAATTCCGACCGCGGTCAGCAACGATAGTAAAATTCAGCGCTTGGCGCGGAAAATCCACGCTGCGAGCTACAAGTTTGACAAACGGCACGGATATTCTGCAAGCGCGGTCTCCACCTGGCCATATTCATTCACGTCCACACGCACGAATGCTAGAGGCTGCATTCATATGCTGCCGACGCAACGCGAGCCCAGCTCCGAAGAGAGCGCAACCAGTCGCCATTGTTGAACCTGACGCTGCGCTTCGGCGCCCGGCTGCAGTCTCTCACCGACGATGAGCGCGCTGCACGAGCTTACCCGACCGACCAAGTCCGACGACGAGTGCCCTCTCTTCGACAGCTCGGATTTCAACCAGTGCCTAGAATTATGCGACGGCGTCGTAGCCTCTCTGAAGAGTGCAGTAGCGGCCTACAGAGGCGGCAAGTCGCTAAAAGCCGAGAAGCTGTTCGAAGCCGCCTCCGAAGAGCTCAGCGTGGCGCTACGCACCTCGGCGGCGCAGAAGTTTGGCGCACATCCCGGATCGGCGGTGCTGGAAAAATTGACCAGCATGAACGATCGCTTGCAGCAACTACGCGGCAGCGTGGAACCCGCGGCTCGGCTGAGACGTAAGTCTGGGGTGCAATGTTAGCAAATACGGCTAATGCACTAAAGCGCCGCATCTACTGCGCGCAAGCATCACTGGTGACCGAAAGGATACGTAACTCGCTCATGGCAAGAAGGTCGCGCGAGTTGCTGCTGCGTAGGTGCTGCTTGATAGCTGCAGTCCACCTGCAGCCACTCTACGACGCTAGCTGCGAGAGCGTCCATCCTTAAGAAAGCAGGAAGGGATGCTGCTGCTGAAAACATCCCAGCACTCATTGTCAGTCTGAGCGCATCTAGAAAGTACACAGTAACCTTCCGCTAGTCTTTTTTGCATGTGCCACAACTCTGAGAGCTGTATCTCATTTCTACAAAAAGAGCGAAGCCAGTGGAACGTATTCCCAGAAGAGCTGTCTTGCATTATGTCAAGTTTGTTGGGCCTGCTCTTACTTAGTAGGGTAGGCTGTCTGCCTATCTTATGCTCCCGCTTCTCGGCATCACTGTTAATCGAGCAGTGCAGGTTTTTCGTTTACTATGAGGAGGGTGAGGTTGACGAAGAAGAGGAGGATGAGAACGAGGAAGAGATGGAGGAAGGAGAAGGAGGAGTAATAATAATAGCAGTAGTACTTGTTGTAGTAGTAGTAGGAGGAGGAGGGAGATGGGGAGAAGGATGCGAGTCTGGGTCAAAGGCTGAGTGTGACTTTTTGGCTTGCCGAGTATGCACAGCAAGACATTGAATATTGAGTGCTGGTCCAGGTTTTTTTGCCTTATTCTCTTATTACCAATGCTGCAGCAAGAATAGCCTAACCAAAAACTGTCCTGCAAAATGGGAATCGTTATGTTTTCTTACGATTTGGTCTTAAGCTTGATTTTTCTTTGATCTCTTGTAGCATAGTGGTAGTTGGGAAAATTTATCACACGACCTTATTGTCTCAGTTCTGCCTCGTGCTTTCTCAAAAAGTCATGCTACTGGTGTCTTTCAGCACTGCTGGCTGCATGTGGTTAAGTTGTTCTCTACCCGCTAAATCTCTCTGGGTATACGAAACGAATCTCGTCAGTCTCAGGAGCAGTAATACAAAACTTTCCACTGGAGGCTTTATTAGATCGAGCCCTAAGTCTGTTAGGTCAGGGTTTAACTTTTCGCGAAGCTGCACTTACCGAGCCACGACTGTCGAAGCACGGGCTAGCTTGGATGCTTTGCTATCGGCAAGTAAATAAAATAACTAAATACTATTTTATAGCGCCCTAAGAGAACTGAATCTCGGTCCAGTCGCTTCACTTACGCCGTAGGGCTTGAACCCACGACCTCTGTCGTAAAGGTGAGCACTTTGACATCGATCGTTAAAGGCGAGCACCTAACCCCGGGCCAAACCAGGGCTGCAACTCCTACCTCGTGGCTCCGTAATTTTCTTTAGTGAATATGTTAGACCTCTTTGGCCATCAGGTTACGAGTCCTACAGCTCTAACAGTTCTTCTTGACCGACATGACAGTAAGTGTATAGCTTTCAGCTGCAGTAGGAACACTCCCATTTTAGACTCTACATTTTATCTACTTGTGCCATTTGGGCACTCTCCACAAATGTTTCCGGAAATCCAAATTGCAAGTAATTTAGATCTGCTAACCGCTATCTGCCCATACGAGTAACCACCCATGGGAGCATGGTCTGAACTTACCGATTCCCAACAGGAGGAAACTTGCTGAAAAGATTATTCATGGACGGGTACTAGATACGCGAACTACGCCGAAACTTGATCTGACACGGCATCGTCCTCACAGCTCAGCCAACCAGATGGGTGTGCTAGCTTGGTTGCTGCCCCTATTCAATTGCACAGCTTACATTTCCATCACTGCGGCCGTTGCTGCAAGCCAATATGGTGCCATAGCTACCGGTGCCGCCGCTGCTGCAACTGCTAGTCACTTTGCTCGCTCCTGCAGCTTCGACTCGAAGGTAGTCCTTAACTTGCGCCGGCCGACTCAGTTGCTACTAGGCCTCGACCAGTGGGCGCGCCGCAACCAATTCTGTGATTCCCGCTCAAGTCGTAGATGCTCTGTCTTCCATTCTGACAAAGTTGGATGAACCACCGTGGCGTAACTCCAACATCAACCAAACAGTGCATGCCGAGATCTTGATGGAGGCACAAAACACTGGCATGTTTCTGATCTCGGCAGGGGGTGCCAATGTTCAACCTGTGGCAAACAGCACCACACAGGTCTGCAAACTACTGCCTCTAGATGCTATGAGTGGTCTACCGACAGCAACAGCAGAGGCATTTCTTACGATGGGTATGGAGCTGCCTGCATTCGTGACCTTGGCGAGTGACTGTATGACTGAAAATGCATTGCTAGCACCCAAATACCAAGCTGCCCTGCTAATTCCTGCTCGCAGTGTATACAACGTTGGATGTATATTTAGCATTGATTTTCAATCTAAATAAGAACGCATGCTAAAATAAAAGATAATAACAATAATGCTAATAATAAATTTGATATTTTGCCCTCAGAATATTCAATCTCTTTTCCAACGGAAGCACGATCGAATGGCATAGGCTGACTATCACTTATCTGGCAGACTTGGCGTGAGCGTAGTGCAGTGAGTTCTTTACTTTCACAAGTAGAGATCCTTTTAAAATGAAACTAATTTTCCCCGAGAAGTTGGAAAAGGATTCTAAAGTATTTCTTACAGCTGCACTTTCAGCCTCTGGCCGACATAACCCTACAAACTTGTATAATCATTATAGCTATATTGTGATGGGTAACATCATCAGGGTTCGATCCTAAAGGTAAAATAGTATCACGACTTTCGCGGCACAGATGCAATGTGCCTATTTATGACCAGGTGGCAATTTTGATGGCATCCGACAAGTTCTAGGCTATCAACATTGCTACACCTGACAAATCACGCATTTTAACTATGGCGTATCGCAACTGCTTTAATGATAACCAATTTCTTTCGGTGGCTGTTATGAAGGAGCTTGGCTGTGAGATCGAAACAAACATTGGGAACTGGCCCAATAAATAGTTATACACAGCTTTTCTCTATATTTTAGCACTTCTTAGCTGCTGATACATCCATCAAAGTTTAGAATTTCTTATGCCCTTTCAAAATTAAATGTGTTCAGAAATATTTAAAAGCATAGTAGCTTGTAATGTTAGTTTGCAATTTTCTTATAGGTACGTGCGAAATTGCAGTTAGATAATCGCAGGCCAACGTGGCCGGGGAAAGTTTAGAGCTTCAAGTTTTTCGACCACTTAACAAGATAGCCCTGCATTTTTAGAGGGTCCAACAAATTTGTTCATTTAGTGCATGGGCAGCCAAGGTTTACTCAGTTCAATGCTCGTCAAGATCTCAAAATGAATGCATGCAATCCTATCTCTGCTCGCGTCAAGGGTACTCAAACTTGTGAATAGCTTCCAATTTTATCACCGACATTGACCGATACACAATGAAACATTAGATATAACATTGCCTTATGAGTGTGTGCACTTGAGTGATAAATGTGAACTTGAATAGGGCTATTGCAATGACTGCATACGCCTTAGCGTGTAATTTTTGTCATCTAGTCAGTAAAGTAAATTATTTTTACCGAAAATTTTACCGAAATCAAGTGTCAGGTCTCCGTGTTACCATGCTTTTGCGGGAGGAAATCAGCTGCTTAATGCCCGCCACGCCTCTAGTGTCTGCTTTCCGGGGATTGGCTGCAGAAGATCCGCAGCTTTGCTTGCTTAGGGTGGGTTGTAAAATCTCAAGACGAATCAGTCAGGCGAGTATGTAATTTTTGTGGATTGTCTCCTCGTTCATTTATGGTTGCAGTTTCTTACTGCTTTCCTTTTATATAATACCAGACATTTCTCGTGAAATTTCTTGAGCTGTATCTGTATAAATCAGCATTCATGCATGCACCTAATTTCGTGAGTATAGACGTAAGTAGGCATGCGTGCATGCATGTGTACCCAGGCTGGGTTCGGTTGGCTGGGACCGGACGGCTATAGTGAGGGTTAGGGTCACCGGCTAGGCCGGGGTGAGACCTATGCATTGCCGGATGTGTGGTGACGAGAGGTCACCGGGGCTCTTGGGTACGGGAAGTTGGCCAAGTAAGTCGTGGTGTTGGAGGCTCCCGGTCTCGCCGGGTTATGCACCTGGATTCGTGCAGGCGTGCTCCGGCGATGCTGCCACGCACGCAAGGGAACAAGTACCCAAGGCCCGAGTGGAGCTGGATAGCTCGCTCCTTGTTGACTTGTTTATACCGCGTTCCCCGTGTAGCGTGTTCGTGATCCCCCCGTGTGTTAGCGTCTTTCGGTGGAAGCTTACGACTGTGGTAGTTATCGACTCGGACTAGCCAGCAGTTACTCAGCCAGCCGGGTTTTGGACGGCGTACGCTCGTACTGTTGGACTCGGAGTCGGTACAACGACAGGACTGCGGAATCTGACTGACCCCAACTAACACGTTTGTTCGCGCTTGCTGCGTCATCTTGCGCTCCCATAATGTATAATGTATAGGATCCTCCCTGTAGACTTGTTTAGTTCTCCTGTTGTTGTTGGCGCATGCGTTATTATAAAGATGTTTAACCTGACGGCCGCTCGTCTTACCCTAGCTCGGCGGCATGGCGAGCGGCAGCGTGGCCGGAGTATAGCGAGGTTTGGCGGGAATTAGCCTCTGACCCCTGGAACCCGGTTACACATGCATGAGTGTGCGCGTGCAAATAGATGGCTTGCCAATACTAAGTTTAACTTGTAAAGAGTAAGGATTGTTAGTATCCTGCAGTAATGGCCAAGACCGGTTGGCGAAGTACTTAAAACGAGAAGGATTAAGCAGCACCGTGGATGTTATAGTTTTTGTTCGTTTTATTATTGCTTCAATTTCTTTGTGCTGGCATATTCAACTTTTGGTGTGGGTTGTTTGGGAAGAGTATCTATTTTGTGCTAGCCATCCTCTATCACTTGTAGGAAAAAGCAATTCCTAGGCTTTATATGAATCCTTAAAGAGGCAAGTCATCAGGCATTATTCATGTCAGTATTAAATGCTGGAAAGATGTTTGCCTAACACAAGTGCCTTAGTGAAAAACTGCAGAGCATCGCACCTCAGTAGACTAAAGACCTGTGCTTATGATACCCATGTCTTGAGCTCAATGACCGAACCAGCTCGAATATTGAATCCGAAAGATAAGAGCTAGCTACTCGTCCTGACTTAGGCTAGCTATAGGAGAAAGACTGATCATTGCGAAAATTTACTGCAAGAGGTTTTAGGACTAGCTTCAGTGTTTTAAAATTATCCCAATCCCAGCAATGAAAAATACTTATTACTGCAGGGGTTTCATGATAAAATAGATAAAAAAGTTTCAAAGCAAGACGTAAATTGAGCTAAGTAGCACTCTCTGGTAGTTAGCTAAGCACGTCCGGTGGACTTTCTCACTAAGAAAACCTAATATTGCCCTGCTAGAACTCAGAGTTAAATTAATAGGACGTGAACCTCAAGTTTGTTTTAGAGTTATTAGATTCAATTTCGAGGTGTATTAAATTTTTATTGTATCCTTACTCCTGGTTAGTAAGCATATTTTCTATAATCGCTTATATCTCAAAAGTATAGAAAAGTATAAAGTATAGAAAACGGGAATTATTTCCCAGAATCTATGGAATATTTTTAATTTGAGGTACAAGCGATTGCAGAAAAAGACTTTGAAAAAAGTAAATTTCAATTGTAAGTCTTCCTAACATAAGTTAAGTTCTAGCACCTCGAACTGTACTTATGTTAGCAGGACAATGATAAAATTTAAATCTACTCATTTTTCTAAACATAGCAGATACAGCTATGGCCCAAAGGTATAGTCATGAAAAAACCTACGTTTTTCGATGCAATGTATTTTTTTTACGTAGTCATGCTAGTAGATCATACTATAATCAATCTAAATTAAGTTATCGAAAATCTTTGGCAGTTCGACATTTGACGTCTGCCTTTATTGTCTATCACTAGAATAAGTTGTTGAATCATCGTAGTGATAAGTTGCTCAACGAATTAATGCAACACAATTATTAGCACCTTCCTTATTAATATTTTCTCGCAATACAAATCGTACTGGAAATAAAGAGTCATAAGCCCACCAGTCCAGTTTAGTTTATGCTGCCGAAATGAAAATACCTGTATGTCCTTATTTTCCCTGCACTGGCGTCACAAGGTGACCAGCATGCGGCATGACCATGTTGATCTGTCAGTGACCAATCGATCAAGCAAAGGGTGAGGCACAAATACTCTTGGAAGAATTTGCTAAGATCACGAGGTCGTTAAGACGTATTTTGGCATGGCTGTCAAGAATAAGGACAAACACTTGGTACCTCATTTTACTAACTTGTACTGCAAATTCTCCCAGTGGGTAGCAGCAATGTCAAATGGGAGCCTTTGGTGGAGTCCAGTAAGTTGCCGATGACGCAGTCAGTGCATATCAAATTTAGCCTCATGAAATAATTCATCGCAGCTCTACAAGAGGCTTCGGGAGCCTTCGGATAAATTTTTCCGTAAGCTGTCCGAGGAAAGGTCAACGTCGCACAACCCTTCCACTTGATTTGTGTGAAGTCAGGTAAAGAAGACGATCGAGTGCTGCGAACTTCATGCGAACTTCACGAGAATCTCAATAGTAAGTGGAAAGTGGCTTGGAACAGATTTATGGCAATAAGTAGTGCGGGGCTTGCGTGAAATCCCAAGGTGGAAAACTATGTAGGTTTGGTTGAGACTAGGAGGAAGAACAATGACACAACGGATGAGATGATGTCTTTTGAAGTTCATATCCTTGCTATATATATCTCAATAAATTCAATAATGATACAGGGCTGACTCAAAGAAGTGAGGCGAGCGTTTCCATCACAATTTATTGGACTTCGAATATCCTATCAAGGACAGTATAACAAGAACTTATGGTGTTGCTACTTATGTTGAACTTATGGGAGCTTATCTTTAAAAGTGATTTCCAGTAAATGGGAAATCTCGATAAAATACTCACTCATAAATCAAAGGTCATTTAATAGAGCATCAGTCTTTAAAACATGCTTACTTTGATTTACTTATCATTTTTTCTAACAAGATGTGAACTAAAAAACGTGAAATCGTTCATTTTCTCACAAGTAATGAGTAAATTTCAAAGTTATAATTATTTTAGTCAAAGTTTTTGGGAACTAGTGCAAAATTTTATACTTTGTGGAATAAGTATTTAGGAAATAGCTAATACTACACAAGAAAAAACGATATTTAGTTGTTCTTGTGAAAACAAGGAATTCGTCTCTCAGTAACAATAGCCTTAGGTGCATTATAGTGCTGCTTTTATTCGCCTGATGGCCAGGCAACATTAACAACTTTTAATTTTGTTTACTTTTAACGTGACTTACTCCACTTTGCTGCTGCTTGCTCTGTAGCTAGAGTTGGTACGCCAAGTCTGATTGTAGCGCTCTTCGTATCTCTTGCCTTGTTTGATACAGGGAACTGGTTCTACCCTCTTACGAAAGAAATGGTTGTGATGAGTCATCCAGGGATCGGTGCATTTCTCTTTCCAAGCTCTGAACCAGGTGGTAAGTGCTGCAAATCACACTATGGTACGGCTTAATGCCTTAGCGTTTAGTCAAATTTGATTTCGTTTGAATATTTCCCTACTCCTTTATTCTTTCCAAACTACTCCTCTTGCCCAATCAATGCAAATATTACAGTTGCTTTTGCGATGCTACAAATCGAGTTTTTCAACAATCAGTCACGCAATGACACGCCAGTTAATGAAATAGGATGTTGTCCAGCCAACTGAGATCGGGTTTATTCAACTCTTGTAACGTGCTTATATATTTCTGCTAGCTGGCATCCAAAACGATTTACCCCTGAATGCCCCGAGCTGCTCACACCTGGAGCACGGTCTGAGCATGAATTTGTCACCTAGCGGCCATAAGCAGTGATGTAGTGAGTTTCCAAGAAACTCGCCAGCTCACTTGCCCCCTCCTGCTTGCTGCTGGGCAGTTGAGTACCGACGACAAGCCATGAAGTAAACTCGCGCTGGCTCAAGCGCTGGCTCATTTTTTCCTGTGGCGCGACGGGCCTGCGATCTCGGGCCGACCTCGATCGCTCACGTTTCTTTGCAGGCTCAGCAATTGGTTTGGTGCTCTCGGACGAAGCGACCAGGGGCGCGTTTGCTTCCCTCCTTGCCCAGCTCGGACTCACTGTTTTGGGTGGCGCTCACACTGAGTGCACACAGGCAGCGGAGACTTCCGGAGAAGCAGCCGCCACCGCCGCCACGCCAGCAGCTCGGCCGCTTGCCGGCCCGAGGGCCGAGCCCATGCTGCAGCCGATGTTGCCTGGCAGCTTGAACGTGTCGCCCATTGCCCAGGGGTTGAACGCAGGTGCGTGCTTGGATGCTTGCTCGGTGGTCGCGTGCTGCTGCCGTCAGCACAGCCCGCCCGTTATTGGTGCACAGGGCTAGCTAAGCTGTTGATGACTGCTCCAATGTGCATTCCGTGTGCTAACTAGTAATTTGAGACTTGTGGTGGTACGAACAGCTGCGACCTGGATAGGGGCCACTCTGAGACATGGCACCGCTACAGCTAGTGAGATGCTTCAGCGCCAGGGTGACGCCATACGAGCCATACTGCCATCGGTCGGACAGAATGCCACCGTGAATCCACTGGTGGCCAGCAGCTTGAGAGCAATGACCAATGCCAGCGACTTAATTTCCACCTGCAGTAGCCTCTTGGGTAAGCCAGTTTTTTTTTATCGAAACTGTGTCGTTGCTGCTATCAGCTCAGCCACTGCTGCCACTGCTGCTTCTGAATCCACATCTACAGCTCTTAGTTCCTACTTCTGCTGCCATGTTGCCTCTTCTCCTTGCTGCTGCTGCTGCTTCTGTTACTACTTCTGCTTGCTGCAACAGCTGCTGCCTCAGTGGTCACTTCTTGCCAATGCGGCGACTAATTCTGTTTGCACTTTCTCCTAGCTGTTGCTGCAGCATAAGCTCCTTGAATTGCACTTCTCTTTGATTTTGCATCCGCTGCTTCTGTTGCCACTACTCTTTGCATCAGTAGCAGCTGCTGGTGTTTCTGCTGTTATTTCTGCTGTTGCATCTGTTGTCCCGTCTCATTTCTGCTCCTCATTGTGTTCCAGCGGTAGTTTAAAGCAGCTAAAAAATAGCTACCTTTTGCTGCTGGTAGCATGTTTGCTGTTGCATCTGCTGCTGCTACGGCTACAGTGTCTGCTGCTGCACCTGCTGCTGACGATACCGAATGCAGCAAATAACAGCGTAAGGCGTCTTTCGTTGCTGTGGTGTCACTGTAGTGGAAGCATTGTCCAATGCCACTGGTGAGCTCAGCCGCTGTCTGGCACCGGCAGTGCGCAACAATCTACCTCAGCTCATGCCAGCCGCTGTGAGGAGTGTGCTCGAGCATGTCACACCTACTGGCCGCACGATCGGTAACGAAATTGCCCAGATGGCAAGCACTGGTTTTCGAGGCAAGTCGAACGTGGTGGTCGTCTTCTGTTGCTAGTCTGTTTGCACATCCTTTCCAAGCATTCAAGCATGCAAACATCCAATATGTCATCACTAAACTTCGATACCATGGCCCTCCTGCAATAGCGACGGAAACCTCATAACCTAAGTCCACGTCATTACACGAGGCTAAGTCTGTGCCAACGATGTCTTTTCGCTGACAACTCGATTGGGATGCGGTGGTAATTAGCTTCAAGTCTACTTCAGCATTTCATTAACTATAAGTGTAAGGCATATGCAAAACTGGTTCTGAACAGTAAAATCCAGAGGAGTATTGGAAGGATGGGGGCTGCCACATCGAATTGAGGGGGCAAGACGGCTTCACGAAGCCTACGAGGCCTTGATATGACCTAGAGAGACAAATCTGGCACATTAGACATGCAGCTTCCGGTCTGTCTCTAGATATGAGCCTCTACTGGGCTGGCAGAACTGGCGTGCGTTTTATGGCCGAGCTACCGTGTATAGATTGCACTGGAAATACCTTGACCTGCATTAAGTCAAGCAGTACATGCTGGTCGGCACCCGATTGTAATTAAAACATAACAATGCGTTGAGATATCACATCGAGATTTGGCTCAGCACGTTGACATAGTTTTGTAGCCTTAGCATTAAAAGTCCACTATTGAGTCTAACGTCCTACTAAAATCAGCTCTGTGCTCTGTGTAGTAGCACGGTAGTCTCAGCTCCGTGGTAACTGTAGTGGAACGGTAGTTTCGAGAGCCCAGTCGGTATAGTTCTCGGCCGATAAATAAGACGTTTCGGGATCATTCCTTATTTAAAAAGCCTCCCCTTTGACTGCAGAGTTTCCATGACCCGTTCACACTTGTCGCGAAGGCTGCTACTTAATCCTTTCGCGGTAATCTACATTGACTCTATTTTACGAAAGATTGGTAAATTGTTATGTGACCCTTTAGTCATTGTGGTTCCCCATCGGTTAAGCCCGGTACCATTCTAGAGCAACGCGAGTCTTATCTTTTCATCATTCTAGACAAGCACATATTTACTGATTGCGTCTGTGTCAGACTTAAGGCTCATCAAGAAGTGGATAGTGTCCGTATGCAAGCATACCGCGTTAGCTACTAAGTACAGCGTAGCATGTGCCGTTGGAACTGGAGACTGATTCGTCTGTGGTGCTTTTCGCCAGTAGTAAGCAACATTCTCTGCCGGCAGGTGCTGCTCAGCCGCCGGGTTTGCTTAATGACCTTTTTAGTGCAGCTTGGACAGTTTCGTATGGGACTTGAGGTCGATATCTCAAAGGCCTGGGTTCAACTCCGTAGACCGATAAGACAAACCCTCTTTTGTCGAAGGAAGACAACATCTTAAAAGACTTGGACTTAATCCACAAAGCAGCAGCCAAGATGTTGCTTGAGTCCGATATCCTACTTCTCTCTGAGAATTACGACAAGTCAAACGCTTTATACTAGTTACTACTTGCCATCGCAACGACCAATGTCACCAAAAACCCGACTCCTTGTTATTGCGACGAATTTGGTGTCTCAGAAAAATGTCCATTAAACATTTATCTGGCAGCACGTGAGCAGCGAATTTCAGAGACAGAACATTAGCAGTTCTTGTTTTCCTTTTACAGTGGTTTTAGAAATTTTTCGCTTTGCAGTTGCGTCGGCCAGTTTCATTTGCAGCTGGCATTTGTTACTCGACAAACAAACGTCGGTAAAAGCGGTACTCCTTTTATCTGGCTTGAAGCTGCCGAACTGTCCGGTAACGGCTACTACAGCCGATCGCACTTCGGCTAAGTTTCCCCATAAAACTATCCTGACCCAGAGAACCACGAGCGTCTTTAACAAGTTTTTCAATTTCCTGCAGGATATGAGCTCGCATCTCAGGGCTTCCGCACCGATGCTGAACTCTAGCCCTAGTGGATCTGACGCTTTGGCTAAGCGAGCGAGTTATTTTAAAGCGGTCTCCTGCTCGGCTCTAGCGATCAGCTGCTTTAGCGACAAATCTAGCGCCGAAGCTTCCAGAGCCGTGAGACGATTGCCGGCGACGTGAAAATATGGCCACCCTTCGCGAAGTCGCTAGTATAGTACAGCTCGGCGGCTGGCACTCGCGCGCCGGCCGTCTGCGAAGGCGACGTGCGTCGCCCGAGTGCAATCGGGCAGGCCGACGCGGCGACAGTGACGCGGGGATCTCGAGTTTCCACTTCGGTTAGCGCTCAGTAGCCAGTCGCTAGCTCAGTGCGGCCAGTCCTCTCTCCGTCATCGTTGCAGGCGCCAGCTTGGTTTATCAGAGCATGGCGCAGGCTGCAAGAACGCTGGGCCGAACGCTGGCCTCGGAGAAGGCGAAGACCGCTGGTCACACGTGAGACTGCCTGCTGCGAAGCTCGCCCCCCCCCTACGCCATCCCACCCCGCCGACCTCCAGCGTGACGGCAAGCTCCTCGGACGTCGGGCCGAGCTCGGTTCGCGCCTGTCGTCCCCCGCTTATTTCTCAGCCAGTGCTCACTGACGCCTTGAGTCGCGAACGCTCGGTCGCTCGCCAGGCGAGAGCAGGGCAGCCGAGCCTTATCGCGTTGGAAAATATTTTTGCATACAAATAGTTAAATGTTTAAAATTATAAAAATTTATATATACATATTTCTATTTATATACACAAATAACGTCCAAATAGAGAATGCGAATTTCCCTCTTAGAACCTCCTTTTTACCGCCGAGCCGCCGCCGCAGCCAGCCGTAACGGAGAACGCGCTCGTGGGCGAGAGAGAGCGCGAGTCGGGCCCGCTGTCTGCCCGCCACTTAGGTACGGCAAGTCGACCGCTCGGCTCGCGGAGGACCCTCTCCACGCCGTCGGCAACGCGGCCGCTGCGACGTCGGACCTACGGAACGCCGCTTCGAAGGCCGTCGCCTCGCAGGTCATTCGAGAGACAGGAGTCGCGGGCGCCGACGAGGCGGAGCGATGGCAACGCGCGGCAGCCGGCTCGTCGGCCGTCTAGAGCGAGCGCCGATAGGGGAGACGACGACGGCGCGACTGGGCGCCGTACACGCACGGCGCGCTCAGGTGACACGAGCAGCGGACTAACGAGCCAGCGCGAGGCCAGCGCACTCTTCCCGGCACCGCGCAGCAGCTCGACGGATGCTTGGCGGGCGGCGTCCTACGTCTGCGCCAGCATGCCGGCATTCGCCGCCGGCCAGTTCCACAGGTCGGCCCCTGCCCGCCCCGCCGCCCGCCACGCACGAGAGCGCGGGGCGACGCCACCGGGCGTCAGAAGTACCATGCTCGCAGCGAGCGAGCGCATCTTGTCGCTGCGACCGATCGGGTCGACGCCGGGCGACTGTAGAGAGAGGTTGCCTCACAAAAAAAGCTGAGCGCGCATTCGCTGCACAGAATCGGCTGCTTTGCAGTTGAAAACGCGGGGGTTAGGTGGCGCAGACGTTAGGTCCAACGCGTCGTTCAGCTTTCTTGAATCGAGCGGCGAATTCCCATCTTTCCCTGGATGGAGCGTTAGGCTGTTATAGAATAAGGGGATTACTGCTTTAAATGAGAGGTGCAGTAGCGATTCCATTTTCAAGGGTTCGCGGTCTGGGTACGTTCTAAGGTAGCCGTTTCATGCTTACGATTGGAACCAATTATCGAATGTCCTTTTACCTTACCTCAGGCTTTCTCTCTCTCTCTCTCTCTCTCTCTCTCTCTCTCTCTCTCTCTCTCTCTCTCTCTCTCTCTCTCCCTTTCTCGACTCGGCTCGTTCTCTCCGTTCGCTCGCTCACTCTAAGCATTATTCGGAGCAACGTATAGCACTAATCGAATAGACCTAACTGCCAGCAGACCGCGCCACCTACTGACCTTGTAAGTGCTGACAGTGCTAGCCACTGACCTTGCTGTCATTGTATTGGCTTAGCATTGATCGTGTTACCTATTGACCGCGCTACCTATTGATCTTATCGACCTTACTAACGTTTTTTGACTGCTCGGCTGTTGTAAAGATTTAGTAGGGCTGTTCGAAATGGCATCAATATCCTATAGCTAGTCATGAACGTAAGCAATTTCGATTGTCTTTAATCCAAGGCATCTAGTCACGCACGTCTGTTTCCGAGTGAGTTTCGGTTGCTTCCACTTCAAATGACGGATAGAGGCCCAAGTCGCCGCACGCCTATTCCCAAGGTCCTCAAGCCTAGGCTTGGCTTCGTTCGTGCTCGTCTTCTTCAGACTTTCAGCTTCGCCCTCCCATCCTCATATCCAGTCGGACCAATATATGTCAGCCGTTAATTTCCCACGGTTTAAAATGTAGTTATCTCCTACAATTAACGTTTTTTTTTGCAATCCATTCTCCTGCTGCCGGTTATTTCGCTCCTGTTCTCAGCTGCCACTGATCGTTACTTTTTATAAATAAATAAATGAATACAAGCTGATTTAACAGCCTATTTTTGTATAGCGACAGAAGAGCATTGACGGCTATCACCACCGCTTGCAGCAGCGATTAAGGATCGCCCACCGCAGGATTCGAACCCACGACCTCAGGCCGAGGTCATGAAAAGCAACCGCCTTATCTAGTGAGCCATAACGGCTCACCATTAGTCAACTGATACCTAGACTTCCATCCCTGAAAAGCTAAGCATCGCACTTTTTCATTTGTTTCGAGCGACACTGGTCATTGCAGATGGAGATAGCATGCTGACATTAATTCCTTCAACAGCAGGACGTAATTGAATGCAGCGCCTGCGACATTCACGACTAGCGGAAGGCGGACCCTCCTAGTCTTAAGGTAGCCCAATGTATGTAGCGGGTAGACACCGACGGTGACTTTATGCTGTGGACGCGGAAGTAAACGATTGGCTAGCGATACGCTAACGCGGCCCACTAAGTTTCGTGCCAGCTAGAGAGAGCGCTCGAAGACAGCCAGCGCCCCGTAGGTCGGGCTGCCTCGTACCTTTATTTCGGACCGGCGGCACCGCTTAGGCCTCTTCCCTCCGACTGGGCCCTGTGGTCTGCACGCGATCATGTGCCTTGGGCAGCAACGTGCCCTCAATCTCTTCGCTCTCCGAGAGCTCTCCGGCACCTGTGCGCTGTGCCCTCTTTAGCTCTCGCTCGAGCGAGACTCCGGTCGCTCTGTTCGTTTCAGACATCTGGTCGGCTGGAATGCGAAACCGCGAACGAGCGGTCGAGACAGCTCGGGTGGCGACGGCGCGCGCGAACGGTCAATACACATCGTCGTCGTGACAATCGTGGTCTTGCTTTCGGCGAAGCCTGAGACAGCCCGCTTCCTTGGCGAAGTGCGGCGAGTCGGATTGTTGTCGGCGTTCGCTTGCTTTATTTAACGCGCACGAGAGCCAGAGCTTCCCTGCCGCCCGCGAAACGACGCTCTAACTTCAAAACCGAATCGCATACAGCATGGGACGAGCTGTGCGAAGTCGGTCGGCGCCGGGCACCGGGCTGCACCGGAGGCTATGGCAGGCCGTTGCCGGCAGCAGACGAAGCTCTCGCCGCGCTGCTACAGGGTCCCGCGAATCCTCTTGCGATCCGCTGCCACGCAATTTAGACATTTAAAAATGCCTCGAAGTTTGGGCCGTTTGAAGGCAGTGCAGTACAATCTTGCCCGAGCTTAGCACGACTGAAGGGCGCCGAAGTGCGTGCCCTCACGAGGAGCCCGGCGGACCGCAGGAGCGGCAGTGCTGCTGTGCATTGTGTGCAGTGTGCAGTTCACGCCAAGATCTCGTGCCCGCATGCAGACGCTGCTCGCCGCATATTTCTACGGTAAGTGAACGTGTTTTGAAATATATTTTCTAGTTGGATTTTCCCCTTAAACCTCAACGCTGAACGCTAAACCCAAAAACCTAAACACAAAGCCAATAAAAAAAATACAAAATCTAACCACTAGACCCTAGAACGTAAATCCAAAAACTCAACCCCTCAGCACTACACCCAAAGTCGTAAACCCTAAGCTAAAAAGATACACCGAAATTTGTTCATATAAAGTAAATATAAGCAAACGCAGATAAAGTTTTTTTTTACCACCTGCGACGGGCAATGTGCCCATGGGCTCATAGAACAGGACATGCGGCGGCTCTATGAGCAGACGAAGCCGTATTTGCTGTTTGCATCGCTTGTGCGTGGTTGGTGCCATACAACAATTTTGCTAGACAAGAAAGTACAAGGCTCGTTCGTAGCGTGCCTTTTTCGGTGAGTAAATGAGCATCTGTCGAGTTCGTGAGAAAATAAATTCGAAATGGACACAGTGGAACTCGGATCGTACTTGACGCCGAGCCGTGTCGAATTCTCTGACTGAAAACCGAAACGCTGCTAATTGACTAAGTAAACATATAAAAAAATACACTTCATTTGCCTCGTGCCCGAAGAGATCTTTATCTCTAACCAGGCGCCTCCCAGACGTCGCAGGTCTCGACCCCAAGACCTCGGTTGCTACAGGCGAGCATTTTGCCGCCGGGGCAAACCCGGGTGACTAGAGGTAATGCTCCTTGGCTTGCGCGGTTCGCGGTCCGTTCTTAATTAATTAGAACTAGGACCCGAGAGCTGTCGCTATACGGGCTCTTAGCTGCGTAGCTTTTCAGCCAGCAGCAGCTGCGAGTGTAGCGAGCGACCGAGCGCAGGCGAGAGATGCGAGCGCTGCTGCTGCTGCTGCTGCTGCTGCTGCTGCTGCTGCTGCTCTCGATGGTCTGACGCTCGCTGCAGCTAAAAGGGAGCTTCGCTGTGGACGACTAGCTGTATTGCCCTAAAATGTACGAAAGTACGATATATTACGCTATAGTATCTGGCCTATGGAAGAACTACTTGTCAGGCAGCGGTAAATGCAGCCGGTGAAACTCTTTATCTTTTTCGCGCAAAAATACGTGGTCACGAGGTAGTTATTACTGCGGTTTCAATTAAAGACACGCATTTGCACTGCGAACGCGCATTAAGTGGTTGCAAAGAAAGCCACGAGAGATGGATCTTCCACTGGTTTGTTAAACTTGGCAGCAAGCTTAAAGAGCGTAATGCTATAATAATACTTATCGCGTGGCAACTACGTGACTAGATTCCCTTACCGCACATTTTTTATTATGGAGGTTACGCTTTTAGTAGACGGTGAATGCGTCTATTTAGGGATAAGCTTAACTGTGCAGCGTGACCGGCGACAGATCATCAAGCGAAAAAGCACTATTTCCTTTACTGCCTTGTTCTGCCACAGGTAAAGATTAATTCCTCGTAAGTGGCCGTATTTAATGAGGATTTTTCCACTAGTCCAGCGTGAAAGACTTCTTCGATGTTTCTCCCTACTATATCCGGCGCAGTTAGAACCTAATGGCAGCCATTTTGGCAGGTTATCCGGCTAAACTCGCCAGCTGCCCATGCTTTTGAGCTCTTCTTCTGGAGCTACTCGTACGCAAGTAAGCAAGGAATGTCTTCGCGGCGGAAGAAAGGCAAGCTTACGTCACTTAGTTTGTGCTTAATTAGCTTTCTGTAGAATTTCAGACGGTAACCGTTTCGTGCAACCGCCTGCAGGCATTCTGACATCAAACCGACGCGCCCCCCCCCCATTGGCGAACGACTGCTTTGGTCACGAGAGCGAGTTTTAAATGGCCGATAGAATGCAGTGGTGCGCGAGCCGTGCGACCTGCCGTTTCGCGCGCATGCCGCCTTTCTCGAATGCTTTCCGGCGGCGAGCGGTGTCGGCAATAGTGCCGGCGGCTTCTCGCGCTCGTCGCCGCGACTACTTCCTCTTTGCAATCTCGGCACTCGCGAGGCGAACGCACACATGACCGCCAGCCGACGATAAGATATAAGATAAGCTCGCTGCTCCCACGTGGGCCGCAGCGCTAAAGGAGCAGCGTAACGGCAGCAAAATGGAGCTCAGACAAGCCTAGCGGCAATCGCTCTGGGGCGGCAATCGCTCTGGGGCGGCAATCGCTCTGGGGCGGCAATCGCTCTGGGGCGGCAATCGCTCTGGGGCGGCAGTCGCTCTGGGGCGGCAGTCGCTCTGGGGCGGCAATCGCTCTGGGGCGGCAATCGCTCTGGGGAGGCAATCGCTCTGGGGCGGCAATCGCTCTGGGGCGGCAATCGCTCTGGGGCGGCAATCGCTCTGGGGCGGCAATCGCTCTGGGGCGGCAATCGCTCTGGGGCGGCAATCGCTCTGGGGCGGCAATCGCTCTGGGGCGGCAATCGCTCTGGGGCGGCAATCGCTCTGGGGCGGCAATCGCTCTGGGGCGGCAATCGCTCTGGGGCGGCGCACTTGCCTGCACATCCACGGCTCCCTTGACGCTCTCCCGTAGCTCTCTTTCTCGCCGACAGAGTGCAGGCGTGCAGACGAGCTCGCGAGCGCGTCACTCAACCCCCCCCCCCCCGCAGACATGCACGCATAGCCGACAGCCTCCCAGCGCTATCGAGAGGCGATCTATTCGATCTTGAAAAACCCCTTTTTAGCAGGCTGCCGGTAAGAGCTCGAGGCGACGTGAATTCGCTGGAGAGCTAGCCCGTGTGCGCTTTAATCCTGCCCAGCCCGGCGGGGCCTTCCGAGTACCATACATTCTGGCAGCTTCTACGAAGCTTTCATTGCCGCCGACATTTGCACTTGGAATGCAGCTAACTTTCTGAATGTGAACAACAATACATCACGCGTACTGGCTCCAAGCAAGCCTGTCTTATGTCTGCCAAGAACTTGTCAGCCAAGCCTTACCAGCTGGCTCGGCTAGCAGACCGTCAGCAGTTCCTGCACAGACTTTGGGTTATCGTTCGCTGAAATGATCTGAAGCTACATTGCCGCGTTTGTAAATCGGCGCTCATGTGAGCCCGGAATTTCTGTTTATTTTTGTGACATTGCGTCGGAGCCCGCAGGCTATTAGTCAGCCAACCTTTAGGGCTAAGAAGGTCACCCCATTCGCTCGTTCTACCAATGGGCTGTTGTGAGATGCAACGTTTGACCACTGAAACCTCAAGTGTCATTTCGCTTTGTGCTGATGGTGCTGGCTGGCGCCCAGAATCATTGCGCTTGCCAAGAGTAGTCCACTTACTGTCCTACTGGCGTTCCGAGACCAATAGAATGCGAGAGCAGGAGAAAATGCAATTCAATTCAATGCATATTTGTCTGTAGCTCCACGAACCCTCGAGGACTAATTGGGTGTTAAGGCAGAAGAATTTTCTATAGCTCGCGAGCACAAAGCCTATGTGGCTTTCCGTGCGCATGCGGTAGCCAGCAGACTTCATCTCACACAACGGACAGAATGTGAGATGCATTGCTGAGTCAGGATGGCCGTCGAAGAAATGGTGGAATGGAAGTAGCAGCTCATTTGGAGAGAGCCGATCGACCCTAGCGCCGTACGATGACACGCTTGACGCGATACGACGAGCAGAGGACGAGCGGAGGGCGGCGCAGAGTCGGAGAGGAGGCCCCAGTCTCTCCTACGAATTCGGCTGAATTTGGACACTGCACAGGGCTAAATCAGCGAGCGTTGAGCTCGAAGGATTACATGTGTCGACGCGTGTCTGCAATGCGCCAAGGCAGCTTCTTTTACCTTTCAGTGAAGCTGACTCGCAAAGCGCCGGGCATTTAGCGAAGCGGCAAGAATGGCTGTCGCTGCTTTAAGACCAGTACAATAGTGTGTTAGCTTCAATGGACGGAAGTGCCTGAACTAAGTGCGACTAATGGGGTTTGCAAACTCAAGTCTCCACAATGTGCATCACTTGAGCAATTAACTGAACCATTTCATTTTGACTAGACGATTCGGCAATCGGTTCGCATTGTGTCCACCAGCTTTCTTACGAAAGGAGTCTTACGAAAGAAATCGTAGGAGAGGAATTCAGAAGTAGGAGCAACATTCTGGCAGTAAGCTTAGCAATGAAGGCGCGAAGGAAGAAGCTCGTCGCAGGCGTATCCTTTGTAGTTTGACATTATCCAAGCGGCAGGTACGCGACGCCAGGCAGAACACCGAAGCGGGCTCAAAATCGTTAATTCAGACGGACGCCGAAGCGGGCCAGTACGCGACTGCCCCGCGAGGCGTCCTCAACGAACTCCTCGGACCTTTGCCACCGCCCGTTGCGCATATATCACTTCCATAAATCACTGCAGCCCATAAACCAGCGACATTGTCATAATCTCAAATGGCCGCATCATTGAAATAGCCAGCGCTGGCAAAACGTGTTGCCGACCGATAGAGAGTATTACCAGCGCAGACCTAGGTAATGCTTCAGCGCCTGCAAGCAGTTTTCACATTATTGCAGTCTTTTCGGGAGTCGCTGGGACTGGTGGCTTCCTTTTAGTTTTCAAATTCAATAATATGACACCGAGCGTCTTATTGGTGGCGGCAAGTGTAGACGTGGCAAGAGAACTGAGCCAGCAATAACCTGGAAAAAGGCTGCCGAGAGATAGCAAAAGCTTCAGGTTCAGCAATGAAATGAAAAGGTCGTTTGTTCTAGAAGCAGAGTGCATTTACATGCAGTTATTGATGCTGCTTAGCACATTCGCTCCACATACATATGATACCATAGTGCATGCATAAATTTTCCATTAATAGCTCTCGTTGCAAGATTTCTTTCTCCCACAAAAAGCTCTCTTAAAGTCATCGTTCGAGAAGCAAATATCATGGCGCAAGAAGGAATGTTCAGCTTAAGCGTTGGCAGATCCTGGTTTACCCGCGAATATTTGCCTAGAAAATACAAGCATTCAAGAAATTCAGCCCCATTTTCTTTTTGCTCATGATTTTATTTGGCTCACGGTTCTTTTGTGGAAGAAACAGTAATTTTTCTCCGATCCACGAGGTCTACAACGGTTTATGGCTTCCGGAGCAGCCAATGTGCTGTGGCTATTTTGGCCTCCCCGTTTCCTTAGATCGGCTCATAGCAATCGATTAGTTGCTTCAATCAATCATTTCGTTTCCTAAGATGGCTGCCAGCTTTTCATCACAGTTCATTAACAGACTGCTAGTGATTGTAACTTTTTTATTTCTGTTCCTAGAGTGTGGAGCTGACTTGTAAAACTCTTGCGAAACGACATCTCACCCACTGCCGATAGAGGCAATTCTATCCAGCAGTCTAAAACTGCTACTCCTGCGCCTTAGAATTTATATCTCAACCGATTTTCTAACCCTGCTCTTGGTCTGATTTTCTCTTTTTCTGAATGAAATACGTCTGCTAGCTACCGTACTGAAAGCCGTCCAAGCTTTGAGTGAGCTGTAGACAACTCTATCTGAATAGCACCCACTCGGTCTTCACAGAGTTGAAAGTATAGATCAATCTTGAAATTAGCATCCACAGTCTTCTGAGCGTTGAAAGTACTAATTCAAATTTATACATATTGGTACATCGCTTAACTTTCGATCACTTGTGGATGCTTAAGTGAAAGCAAAAGGCTCATCATGGCGATGGGTACACAATATTAAGGCACAGATAAAAGTAATAATGTGTTCATATATATATTATGACTAATACGCTGTTAATCATTCATGGTTGTATAATGTTTACCAGCTGCTCTTCACTTGTACATTTTCGATGGTTGAAGTTGCAGATTGGCCGGGAAATTGTCATAGTGCCGGTCCAAAGAGCTTTGCCCCAGAGCTTTTGCAATTGAAGGCCTTTCACGTGCCTGCAAAATTTCATGTGCCCAGCATAGTAAGAGCTTAATGGATTAACTTGCCCACTATTCCGAATCAATGCTTTGATATGTGTATGTAATGCAGATCTACCATTATAATTTAATGAGTGTCCGACTCCCGATAAGACATTACGCTTGGATAGTTAGCATTTCTCAGATGATGCTATCACTACGACATTCAGTGACGGTAGTGATAAAGCCACTATTTTTCTAAACGCGAAAACACTATATGATGCTACATACTAGTCTGGTGGTATAGTTGGTCATACATTCGGGTGTTTTATGAGACCCCGGGCTCCGAATTTATTCGATATAGATCTTCATTCTCTGCTCCGTTGCTCACTTGTTCATCCAGTCGATTGTCTGGCTCGTTCTTTGCAAGTGGCAAGCAGCATTTTACCTTCAAAGGGGCCTCGAGGATTTTGATTATTTATTCTTTAGTCCTCAAGAGCGGGGGAAAGTTTTTCTTAACCTTTTGGAAGTAACATTGAAGTTCTTCAGAGTTGAAACCTTTGTGCTCCACGCTTTTGATAGCACCCGTGAAGGCAACCTGTAAGTTAACCGGGGCTGTTGTAAGTAATTTTGCTTCAGTGCTTTGACAGCCCAATGTCTTGCAGTCTTTTGCAGCTGGCTAGCGCTTGCCTCAAGCGGAAGCTAAGCTTTTCAGAGAGAGATAGAGACAGAATTGTATGCTGTTTTATTGGCTTGTTTTCTTACGAATCGCGGCCCATTATTTTACGTTGATAACATTTAAAGCTGCTCATTCGTGACTTTTTCAAGGCAGAGAACTCGAGCGTGTCCGATGCGGATACCGAACAAAAGATAGTGGTTAACTGAGCTTGAATTTATTTATTCTGATAATTTAAGAAGTGGTTAAGGTGCTTGACCCGGCCCAAGGTCTAACCGAGGTCGTGGGCTCGAGCCCCTCGGCATTGTGAAGCGCCTAAATAAAGACGAAGTTTTCTTTGAGCGCTCTACAAATGATTTTATTTATAATTTTTCTGAAATGCAGCATGTGCGTCTGCCGCGAATGAATACTGAGCTGCTCCTGTGCCACTTCCTCTCAACGCTAAATGCTGCAGACTGAAGTTTTTCCATCAAAATGGCGTCTGTACAGGTGTACAATCTACGTGGACCTATTTGTAGGTACGTAAGTATCAGACTTGCATAACATACAAGGATTGAGAACAAAAATTAGCACGTAGTTCGGCTATTTTTTTATCATTTCTCCTGAATGCCCAGCATTAAGCGGTAACAAATCCATGTGTCATGCAGTAAAAAAAAACGCTCATGTCGTCTAAATACCGTCTGGTGTGTGCTCGGGTCAGTTAAAAGTCGCGTTTGAAGCCTCCTTACCCAAGTTGCAGGTCACCACCAAACACAAAACATTCTCGCTACGCTTTGTCTCACGCTTTTCCATACATTGAGTTAATCCTAGGGCTAGTCTCCCTTTAAGCAATTAGCCAACCGAAACCGGCAAGCGCACACTAATCGTAGGATTGACCAGCAGACAAACACTTTACTCGCTGACAGGAAAGAAATATTAACGTCTTACAGGGGCATTTGTGACTAATTATTTTTAGCTGCATTATGGCTCAAAAATTGAATAGCCAAGCGTTTACCCCAACAAAAATTAATGGCTGTGTCCTCTGGATATCTGTGGAAGTTGGGTTCAAGTAGGTCAGAATTACTAAGGGGCATTACACGAAAATGAGGCAGCCGAGCTTTGGTCCCTGTATCTGACAAACGGGTAGGGTTCGACATCAGTGAAGTCGACGCTCATGCACCGAAAATAGAACGAAGCCTCCACATTAAAGAGAGGAAACGTACTAGGCTCCTGTAAACGATTACCTTACACGACGATCGAGAGCCCCGCGAAGTGACAGATGTCCAGTGCCGAGTTTCGGATCGCGAGATTCGACTCTCGAATTTAGGAGCCGCTCTGTGACTTACGTCTGTGGGACCATTACCTGTACTAGCGGCCGTACGTTTTGCCCAAGTTGCCTTCCTGTGAGAATGATTGATGTTTCTCAGCAGGTAACTATTACAACTACTGTACATTTTTTTATAAAATACTAAATGTGTTTTCTTTCATTGGCTATCAAGAATTAGCGTTTCGGTCAGTAAGTAATTGTTCAGGAAGACTTCTGAGCACAGAACCCGAGATACCCAGAAGTAGGTGTATTTATTGATACTCTCTTAGCAACCGGATAACTCCCTTACTGATGACCATTTCCGTTTCCTTTTTTGGTGGCTGTGCTCAAGCTATCGATCCACTCATGACAATCTGATTTGTGATAGTATCATTTAATCGGGCCAACACCCATAGAGTTGCATTTGGAGACATTAATCGTCTAAAAGGTGGGCACCGTCTTGACGCGTTAAACTCCGAAACTCGCAAGTCAAATAGCATACACAGCTAATCGGGGAGGGGTCCACATCCTACTATCATGAGTGCTTCCACTACCCATTCTGCGGTTGTCGTGCTAGAAAAATCGTGTGTTAGGCTGTTGTGTTTATTTTGGCATCAATTTCCATTCGGTTACAACTTAAAATTGCTTAAGGCACTTCTCAACCTATAGCCTCGTCCACCAACTTCTCTAGCCTACGGCTCTGCACGACTTGGCCAGTAAATAGGTGCATCAACAATCGGTCCTTACCGGACAGCCACGACTGAAACCCTTACAGCTATCAGCATATTCTTACAAAAAGCGGGCTTTGCTATGGGCTCACTTCATTTATTTTAATAACACGGTTGCCGAGATAAACATCTCACTTGTTCGTTTGGTGAGGGTGCATTGGCATAGATGGTTTAGTCCTTGATATACAACCCCCTTCCCAGCACACCCGAGTTACGATTAACGGCTTACTCATGGAAAAAATCTCAAGCCTCCCTCTCATTTTCGTGTAGGCTGAAAAAGCACGAGATCTTGCGTAAACATGCAGTTACGTATCAGTAACATGAGCAATAATGCAACGAATCTAGGATTGTGGCTGCATAAACCAGTGAGAAAAGAAAAACAGTGAGCTGGAGAAGCCGCACTGCAAAGTCCACTAGTACGAACGGCAGGCAGCACAGCCTCCAGCTTAGCTTAAGGTCGTCGATAGCTGTTAGCACACTTCAACAGCAAAGGTCACCGCCCACCATCCAACCCAGAGGCCGGTACAGCAAGCTGAGTGCGAAAGGAACAAGAGGATTCACATGAGCGCGATTCTCACGGATGATGCCCAAGGCATTGCTAGGCAGCAACTGCAGCACATACTGGTTGTTCAGAAAAGGAAGAATAGTCGTGCTTTTGCATCTGCAAACACCTTCAGACTGCGCAGAGGTGCAGTAGCAGCACCAACGAATCAGGCTAGGCAGCAGGCACCTAGTTAACCCAGCAGGCAGCTAGCTGAAGCCCCTGCAAGGTACCGCCGAAGACCAGCCCGTTGGACTAAGAGAAGCAGCAGCAGCAGCTTTTCAGAGGAAAACGTCAACCCCGTCATCCGAATTAAAAATGTCAAGTATCAGCCACTGCTGATCGACCAAAACAGCAGTCAGCTCCTCCATAGGCAACCAGAGGGTGGGCTGGCAGGGGAGAGGCAGTCACCCATCAGCTGGCGGTCACTGTAACCCAAAGCCGAGCTGCCTTCTGTTGCTTGCCATAATGATGGCATAAGCTATTGACACTTGACCGGCTTGATCAAATAGAGCTTCTCACTGTCGCTTCTGAAGATGGGATGCCGTTTGTAGTGCTCGACTAGCTCGTCGAGTGAGCTGAAGCTTTGCTGGCCAATTTGGAACCTGTTGTCGGCCTGTGAGCAGCTCACCAAGAAGTGTCGTATTCTTTTGCCGTGGGCATAGACAGACACCGTAACATCACCAGCCTATACGATGAATAAGGGAGCACTGCATCAACAACAGGCAACTGATCACAAATACAAGAACCGAGCTACATCAATAGGCATTTGATACAGCTCTACAAAAACTAGAATCACAAGCACGTGCTGGCACGGTTCTCATTGAAAAAGTAACTATTCTCTACATTCTCACTCTTGTTCCTCGAACCCTAAATTATTTGCCATTTTCTATTGAACCAAACTCTGCAATATCTGCACGTACGGATTTACTCTCATGAGAGGTTCCTCGGGAATTGATAGGGAAAAGCTGGTAGATAGTCCGGTGATCAAAGCTCGGACGAGAGATTGCCAATCATTCTTGCATACATTCTGATACGTAGAGTATCAAGTCCCATGCCTGTAAACAGCCCTTAAAAGGTAAGCCTTCAAAATAATCCTGAATAATAGCTAATTCAACAGTCTCTTTTGTATAGCGATAGAAGCACCTTCACGGCTACCACCACAGCTTATAGCTGCAATAAAGGACTTAATCGCCCAAAGCAGGATTCGAACCAACGACCTCGGCCCCCCCCGAGGTCGTGAAAAGCAACAGCCTTACCTAGTGTCATCACGGCTCACCAGAATGATTTCAATATGCACAGAACTAAATCCCAGACCTGCAAGCAGTTCTAAAACGGCAGGCCTCAAGCTAGTCTAGAAGTAATTCAAAGAGCTGACCCCTCTTCAGAATGTGCACCGGTTGCCTTCTGAGCAAGGCTACTAAAGCATGCTTTGGAAGATTTGATCCTACATAGAGCGATTCAATAATAATAATAATAATAATAATTCACTTGATAAAGCGCCCTCAGAGAACTTAATCTCTCTCTAGGCGCTTACAACATCTTCAAATGTGACCTATATACTGTATCGACATTGTGCTCGAGACGCTATTTATTTTTTCCATGTTTTTATAGCACGGTTTTTATTGCCACCATACCTCTTCGACCCTCAGGTACCCTAGCCAGCAATGCTAATAATGAATGACAGCGATCTCAGTCCAAGCAAATAGCTGATCTTACCAGCCATCTCAAGATGGTGAGAGCTACAGAAGATCCTCTGCCTGCCCAGCTGCTGCTATCTGGGTATTTGGTACCAGGCTGCATTTGAGTAGGGGGCAAAGTGCTTGTAGGCCTTGAGGATAGCTTGCATGCAAACCTTTTCAAGGCTGCTTATGAGTACAGAACTTGGCTTTGTAAGGTAATGGTAGTTGGAAAACGACCCATTAAGAAACTGATCAACATTAAAAAATTCACAAGATAAAAAGGCAAGTAAAAGCAAAAGTATGAAAGCAAACTAGTGGTCAATTCATTCCCATCACAACCCTTCCTTATAGCACTTTAATACTTGCTGCCCTGGTTTCGGTCAGGAATTAAAGTGGTCGCCTTTGACGACCGAGGTCAAGGTGCTCACCTTCACGACCGAGGCCGTGAGCCCTTCGGCATATGTGAAGCACCTGGATAGAGATTCAGAATTCTTAAGGTGCTTTGTAAATAAAGTACACACATATACATCTATTAACACACACATAGAGTGCTGGCCCGAAAAATCTATGTAGCGTGGGAATTAACACAAATCTGAAACTTTGCTGAGTTTTACAAAATCACGGCCAAAACACTACCACAGAGTAAGATTAATATAAAGAAGCAGTAAATGCATCAGATTGTGCATGCTGCCACCTCGGTTGGACTACTAGGTGGGGAAAAGCACAATTAACTTGTTGGGCAGTTTCAAGTGGTTACGGAAACCATTGGGTTTTCGAAGGATTGTTTTTGGCAGCACATTTAGAAGACTGAAGTAATATTTTTTATGTGCCACATATGCCTCTCTAGGAGAATGCCTCTTAACAACTATTTCTGGCACTAGTTTGGCGAATGCTCAAGGTTTGAGACTTCTTGTTTTTCACATGGACATACACAGGCAAGATACGGTTTGAGAATATGCAAGAATCGGTAGTGCAGTTACAACAAGAAACTAGTCCGCTACGTTTCCCGATGAAAAAAGAGCCGAAGAGCACCACAACACTACTTTAGAAGTCTTGACAAACAAATGTGATGCCAAAACCATAGTGACCTGCAAGGCTTATAATGTGTTCCCTGACATTATGAGCCTATAGTTTATGTTAGTGCTTGCATTTAGCAAAAAGAGAGTGAAAACCCAGGACACAATTTTAAAGAATTCTTCAATTCCCTGTTTACCAGAAAATGCTTTTCAATTTTTTCCTTTCCACTGCGTCATCAAATTTTAGCATCCCTTCGAACCATATCAAACTTAGAGTTGCATATGGTAAAAATAGCGTGCTTTAAACTCTCGGGGATCGCTGAAAAAATGCCTAACCCGATTGGTGAGATAAATTTTTATAGAGTCGGATACTAGATGCATCTAGTAAACCTTACTTCGAAGTGCTATGATGGTGCTAGAAAATAATTTCTGTCGAGAATGGTGACAATGTCGGTAGCCAGAAATTGCCACAGTTACTACAAAAGCAAGGTCATTGCACATATTTTTCACCCAGTAAGATAACCTGGTAGGTAGCATGACCAATTTGTTAGAAATATTCTTAACCCATGCAAATCATATTCCCTGGTGAAATTTTGATGGCCCAGACGAAAAAACTGAATTATCAGAAAATATTTGTAGATTGTTGGTGCGCAGATCTTTCACACACGCACGCACGCACACACGCACGCGCACACACACACACACACACACACACACACACACACACATAAGGCTAAAGCAAAGTGAAGGTTCCATGACCTGCTATCGTGACGATAGTTGCGAGCAGTGGCTTCAGGCTGAGTCCTTACCTTGGACTCGCTCTCACGGATAAGAAAGTCGCCGGTGGTGCCGTACTGCAGCAGAAGGTTCTCGCAATCACTTCGGCTGATGCGCCCATAGAACCAGTCTCTGTCTATATGTCTACCGCCAGCCTCGGCTGCATACCGGTTGCGAAGGTCACCTGGGTTGCAGCTGGTGTTATTGCTGCTGCCACCATTCATCGAATGCGATGGCAACAGAGCAGTAGTGGGTGTAGCAGCAGCAGCAGCATGACTAGCAGGCAACAGACGAACGTAGTTGCACGGAACAAGGCCGAGGCGACCATTCGCGTTGCGAGCTCGCAGCCACTGGGGCTCATCACAAGGCTTCTCGACGATCACGAGCTGCTCATCTTTGTCAAAGCTTAGCTCTTCATCGCTGGTGCCCGTAAATGCATATAAGGTCACGGCCACTTCAAGAGGCAGGCCTGCATCACCACTGCGACCAGCCACTTCAAACGCTGCTGGATTGGTGTAAGCCACGGTAAGATCGCCACCTGAGCCATCGGCTGGGTCTTCTTCAACATAGTTGGACGGAAACCATCCACTATCTTTGGAAGATTTCTCACCTAATAAGTAAGGACACAAATCTAAAGAAATCTAAACAGATGCAGATCCTTCGCAGGCACGCACAAAGCGGACACATATCAGCAGACGATCGCCAATGGCGATCGTGAATACAAAATGACGACAAGGTCAGGGTTCGAACCGGCAAGCATCAGCCAGAAAACTTGTGGCAGCTGCAACGGCGGCGACGTCCAAGTGCCCAGCTAGCAAGACAACAGTGGCTCGGTGCTCACCTTTCCACCAGCCGTCGGTGGACTTTTCGACGACTAGCAGGCGTTCCCCTTTTCTGAACGACAGCTCGTCGTCCTTATGGGCAGTGTAAGAGAATTTAGCACTAACAAAGAAAGCCTCGCACGCCTGCGTGGCATGGCCGTCCGTGAGCGAGGCGCCCCCGGCAGCAGCGCCGCCGCCGCCAGCTCGAAGCTGTGACAGAGAGCCAAAGTCCTTGGACGATCCGGCCAACGGCTGCTGCTGCGGAGAGTCACCAGATGTGCTTCCACCCTTGCTCCTCCGTCCCAGTGTGGACATGGCCACAGCCGACTTGAGGCTGTCCAATATAGACGGCTTGAGCCGCTTGACGTAGTTGGACGGCACAAAGCCGCTCTGGCCGGCGCTGTTGCGAACCCGCCACCAGCTCCGCGAGTCGTCGAGGAGCACGAGGCGCTCGTTCTTACGAATGGCGAGCTCCTGTGCATCCTGAGCCGCGTAGTCGTACTTGGCGACGACGACGTTGCTCGTGTCGCCCATCTCGATCGAGTCGGTAGCAAAATCAACTACAGGGCAAATTCGGCAAAGCATGAGCTGAGATTTGTTTGGACGCCGCCCATGGGCAGCACCAGAGCAGAGGGGCTGGCTAGGAGACCCAATGGACAGGAAGTAGAGCACCGGCTGGCGGCTAGCTCACACAAGAGGGCGGGGTGACACGCCGGAGCTCAAAACACGACATGAAACATCTTGTTCGGCAGAAGACAATCTTGGTTGCCCTCAAACTAATCTGCGAGTATGCACAACAAACGTTTTTTCCGGTCAACACTTGAAACCAACTGAAATTATCGAACTGTCTGTCATCAAGTGTGCTATCGATTACTAAAAAAAAATTCTCAATATGGACTACATTCTAAAGTGTAGCTAGATTTTTAAGTAACGAATAGACATACATATGAAAGAGAAAAGCAGGGTTTAAGTAAGTGAAGGACTTTGCAGCATGGCAATGGGTGGCTGGAAAGGTGCAATCATTGGCACGAGTTACCGAGGCACCATTATTATGTAAGAACTGCAGAGACAAATTCCAACTTGAGCACTATCCCGATGGGGCATTTAGGCCAACGGCTTCCAGAGGTTTCGTTCATATTGGAACACGTCTAAATCTGCGCCCAGCAGATGGCTGAAGCAACTGAGAATGGATTACCTCAGCCCCTAAGCATGCCTTCGAAGGGGTTTGTCTGACATTAGCAATTTTCTATACATGAGCCCACATTCTTCAAGAACTATATTTACATACGCTTGGAAACAACATTTAAAATGACTACGTGAAGACACATGGGTAAAACTGGCAGAACGCTATGAGAAAAACTCATCTGCACACGACAGCCATGTATTTAGCAAACAAGCTTTGAGAACGTGTTCAAATTCTGTTTCTGGTCTTTACCACATTTTCAACCCATAACAAAATACATAATACAATTTCCTCACAGCCGCTGAGGCTTATTGCTATTCGTCCCGTCATCACGTGGCATAGGTCCAGGTGAAGTTTTGGCCCAGAGAGCTCCGAAACTTAACACGAGCAGCAGTCTGATAAAATAACAGAAAAGCAACCCTGAAAGACTGCTGCTTAAGAGTGCAAAGAGCTTGACTACACCTAGCCAGCAGTGGAGACTCATCTGAACCCACTATCCAAGAGGGTCGTGATAGCTCAGGAGGTAAGGTGCTCGCTATTTACGGTCGTTGGGTTCGAATCCTGCAGGGGGCAATCCTTTGTTGCCAATCAAAAGCCGTTATGATAGCCGTTACAGCTCTTCTGCTGCTACAAAAACAAGGCTGTTAAATAAGCAAATATTTGTTGTTGTTGGCCAGCTACTCTAAACTCCTCGCTACATAAGATTAGGTCACACTCTGGGGTCATGCTTTTCAAGATCAAAGTTACAACAGAATATGCAAGTCCCACACTAGAACCCTGTTTCAGCTCCAAGGTAGGCTCGCAAGTTTTGCTCTCCTTCTTGAAGCTAGACATTTCAGAAGCCCCGTGAACCAGGTTTCAAAAGAAGGAGGTTTTTTAAGAAATCTCCCTATAAATTTCGAATGTAGGTCCGGTCCATCTTGTCCTCAAAAAATTAGTAGCTGCAAAGGACTAATAATACGTAGCATTAACAAAAAAAATTGTAAGAATTATACTATTTGTAAGGTAGATCTATGAATGAGTTTGCAAGGGTCTGCTCATACAGGAATTAGGATAATAAACTTTAAGGTCATACGAGAAGTAATCAAATTAACAAGAGGCAACGTAGCCAGCCATAACCAATGCCCAGTTAAAGGTAACCACAGGAACACCTTCAGGCTTCACTCCACAGATGTATGTGCATTTGGCTGCATCAGTGAGGGTGTGAGGTAGACCACACTCTTAATTGATATTACTCACCATTCAATTGCATTTCCCTTTGCAGCAAATGTAAAGCGCCTAGAGAGAGATTGAGTTCTCTGAGGGCGCTTTATCAACTGCATTATTATTATTATTATTAGTTTCCTCTTAAGCCAGAATAAAGCATTTGCAATAGCAGTGACCCAGTAAGCAGTAGGAAGGCATTTTTACTAAGCGGTACATATTTATTTTAGGATACGTATCCTTTCTCGGTCGTATTCATCATATGGGCTTAGTGCTGCCTTAGAACTAGTGTGCTGTTCAGTGGTTCAATGTGACGTAACAGCATTAGCAAGCCCGATAAGATCATTGCAAAAGTGAGTTGAGTCACTGAACTGACTCAAAACCCACGCACCCAAAGACCGTGCATAAGAAACTTTGCAGAACAATTGGTGGTGTTTCAACATCACCTAAAAAGTTCAAGATGAGCTTGCTAGCCCTCAATTTTAGGCATCTTAAACTATCAGGACTTATACCGGCCTTACTAAAAAAAAAAGTAACAATTAGTGTCAATGCAAACCACCAAACCGGCTGAGTAATAATTGAGTAGGTGCATGACGAAGCAGTGCACAGCAACTGCAACCGAGCAATTGTTTGCATCCACTTTGGCAGCTATACCGCTTCACTTGCAGCTGCACAACACTGCCACAAACCAGGGAGTAACATATATAGGGTACCTGAGCCGTGCCCACACCACAGGTACATGAGACTACGGTTCAGTCAAACAGCTATTTCATTTCAGCACCATAGAAGTGAAGCAAAAAATAAATACAATTC
The DNA here is from genome assembly GCA_009760855.2 of Cristatella mucedo. Lineage (NCBI taxonomy): Eukaryota > Metazoa > Bryozoa > Phylactolaemata > Cristatellidae > Cristatella > Cristatella mucedo. The sequence continues at coordinate 3,668,464 of WPIO01000012.1, forward strand.
ATTTGTATTGGGCCCTACGAGAACTGAATCTCTATCCAGGCGCTTCACATTTGCTGCATCACTCGAGCCCATGATCTCGGCAGTCAAAGGTGAGTACCTTAACCCCTAGGCTAAACCGGGCCTCCATGGACGTACCCATATGGGCGAATTGGGTAAGCAAGCCGTCAAATGTGGCTCCCGAGACTTCCTTAAATTTGGCCCCTTCCAGCATGGATTAAGTGTTACCTATAACCATGCTCAGCAAACATCCTTTGTCTCAGCACCGATGAAGCACCTAAACTTTTTCTTGCCACTGAGAAAAATGGAAATGTTCCATTCTCCACAGAGCATACTGGACTGACTCAGCCGCTTTGCCCAAAGTGTCATTATCATCAATAACCAAGCCATCTTGCCTAAAGTGTCATTATCATCATTAACCAGTCATTTTCGTTCAAGTATGATCTGCCATTCAAACTAGATTAGTAACAGGGACGTTGGCCTAAGGCAGCAGAGAACATAGACTCAAATTTAGAGCCCGACAAGCAAACCTTTCTCTTGCTGCTGTACGACAAAATGTCAACAGGGGTCTTGTGCTTTACATTAATATAAATCGTCTATTTAGTGATATTTAAATTTTCCTGCTGTCATAACACTGCCACACCCTGTAGGTGATGGGGAAATTGTTTCCTTAGCTCCCAGTCAGGTATGAGGCAGAGGGGCTTAGGGAGACGCCCGGGATGTGCCAGCCGATGTCAAAAGGATTAAGATAAGAAAGCAACAGGGCACACACTGAACACAGGCGACTCTGGTAGAAAAGACAAAAAAGGGCCGAGCCTGCTTGCATTAGCACAAGTCCTGACTCAGATAAAGGGCTCCATTGATGGCTGCTGAATAGATCCAGGTCTTAGCCCACAGCTGAGGTGCTCCCACTTCAAGATCCGGATCGCATCTTTGAGTCCTTCATTAGTCAATTCTTTAATGCCAAGTGCAAGTGTGGTGATAGCCACAAAGCCTTGTCTGCTGCTAATTAAAAAAGGTTGCGAGTGTATCCCGAAAACAATTTCGTCTCGAATGGGGAACAATCGCACAAACTGCTGGGGTTATTGGGCCAGAGGTCTACCAATAGAACGATCGAGGCTGCTTTTTGTTCCATGTTTAATCATTCGATAATATACGCATGACGGTAAAGCCGCGACTTGAAATTTCTACTTACGGTATCAAGCCGAACGCCACTGTCCTTCAGTGAAAGCGCATTTCTATAATTGTGAATTCGATACCAACACACAACCATTACGCCTGCTGTGGTCGGCCACAAGAGATCAGCAGCATGACATACAAGAATTGTGTACGACCAGGAAAGCAGGGGAAACCAGAGCGGTGGTCAGCAGCTGCATCCCTGGCAACTGACGATCTTTATCTTTTATTGGACCTAACGCCGTAAGACTTACGCTTGCATGCCCGGCAATGGAAGTGGCAGCAACAGCTAGCAAATAGAAGCACGGTTCCTCATCCGTAATAGTATGAAGCCATGGCAGCTATGGCATGTCAGATCAACAAATCAGCCACCAATAAATCTCTCAAATCAGAACGAAGCAGCCCAACAAATTGCTGCATGTATGGTATGCCACGAACCAAACATAAGAACACAGCATACCTTTCTACCCCACCACAGTGAAGTAAAGAAATTATAATAATAATAATAATTCACTTGATAAAGCGCCCTCAGAGAACTTAATCTCTCTAGGCGCTTTACATTTGCTGCAAAGTGAAATGCAATTGAATGGTAAGTAAAATCATGCTTAAAAACAAACAAAATGAATAATATGGTTAGGGGTGACATGCACAGGGTCAGCATGCAAATGTGGTTAGTGGCAGCATGCACGGTGTCAGCACGCATAAGCACATCAAGGACGAATCACAGGGACCTGCTAAATGCTGTCCTAAATAGGTGTTTTTAGGTTCCTTTTAAATGTGGTCAGGTCAGGGGATGTTCTGACGCAGGTCGGGAGGGAGCTCCTGGCTTTGGGAGCATGCGAACTAAATGCACGGTCTCCAAAGGACTTGAGGTTTGTACGGGGTATTTGTAGACTGTTGGATTCCGAAAAGCGGGTGGTACTATGCTTGGCCTGATGGGGTAGTATATCTGAAAGATAGGCTGGAGCCATAGAATGAAGGGACCTAAAAGTGAGGGACAAAACCTTGAAGTCAATCCGTTGCTTGACTGGTAGCCAGTGCAGGTCGGCGAGAAGTGGAGTAATGTGGCAACTGCGACGCTCACGACAGACAAGTCTAGCTGCCAGATCATCACAAGGATCATCAGGTAAGGAGCTAATCTGGGAACGGTTGAGGAGATGGTTTATTGTCGACATCAGCATTTTTGGATTGTGCATCTGTGATTCAACAATGTTTTTATAGAAGCTAGACTTGGCCTTTGCTAGGATCGATTGGTACGACCTACAGTAGTCTTCATATGCCTGTCAATGGACAGTTAGTACTGATCTTGTGTATGCTTTTTCAAGCTTTCGTTTAGTAGACTTGGCTAGTTTAATGTCTGTGGTAAACCATAGGCCGTCTGGGCGGGGGCGCACAGTGCGCTTTGTCAGAGATGCAAATTCGTCGAGCGTGTCAGCTAGTGTCGTGTTGTAGCTATCTACCAATGATGACAGATCGGAGGGAGGATTGAGCAGCAGAGGTGAAGCAGATATTCTCGCACGGACAGCATCGATGTCAAGGGTCTTGAGGTTTCGCGATTCACAGGTTATTTCAGAGGAGAATGTGGGCACACACTGTAGATTGAATGAGATCTGCATTTGGTCAGATAAGCAGGATTTGGTAATAATTGGTGATGACAGAGTGCAGTTGTATGAGAAAATCTGGTCGAGTGTGTGACCCTTGATGTGGGTAGGGCCATGCACATGAGCCACAAGAGACAATGAGTCAGTCAATGCACGAAATTCGGTGCTGAAAGCGTCAGATAAGTTATCAAAGTGAACGTTGAAATCACCCATAACGAGGAAAGATCGATTTCTTGCACACAGAATCGAAATGAGATCAGAGAAATCTGAGATAAAGGAGGATTTGGTACTTGGTGGGCGATAGACTACTGCCACTATCGGTAGCTTGTTTTCGGGTGAGACCAAGACAATTGATTAAAAAGACTGCTTCGAGGGTACCGCAAATGGCTTGAAGTTGAATTTCGAGCGCACGACAATAGCAACTCCACCTCCAGTTTTGGATGATCTAGGGGTGTGAAAGAACGAGAAACCAGATGGAGTAGCGTCTTTAATTGTCGGGTAGTTTATCGATATCAGCCAAGTTTCAGTTAGGGCGAGCAGGTCGATACCATTTTCAGAAATAAGGTCGCTTATTACTAGAGGTTTATTGCACATTGAGCGAGAATTCTAAAGGCAAGCATGTGCTTATGCATGCTGACACTGTGCATGCTGCCACTAACCACATTTGCATGCTGACCCTGTGCATGTCACCCCTAACCATATTATTCATTTCGTTTGTTTTTTCAAGCATGATTTTACTTACCATTCAATTGCATTTCACTTTACAGCAAATGTAAAGCACCTAGAGAGAGATTAAGTTCTCTGAGGGCGCTTTATCAAGTGAATTATTATTATTATTTATAAGCATTAAGTCTGGCCGATGGGGTTACAACAGGCTTGATGACCACTAAGTTTGAGGAATTTATAGTGACGCAAGTGGGGGAGCGTGCTGAGCGTTTCGAGACAATGCTAGGAATACCGAACGAGCTGGTACTCAGCTCGCAGTTCCCGCCCAACGAGCGGCGTCTGAGCTGGCGTTTCCGGCCACCACGGCGGCTACAGGGTGCTTTTCTTTTGTTAATACATAGTTCATGAATCTTAGCAACAACATTAATATCTAGGAATGCATTTGATCTGCGATGACGAAGCAATAACAGCTGCTGACGATCATAACTAACAATCAGGTTACTAGCCGCCGGCAAAGCTAAGGCAGCCATTCAGACAATCGCCGTGGCCTCAGTGTACATAGTAGTCACATGCAGTAGTGTACAACCTCCCCAGACAGGGTCTACATAGGTACACACATACATGCCCACACACACACACAAACGAGATAACACACTTACATCTACTACTCTGCAGAGTCGAGGCAGCACCAGCCATTTTGCAGTCGGTAAGCTGCCGGCCTACAAGGGCATGCATGCCTGCCGGAAGGCAGTCTCAGGTCTCTTTATGAAAGGGAGGGGCCTCCCCTTTACCAGTCTGAATGGAGAGGGGATAAAAGCGGCTGCATGAGCAACACTCAAGGCTGATTTAGTCAATACTTCAGTACTTCCTGCTTAAGCAAGACTAGTACAGTAGATCGACTTAGGGCTTGGCATGGTGAGGGTTTCTTCGAAGGGGACCAACTTCGAAACTGCAGTTACTCAAATTGAGAGCTAATCATCACTTAGAGATAACATATCGCCAGTCTGGCTCTGCACCAGCACAACGGCTACCCAGTGATACTACTGATGGCTGCACGGTTTACTGATTTGGATTTCACAGCACAGCAGAACGATACCACCATCCTTGCCTTTCCAAACAGCCCACTCCGACTGTAACTGCAAAACCGCAAAGAACAAAACTAGCGTTTTGTTAAAAACATGTTAATAATAACTGCTAATGAAAAAATCCCTGCAGGCCCACACTAATTAAGGCCTAAATATCACGACTAACAGCTACAAGACTAAGGGAGAAAGAGAGGGTGAATGCGGTCAAAGCTGCAGGGGCTAATATAAAACTGAATGTTTAAAACTCAAATAGTCAGTTGGTACTGCCTAAAGAATAATGTTGAATACATTTTCTGGCAAAATGCAAAGATGATAGAACAGAAATCGTCTCGAATGCAAGCACACAATTGCCTTACTGTATGGCAGTCAGACAAATAAGTTGGTGTAGCGATGCACACATACGATGCACGTTAAGGGTTCTACACACTTACTTCGGGTCCAAAGTAAAGGTCAGCTGACTCAATAGCCTCATTACAATACAACACAAAAGCCTTAACGATGCCTCTTGATTCGGCTACGTATTGCTGGCATAGTGCTAAACTGGGTAAGTTCTAGCTCGGGGAGAGACGCCTGAGTGTAGATATAACTTGCTCTTCACGAACGAGGTAGCTGGTTAGAATCCTGCCGTGGGCGAGCCTTTATCACCAACTGCAAGTGGTGGTGGTGATAACCATTACGGCTCTTCTGCAGCTTTACAAATGAAGCTATTACAATCAGCTACTATCTTTTACTTATTTAACTGGCCATCTAATATCTATTTATTTAACTGGCCATCCAGAGAGACCTTGAAGTGAGGAGTGACTCAGGGTTTGTTCTTATGGCTCCTTTCTTTTCAATATGTATTTTCTCCCACCGACAAATGTGGATGCCTGTCGATACCGGTGCACAGCCGGTATCGACGTTTGCACATGGATGGCCACTAACTTAATGAAGCTTAACGATGACAGAACAAACCTAATGATTTTGGGCAAGTCTAATGTAAGCCTCAAGTTACAAAACCTCACCTTCAAGGTGGGTTCATCTAACAGGACTCAGCTGACGTCTGACCGAAATATGGGCATCCTATTTCCAAACGTCATTAGTCATTTGATGAGTGAATTGCCCCCCCTGTCAAACCGGCCTTTGTTCAGCAAAGGAGCATCGCCAAAGCCAGGAGTATGAGACAAGATTAGGACAGCCAAACCAGTTCACAGGTGCAAGACATCGTGTCTCGATTATAGTAATTCAATTTAATCAGAACTCCCGGCCAGTGTCCTTAATAGTCTGCAACTTGCAAAAACTCACCAGCTCGGCTATTGTAACGTCAACAGCATAGCTGCCACACCACACCACTTCTGTCTGAGCTTCAATGGCATCCTGTCAGCCACCGAATCGACTTCAGGATTCTTAGTCTGGCTTACATGTCGCTTCATTCACACCAGCCTACCTATCAGGCCCTATTGCTTCTCCAGTCACGTGCTCTGGCACCAACTCATGATATTGTCAGCTCCATGTTCTTCCCATAAAATGAAATCTTCTGATGATCAGTTCGTCTGGATTGAAAATCTGGAACTTACTCCCGGCTTTGGTCATTACCTGCAACGACTTAGCATCTTTAAGTGTTAGCTAAAGACAATCTGTTTCGCTCAGCTTTCACTTGCTTTAGTAAACTTATCTTTTCGTTCAGGTGTGTTTGGCATGCTTTTCTTCGCATGATTCAGTGCATGTTCTAGCCACAAGTCCAACTAAGCTGTGACCTTGAGAATGTTCTTGTGTTCTTTAGCATGCTAGTCTAAGCATGACACTGGCATGCTTTTTGCATGCATGTCTAAGCATGATACCGTGCGTGTCATGACCCTTTATTATTACATATTACTTTTGGGTGACCCAATCACGGCTATGCCTGCGTGCTACCATAGTCCAGATGTTTCCCAATAATGTTCCTAACAGCATCCTCTGAGATCTTCAGCTGCTTCGCGATTTCTAGGTTTTATTGGAAATCTCTGTGCAGTGACATCGAAACTGCTCTTATACCCCAAGAAAGAAATGAAACTGGCCGCGCATGTTCTAGTTGCGTACCGTGCGTTTCCATGGCAGGGTCTGGTCTCAACAGGTCAAGAAGACATCAGGGTACCTTTGCCCCATCATTCGCTGAGGCATCGCTGATGACGAAATGGGCAAAACATGGGTTCTGCTGGATGGCATCAAAGAGGGGGCGAATAGTCACATACCATACCTCCCCATCTGTATACACGGGAAGCGTTGACTTCGTTGCCGACGAATGCAGTAATTTATTCAGGCAAGCGTAGCAAACTGAAACTCAGTACAAAATTATAGTGACTGATTGTTACACTTAAATAATCAGTGTAGCTTAATGACTTACTCGAATACTGGCATTAGCAACAACCGAACTCAGATCGATGGGCCAGGTGTGTAGAAACTTTTACAGAGCAGTGTATATCCAAGGGTGAGTAAATACTGATGGGCCTGAGTGCATAAGGACACTAGCGAAAGAAAGCACTACCAGTCTCAACATTTTAGATTAGACTCGACAGAAAGCATGTACTACACTTGACAAGAACTTTTTAAAATGGCGTGGCTGCAAGCACCCAATGCCCTGGTGCAAACAAAGCCGCAAAGTGCACTTTCGGAGTCTGCTACCGTCACTGGGCTGAGGTCAATACTTTCTCGACGTTGCAGCATCCTAGCTGGCATAGAAACAAGAGAATATTGGAGACAAGCGAGAAAGTATGAGAGAGGTGAGTTTGCTTTCCAATGGGTAGGGCAAACGAGTGGAAAGAATGATGCAGAACAAACACATCGAATGAACCACGTGAGAAACAGTTACTCAGCAATGGAGCTTTGCATATGCTTACAGTGATATCCCAGCAGACACGAACGGGCTGCTACAGGTCATCATCCCGAGCCAAGAAGTTGACTTCCGAGATGCCTCTCTTCTCTTCTCCTGTCTCGAGAGTTCCAGAACTATGACGGTCAGCTACAAAGTCGAAAAAACAAATAACCAGTAACCAGTTAACGGCAGCAAGGACTGGGCAGATCATTTCATTTTGGGACTGCACAGGAACAACATTGTGGTCGAAACTTGATAGCAACAACGGATATTTTCCAAGTACACTTGCATAACATCATGTTGCATCACAGCATGAGCAGCAACCTGCTAGCCGGAAGCTTTGGCAGCTGCTTCCTATACAACCAGCCAGAAGGCAGTGGAAATATAACCCCGCTTCAATTCCTTGTCGAATTCCAGTCGAATTGTTTAGTCATACCTCAAACCAACCTGAAATTCTTTGGAGACTGTGTCTTTACTTGGAGCGCTCCCAAAGCCTGGAACACACTCACGACCGACATTACGACACCTCATGACTTGACGGCATCTAAAAAGAAGCTTAAAGCACACATGTTCCTCACAGCATTCCCTGGACCTTTGTGATTTGTCCTTGTGGGGGTTGAGCATGCTGACACTGTGCATGTTACCGCTAACCACATTTTGCAGTTTAACACTGTGCATGTTACCGCTAACCATATGATCGTGCTTCCATTACAGAAAATGCAAACCACCTAAGAGAAAATAAGTTCTCAGAGGATGCTAGACAAATATATACATAATTTCTTTGCTGGGCATTGACTCGGTCAGCTTTTGGCAAGCATATAGCATCGAGTTATAAAGTCCAGAGCTACTCAAGCCGACCAGACTGAAGCCGAACTGCCGTGGAGTGCCAAGGGTCAGTATTCATTTGGAAAGTCAATTTTCCATCACAAGAGCTGACATTTAGGACGAAGACTCCAGCAAAAGTGTTTCTATCTATAATCCTGTTAATGCAGCGATGAGTTTCATCGACAGACGCCAAAAAAACACGACCAAACAAGCACATTTGCACCAACATACTGAGTACAGATTGCAAGCAGTTCGGGTGGTACTCTTCAATTTTTCTAAGGCTGACACAAGTCCTCTGTTTGCCATCCACGAGGATAAGAATGGCAAACTGGTAATTTTTTGCCAGTTCATAGAACACGGCTTTAGTCATCAGGTGAAAAGTGATATGACGTGACTGTTTCTGATCGCTTTTTCGTCGCTGCTAGTCAATTAATGGCATATTTAGAGATAGGTCCAAGTAGGGCATTCTTTTGAAACAAAAGCAGCTAGGCTCAGTAGTCAATCATCCCTGTTTTTCGCTGCATTGTCGGCCAGAACACAGTTACGACATCCATAAAATATAATTCATTTGCATAGCGCCATAAGAGGACTTTATCTCTATTCAGGCGCTTGACATATGCCTCGGGGTTCGAGCCCACGACCTCAGCCAGACCTTGGTCGGGGCGAGCACATTAACCTGCTGGACCAAACCAACACATGATACCACCCTGAAAATACTTTTTTTCCTCAGTTTGTAGCTGTCAATCCCCTGGCAAACATTAAGCTGAAGTGCCACTTTCAGTTTGCCCGGATCAATCATGATACTCGGTGATTTATTTCCAATTGTTCTGTATAGTTCATTCGTCTTTGCTATGGCAGGAGAGCACCTTCAGAGCATGTCCACCCTCTATGGTGCAGTCAGGAAGTGCAAAAATAACATATCTCTAAAGCACAATTGTGTAAAAACCTTGAACCGTTTGGCTTGTAAGCAACACAATCAGACTGCAAGCATGAACACATCTTACGGGGATTTTAAAAAGTAAAATACTGTACAAAGTGCCACCTATTCACTAATGAGTACAATGAGGCATTGGAGCACTGCAATGACAAGCCAGATCTGTACGAGGTGATTCAGTGCTGGGGCAGAGGTTCAAGGTCTATGAGATAAGGGGTTTCCATTACCTGCCAGAACAATCCTGAAAATACGTCAGTATGAGAACAGAGCTACCACCGGTAATGAAAATTTGCATGGAAATCTTGCCAGGGACTACAAAAGAAATGCATACATCCCTGATCAGACTTCACGAAGGATAATCTGGTCAGTAGACAAGTGACTAACACGACAAATAAAACATGCAGAGAAGACAAGTTAAGGAACCAGGAAAAAACCACTTGCAGTTTAAGATTACAGAAGGACGAACTCACGGGCTTCAAGGTAGGCCCCTTCTTTGCTCAATCCCTGATGCACCTGCATTTGACAAAATAAATGGCCAGAAAACACTCCAAGGACAGCAGAAGGACTGGAAGTGAATCTTGCACTGTCAGTGACTTGGGGGTAGTGAGATTTAAGCTACCATCACCCCAAAGGCAAGCTCACACTGATGCTGTGGTGCTGATGATGATGACAAATAGCACAACAAGTATCGAATGGTATTCGCACATGGATGGTAAAATGAGTATTGAATAATACTCAGACATATCGCAAGACCACACGAAAACAACTACCGGGATTGGCCCAGCAGGCACTTCTGCCAGCTGCATGCAAGCTCACCAGTCATACTGCTGCACACCCTAAAGCTCCATTAAGGCAGGCTGGCTGGGGGCAGACAGCAGCAGCTGTGAGATAAGGAATGATATGTATGGAAGCTGTCAGCAAAGACCTAGGATTTGAGCTCAACTAAGCTTACGCCAATTATAAGCAGTACCTGCAACATGGCACATTAGGTCCACAAACAGTTAACCCAAACCCAACTAATAGAATGAGGTTGCCAATGACCAAGCAAGAACAACACACTAGTCGTTTAAACATCTGGCTGTGGACTTGTTTAAATTGGCTCTCTGTTACTTTTTGAATCACATAAGACGACATAGAGTCTATTTGCTTCATCATACGGTAGAACCTATTATCTCCTTGGTGTGTCTGATCGCAACAGCCTCTCTTCTTTTCCAGAGGCAGCTTCTCCCGAGCACGACCTAACGGCTTGGTAACTAAAGCCAGGGTAACACTTGGGATCAATATAGCAAAACGCACGACAAGGAGCTCAACAAAGTAACATTTGCAGAGCCTCAACGTTTACACCGTCCCACACACCTGCACAACTCCTCGGGCAATGCAACCGGGCATGACGATGACATCGCTGGAGACAAAGTCAAAGTGATCCCTAAGCTGCTTTCTCTTACTGGGCCTCGGTGTCACTCTCTTATCTTGGCCAAACTGCACAGGCAAATGCAAATCAAAGCGAATCGAAGCTAGCCGTATGGGGCAAGTATGTAGGGCCTCTAAAGCCAAAACTGGGTAGTCAGCTGCTACTACAATAGTAGCAGCTATACTAAAACTAGAGCAGCAGCTGAGAAATGGTACCAGCGAGACAAGTCGGTGCCTCCAGTTCTTCAACAGCAGCAGTGCGGTGAGCACACTGAACAGCAAAGGCACAAGAATAACTCCGTGGGTGGAAAAAATTTGTACCCAAAAAACACAGAATCCTAGTACACTCAAGCTTTTTTCTGTCTTGGTGCTGGGCAAGTATGGTAATCTTTTAACACATGTACAAGGCCGACCCACTAACGAACCGATGCCACGTGATTCAAAGCAGGGGAAGTTAAGACATCTTGATGTCTCGTTCAAAGTATGTCATTTCTGCGGCCAGCCAGCTTGCTTCCTAACAACCCAAGCACTCATACCTTGGGCGATGCAAGACATAGGTAGCAGGGTTAAGCTCGGATCTAGGCTCCTGAAAACTCAGAAAAGTCACCTGACCACACACACGAACACAGTCAATTCCCCAATGACACAACAGAGTAGGCACTTTGGCAAATAAACCAAAAGACTGGCTGCAGCACCTGCATGTGGCTAGAGCAGCAAGACAGGGTGACAAGGAGAGAGAGAGAGAGAGAGAATGAGCAGGAGGAGAAGCAGGAGCAGGAGCATGGGTAGCAGGAGCGGGGTAGCAAGAGTTGGTGGAAACAGCAGGAACAGCTGATCGGTCAGCAGGAGCAAGTGCAGCACAAGCAGCCAAGCCTACCATGCCAGTGCTGGCACAATGATGGATCCATAGCAAGACATAGGCAGCAATCCATCGATTTAGTGACAAAGATGACGAGACTTAAGAGAGATGGAGGGCGGAGGAGGCAAAAAGAAGCAGAAAAGAGACTAGGCTAGACAATTAGAAAGAATACTAGACAATTAGAAAGACGCTGGAACAATGTTTAAAGGAATCCTTTTAATTCTTTGTTTATCAGGAATGCTTTTAGGCAGTTTTTCCTTTTTACCGCGATATCAATTTATTGCATTGTTTCTGAAACATGTCAGGCCATTAGTTGTGTATGCTTAAAATAGCATGCTTAAAATCCTGCATGACAGCCAAGAAAGTGCCCGAGATGAATGTTGAGATACATTGGCTCAAGATGGGGATTCCTTGATGCATTCAGTATATCTTACTTCGTAATACTCAGACGGTGCTACAAAATAATATCCTTTGCAAACACACTAAGCCAAAGGTCAGAAATTACTCCTGATACTGTGAAAAATGGTCACACCACATGTTTTATCATCTAATAAGCAAACCAATGTGGTAGGACGCATAATGCATGACAGATATTGCCAACTCACGCGAATTCTGAATTCTAGTGAAATTTGCTTAGCCAGCTATCCATAAAAGACGAAATATTTTATATTTTATCTTGATCCCCAGGATGCATGAATTTTTCGAGCCAGCAGCTAGCTGCCTGGGATATTTAGTTTTCAAGCTGTTGCCTTTAACTACAAATATAAGACAGCAGGAACTAGTTACCGAGCCTGATGATGCATTGGATTAGATTGGCCACATTGGCCACTGGCCACAGCGACTGGAATCCAAAGAGCATTAACAGGGAAGACTGGAACCAATATATGCACTGCAAAAACGGCTCACGGACAGTAAGTAGTCAAGCCTCAATTGGCAAGCAGCCATATCATAAAGCTCTACTGACACCACAGCCACAACCCGGCTGACCAAGGTTTTTCTCTAGAGCTGGTATACAGCATGTTCCTAAGGGTAATGCCACTGGAGAAGAGAGGCAAAAAAACTATGGATAACCAAACTGCATCAACACCGACCAAATATCCCACTGTGGAGGTGTACAATTCATACACAACTTTCATAGACATTTCAACAGAAATATTTGTGAAGCACATGGCAGGCATTTAGAACTTTCAGGCACTTCAATCGCTGGGCAGCTAGCATAGGAGGGCGGCTCTATGCTGCTTGCGAGGAGAATAAGCAATTCCGCACACAGGTGATACAATAGCAGGATCATTCATGTCCAAGGTAGTAAATATCTCCTCTGGTTCACCGCGATGAGCTGCTTCCATACAGTTCCTGCTTGAATAATCCCAACTCACAGTAACAAAACAGCGACCTACGAGTACAACAGTAAGCCTAGGACACATGGTCCAAAGGGAGAGTAAGAACTCCGGGATTGCTATTGCATGAATAGCAGACATGCTTTTACTCGGATTCATAAGCATAAGCACCCTGGGAGAGATAATGTCCAGATACGGTTGGGGCTACAAGAAGCTAACCTACTATGGAGTGTCGTCATTGGGGAAAGAAACGATGGGTAGTACCTTGTGGAGACATATAGTCATGGTTATGATAAGGCATACGTACACAGATGGACAAGATCGACGTATTTCAACGGCATACGCCAGCCATTAAAAAATAAATATCTATCAGCCTTTTCAGATTTCGGCCTTGAAGAAGATTAATATGCAAGTTTTTCAGTGCAAGTGAGTGCGCAAGATGCTTCGTAATGGCTCACTAGGTAAGGCAGTTGCGTTTCACGACCTCGGCCCCAAGGTCGTGGGTTCGAATCCTGCGGTGGGCGATCCGGCTATCACCACTCCAAGCGGTGGTGATAGCTGCAAAGGCTCTTCTGTTGCTATACAAAAATGAGCTGTTAAATCAGCTAGCACACGACATGCTTTACTTAGCCTTTCTCTGGTCAACTGGAATCCAACTGGTGAGGCTACAGCATACTGAAAGACAAGGGGCCAAGCGACTTTGCTACAGGCATTCTGCTTGTCCTTCACAAATAGGGTTGGAGCAATATGAAGATCACTGGCGTACTTGGAATAAAGGTAGGTGTCATGTGTAATCAGGTGTAGTACACTAAGAAGGGATCCATGACCAGCAGCCACTGCCTAGGCAACAAGAATAAGACATCGAGCCGAGAGGACTGCCAGCTGAAGAGGGCTGCACTAGGTGGTAGGAGGGCCAGATTAGCCAAGCTGGCAAAGTGACAGGGGAAAGCCACTATGGCACCAAAATTTGCATGCATATAGTGCGGCAGCTTCTACAAGTGAAGAGAATTTTCTGACGAGCGGGAACGACATACCCTTGGCTGAATGAGCAGCATGCATATGAAAATCCCACTGGACTGCTGAACACTGATGCTCAGTATATTGGACAGAGGAAAATAAATTTCAACTCGTGGTTAATAACAAACCTTGGTTTCGAGTAAGGTGAACACAAAGTGAGAAATGTAGAGTTGACTGCAGCATTGCATGCACTCATGGACTGCTGGGCAGCAGCTTTACTTATCAGTGCGATATTGAACCTATTGACAGACCTGGCCTGCATACATACTTTAGACCCAGGGTGAACATATAAAGGTTTGCGCCTGAGCTTGCTTCTATTACATACATCACTCTTTCATTCTGGTTTGTTAAGCAGGAGAGATAGTCAGGTGGAGCAATAACGCCCAACTGATTGCACAGATCTATCTGACACTATAAAATGGCTGTGCCACTGTACCAGCCCTGTGCTCTGTCAGCAGCAGTCATATGCTAAACCCGACGTTATCCACAAGCCGGACTAAAAAAAACTGCACTCACAAAGAGAATTACAGGTAACCTAACGAAAAATGAAGCCCTCTGGCAGGAGTTAAGCTCCCATTAGCTGTTATTCCGGCAATATTCCATTACTGTGGCTAAGAAGCAAACTGGCTGTTCACAAAGTGAGACCAGGTGATATTTTGAAACATCTCACTTTATGTCTCTTGAGTGCTCGCAGATTCTGTATATACTGACTGATAACCCATACCTCCACACACACACACACATACTTACACATGCCCATAGCTGCGAGCGAGCACACACACACGCGCACACACACAGAAACACACGCGCGCACACACACACACACACACACACACACACACACACACACACACACACACACACACACACACACACACACACACACACACACGCACACACACACGCACACAGGCACACACACAGGCACACACACACGCACACAGGCACACACACACGCACACAGGCACACACACGCACACACAGGCACACACACGTACACACAGGCACACACACGCACACAGGCACACACACGCACACACACGCACACAGGCACACACACGCACACAGGCACACACACGCGCACACAGGCACACACACACGCACACAGGCACACACACACACACGCACGCACACGCACACAGGCACGCACGCACACAGGCACACACTCGCGCGCACACACACACACACACACACACTTATTCACGCATGTGGACCCTCAGTCCCCCTCCAAGCAATGGCTTGCAATAAACACAGAGCTGCTAGGGTGGCAATAGATAATTGTATGCAGTTTTGTAGCCTGTCTCAGCACCTGCAATCGGCTACCTGTAATCTAAGTCTGCTATTCTAAAACGACTCTCGTTCAATCAGCACAATTCCTCCATAGTCAAGTTGGCCTACTTTCAGCTGAGGCACATTGCCAACATCAGGACCTGCTTATAAGAGTAGGGCAGCCAAAATAGTTTACAAGTTTATGACATCAGGTTCAGATTACAGTGATGCTCCTTTTCAGTACTACCGATCAGTGCCTTAATCGTCTGCAACTGGTGCAAAACTCAGAAATCTCGCCTGGTCTCTATTCACCAGAGCAGCTGCCACATTATATTACCTTTGAGCTTCACTGGCTCTCTAAATCAAGCATCGAATAAATTTCAAGATCATCTGTGAAGCTTACATGTTGCTTTTCACCCTTGCTCCTCCCGTGTGCTCATGCACGAGCTGCTCCTCAGCAACTAGTCATCTAGAATTTCGAACACTAATTTGAAAACTGTTGAGGATCAAGCCTTCAGCTCGTAACTACAGTCACTACCTGCAAAGACTTTGCATCATTTAAGTCTCAGCTACAGATGCATCTGTTCCGGTCAGCTTTCCGTTTGCATAGGTTAACTTGTCCTTTTGGTTTTTAAGTACTTTGCATGCTTATCTGTGCATGATTCAA
This sequence comes from Cristatella mucedo, assembly GCA_009760855.2. Taxonomy (NCBI): domain Eukaryota; kingdom Metazoa; phylum Bryozoa; class Phylactolaemata; family Cristatellidae; genus Cristatella; species Cristatella mucedo. The sequence continues at coordinate 3,684,137 of WPIO01000012.1, forward strand.
GGCATGCTAATAATCAAGCAAGCACTCCTACTAACTGGTGGTCATGAGAGTTCCAATGTTTAACTTTGAATGCTCGCGAAAGGATGATACTTGTTTGCAATATAATGCTTGATACTAAGGACATCAATAATTTTTGTTTTTGATTCTCTTGCAGTAAGTTATACAGCACCCATAAAAAGATTTAGAACTCTCAGGGTGCTAGACAAAGACACTATTATTATTAATGTACCAGCTGATCATCTGACAGGCACGCCGACTTCCAGTCTTGGTGTAAGGTGTGGATCCCAGCACAAAAAGCTTTCTATAGAACTTCAGCATGCTACCCTCAAGTAAAGTTTCAGTATCCCATCATAGCTTATCATCAACACCGAAGAACAGCACTGACAGCAAAAGTCCTTTTGAATTGCACAGGCGCACTTCTGAGGCCACCGGATCACAAAGATACGATGTCACAGGCATGCCTATGCTGCTGCTGCTAGCTACTCATAATGCGTGGCTTTTGCTGCACGGCTTTATCCTGTTTGCTGGCTGGGTATAAACTTCTCAGCATTGGCGTGATTATTGCTTATAGCAGAAAGTGATCAACCAACCATTGAGCCAACAGTAGCACGAGATTAGGTGCATGCGATTTCATTCAAGCTGCAGATTAATTGGCCATCAAGATCAAAATATTATGGGGTCAAAGTATTTTGCAAATTACTGACTCCTTCACCAATCACCGAGGGGAAAAAGAAGAGAAAACATCAATATCAAACCAGAAGTAGGATATCACTGCTGATCGTCCAGTCACCAGCTGTATATCAAGGCTGAAGGCCGAGTTTAGGAAAATTTTAATGCAGTAGCCACACACGGTACAGCAGCCTCATCAAGCTGGCTACCTTGGACTATTACTACTTTTGTTGGGCCTGCATAAACAGCCAATCTTAAAAGCCATGTTCTAGCACTAACAATGAGCCAATTGGTCGAATGGCACAAGAGATGCAAGCATAGCTACCGGATCCAGTAAACCACAACTACAGCAGTAAAAGTGGAAAAACTGTCGGATGAGGTTAGTGCATCATCCATTTGAAAACTTTAAAAAACCGTGTAGCTGCAGTGATGTTTAGGCATTTTAAGCATGGCGTTTCCAAGGACTAACAAGATCTCAATTTGTTTGCATTTGGCTTCATACGAGCTCGTTTACGCCTGCCCGATAACTTCGGGAGGGTTTTCCCTGCACCCACCGACTGAGGGCCGGCTTCTTTAAGCTCATTGCTGCTAAGTCCAACAGCTGGGGATCACCACTCGACAGACCCACAAAAGGACGACTGCATGCATTGCATGCAATAGTCATAAGCAAATGAGGATTCTTTAAAACCAGCCATAATGAAGTGGGCATCTATACAGCCATAATGAATTCAGCATAAATGCACACAAGTGTGTGCGCGCGTGTGTGTGTATATATTCACATATATACATATTTCAATTGTATAGCACTCTAAAAGAACCTACTCTCTACCCAAATGCTTCTCATATGCCACAGGGCTCGAGCTCACGACCTCGGTCGTCAAAGGCAAGCACACTAAGCCTTGAGCCAAACCAAGGACAATGTAAGATAGCTTAAAGCAAACAGAAGTATGGCTGGCAAAGAGTGCTCCAAGAGCCCAAGGAAGACGACCCAGCAGGACGAATCTCAACTGAAGGTGCTGGCTCTTCAGCTATATAAGGCATCACTCTGGAAGTTGCCTCATTCGCTGGCGACCTCTACCAGTGCAATCATCAGCATAGAGACACTGCGAATGAGGATTGGCAGGCATTGCATATTGAGGAGGGTTTGCCAAGCCTTTGCTTAATTTAACTAAGCAAACCATGCCCACTGAAGACCGATGACTGGAGTCAAGTTTTATGGACCAGCAAGTACAAATGCATGGTTTTTGCCAACACCTAACGAAGAGCACTCGTAAGTCGCCAAAAATGTTTTGACGTGATAATAATAATAAGAGATTTGAATAGGCCCTAAGAGAACTGATGATCGTCAGGGCACATTAAGTACTTCGAAAAGGAAAAATGTCAATTGGTTAAGGATAGCATGCACCGAGTCACCACACATCAGCAAACAAAGACTCATTCACTTAGATTCAGCAATTGCTGTGCAGAGAAGGTGTGTTTATAGGTTCTTTTTAAATGCTGTGAAGTCAGGTGATGCCAAACGCTAGGCCGAGTAAAGGTCATGGTTTTGGGCACATACAAACTAAAGGCATTGTCTCCAAAGGATTTGAGGTTAGTTAGAGGCATACCTAAACGACTTGAGTCAGAACAGCAGGTGGTTGGATGCCTAGCCTGGTTGGGAAGTAGGTCGGATAGGTAGGCTGAAAGATGAGAGAACGAATGAACCTAAAAGCTTGAGAAAAAACCTTGAAGTCAATATGCAGCTTGACGGAGAGCCTGTGCAGGTAGGTGAAAAGTGGTAATCAAGCAACTGCGACGTTCACGATAGACACGCCTAGCTGCACAATTCTGGACCAACTGTAAGCAGCTTGTTGCAATAGCATGAAGTCCTGAGGGTGTGAGTTACATAAGTATAAACAAATTATCACATGTGCATTGATGCTTAGATGTATGCTAAGTATGTGAAAGTAGGCAGACTTGACTGTGGAGCTGATACAGGTAATCAAGTTAAAGGTCACTCAGCAATAGGACACCCAGATTTCGTGCAGATGTTACATCAGTTATGCTGGCCAAACCCATTTTGAAAGATTTTTTCCCAATTTTTAAGTACTGCTAGGTCTGCCCATAACTGGTAAGCTGGTTTTATCGCCATTAAATTTAAAAAAGACTTGTTGCCATCCAAATGAACATGTCAGCAACACCAGCAGCAAGGAGATAAACGAGTTTGACATACTAGACGGCAGGAAGAAATACAAGCAGAGGTACAGCTATATTTCATCTGCATAGAAGTAAAAGCCTAGATTGTGCTCGAGGATCACATCGGCAATGAGAAAAGTACAAATCACGAAGAGAAGTGGACCAAGCACAATTCCATAAGTTACCCCATACTGTAGAGGATGATAGCTACCAGTTCACATCAATGATCTGGAGTCTGTAACTAAGATCAGACCTAAACCATTGCAGTGCAGAGCTAGTGATGCCGAAGCGAGATGAGGGGTGCTCGACAAGGACTTGGTGATCAATAAAAAATATTAGCTGGTTTAACCATCTCATTTTTAAAGCTGCAGAAGAGCCTTAACGGCTACCACCACCGCTTGCAGTTGGCAATACGTGATCGCTCACTGCAGGATTCGAACTCATGACCTGGGTCGAAGAGCAAGCACCTTATCCCCTAGGCTATTACAGCCCCCAATAGCATCAAACTTTGCCGTTAGCTATACAAAAAACATGCAGAGAGATTCTACCCAAGTCTGCATTCCTGATAAGATACACTGACGGCAATACTCACTCTGTATCTGTGATACATCGAAAATAAACTTATTTTCCAAAGCATTTAAGATACAGCTATAGCTAAAAATCTGGAATACTAATAAAACCTCCAGAGAAGGGAATCACCTTGGAGTAACCTTACCCTACTGGATGATAGAACTATAGTGAAGATAACCAAAGTTACAATGCATTTTTTATACTTGATCGTAGTAATAAAGATACTTTAAAATCTTAAAATTGCCACAAAAATTAAAACGGTTCAGTATTTCACGTGTCTACTTATGGATTTATTATTATATATATTATATTATATATATATTATATATATATATATTATATTTTATATATATATTATATATATTTACTTATGGATCACTAGACAAAGTCCTTGAGATATGATACAGATAGATTGTTCTATCTATTATTACTGCACAATTATTAATACCTATTTTATGATACTTTCTGGTAATATAGTAACACATGACACCTATGCCCACCAGTTCAGCTTAGGTCCAGCTGCCCAAGTATATATGTAATATATATATATATATATATATATATATATATATATATATATATATATATATATATATATATATATATATATTACATATATATATAAACTCTCTTGAGGTGAACTCAAAAGCTGCAAGTGCCCGGCAAATACATTTTGCTGCATCTTCGGCCGATTCATCAAGGCAGGGGTTAAGAACTAATTCGTGAAAGCATCACTTCGGTACCCATCTCTTCCTCTAGCTGACTCGGTCCATCTCCAAAAGGATTACAACATCAAGACTTGCCGGATGCTTTGAGTTATGATGAGCTCTGAGAGGTTATTAGAGATTTTAAAATAGTAGCATTCCTTAAGGGTCTCCAAGGTCTTTCATTTTACTAAGTTTTCCAGCTATCTCATCTGCTAAGGAATGCAGTGACCACCATGCTCATTATCACAGCCTGGACACAGCTGACCAAGTTCTCTGGAGGACGCAAAAATAGGATGTGAGAGCTACTAATGGACTTGGCAAGGTGCTGAAGCCACCATTGCACATCAAATTGGACCTTATGAAACAGTTTGTCACAGCTCTAACATAAGAGTCCACAATATTTTGAGTATCCTCAAAGCTTCTTCCCTAAACTGTCTGAGGCACAGGTCAAAGCCAGTGTACAGAAGATAATTGAGTGTAATCATTCCACCAAGAAGCTCACTTGAAGGAAAACGAAGCTTGGAACAGGTTTGTTGCAGTGGTTCAATGCACCCTGGACAGTCACAAGTTAAAAAAATAAGCAGATCAGGTTAAGCCTGTGCTAAAGAACTACTGCACAATGAGCTTCAGGATGTCCTTATCCGTGATGTTCATCTTAATTCCGTAAAGATGAATAGGAAGGAGTGCTTACTCGGAGGAGCAATGAAGGCGCTTCCACCAGGATTTAGTGGACTTAAACACTGCTACCTTGGACAGCATAATGAGGACATGGCGGAAGACTATATCTGGGAATGGTTCGAAAAAAATATTGTGGATTCAGGTCATCTATCTCCAAAAATTACTTCTAAATATTCTCTGGTCGCTTTACTTGAGTATAAATGAATGTTAGCTTTTGTCTACTTGTTTATTTTCATCTAAGTAAATCTGATTAAAAAGTCAGCAGAGCAACTTCGTCCGTTTTTAATTGGAAATGTGTTGATGTAAAAAGTAAAATTGACCAGGGTGAAAAAAGAAATTCGTGAAGAATAATGACCACCGTCCTTACTTTTGGGGCATAATCTACTGCACAATAGCGCATACTACCCGAGACCAAAACGGAGTTACATAGTGGTATTATTTAAGCACATTAAACATATAAAATGTATGTAGAATGGAATGCTCGTAAATCGATGATGTACTTTTCTGTCAGCTAAGCCGAAAGCTATCTACCGGCACCATATGATGGAGCACGACATTTGCGAAAGAGTTTATATGTAATTCCATTATCCGGCCTCTATCGCAGCTCCCATGGAACTCAATTGAGACTTCTGCAACAAGGCATTTTACCATATAAAAAGTAAACACAAAAGGTTGAATAAAAGCCGGCCAGTCGAGTGGGACTCTATCTTACACCAATATTTTTATTGTAGGCCTTAACCTTGTGCTATTTCTTGGGGATTCATAGATAACAATGCAAACGTTACACGTAAACAAAAACAATGCTGAAGAGTAAAGGGAAGGTAGAAAACAGTAACAAAGGAAATAGCCACAGATGGCAGCAGATGCTGCAGGCACGAAGAGGAGCAGATGTGCCGAGATAGGCAGAGAGAAGAGGCATGTAGCAGTCGATCGCCTACAGTTCAAGCTGTTTGCAATCAATACCACATCTGAATGATTGAAGCTCTCTTGAATCTTAGCTGGCCACCAGCTTCACTGCTTTCAACAGCAAGTTCAACATGAAGAAGCCCGAATGTGCAGTAGAAGCGCTGCAGCCCACTTGGTTACACCCTACCCCCTCCGGTAGTCAATCTATATAATCTCCAGCTGTCTGTGCAAATGCCATATCAATTGGGATAGAGAGAAGACTTCCATCTGGCTTGTCATGAAGCAGACCATGTGACATCGCTGGACTTTAGCCCAATGCATTGCCAGGTTCTTTTGTTATCAGGCGTCTAGGAAGCATGTCTATCATCCATAGCAGGTACTGAGCACAAGCTGGTTGACTTTTTTCTTTTCTTTTTTTACAGTCGGTTGGCTGGTGAGGGGAAGTCCAGTGGGTAAAGATTAGTTGAGGAGGGGATAGCCGGTGAGGGGACAAGCTGGCGAAGGACAGCTGGTTTCTAATACACCAGCAACCTGGAAATTAAAGTGCACTAAAAAAAAACACTTCCACTGTGGGGGAGTATACCAGCAGCTTGGAAGCTAACGTGCATTAAAAAAAAACTTCCATTTCTGTACCACAGTAAAAGATAACTCGATCCAGGTACTTTAAATATGCCACAGGGCTCGAGCCCACGACCCTGGTCTATAGTCAAACACCTTACCTCCTGGGCCAAACCATGGCGAAATTACAAAATGGTACTGTGACTGAATTAAGTGGCTGAGTAAACAAGAGCATGAGGGCAGCTGGTGGAAGCATACCAGAGGCCTCGCAGCTAAAATGCATTAAATATTATAACTGGGTTTATTCGTGCTAAAATGGCCGTGCCACATAACGGCAGAAAGTTTGAACTCAAGTACTAGTTTGGGCAGTATAGCAGGGAAGCTATAACAATGACAAGGATGGATAAATAAAATTAAATATTATTCATTGGCACAGTGCCTTAATCTCTATCCAGGCGCTTTACATATGCCACAGGGCTCGAACCCACGACCTCTATTATCAAATGGCATCCACCCAGACCTCGGTTGTTAAAAAGGCACCTTAGCCCCTGGGCCAAACCGGGCGACAGCATAAGGACCCAAATTTGTGGGGGCAACTGGGGCAACTGCAAGGTGTCTTGCTCACCAGGCTCTTCAGAGCTCAATGGCCTAACTGTGCACATGCACATATGGACACACATGCACACGTTTAAAATATATAATCAACAATTCTGCATACACAACAGTGAAAATTCATCACTGAATCATTATAGAAGCTTTTAATAACAAAAGCCTGAAAGATAAACATGACTACCCTGGCAGTCCCGTGAGGTACCGGCTTTGCCGACCTGCTTGCACACACCTATCACTATGTCGGCTGGGAGATAATATAGTAAAGCAAACCTTATCAGCTGACCTTGTTTGGATATGTAGTCTGGCTTGAAAGCCTGTATTCGCCTCATGCTGATTGTAAAATGCACCCATAGCCGAACAGGCTCTCAAAGTATGGGGGTGGGGTTCTAACACACACTAACATACATTCGTGGCTTGGCCAGCTCATGGCATTGCCAGTTCACGGCATGGTCACATCATAAGCTCTCATCTGTCACTGTCACTAGTGAGTACTTGTCGAGTTGGAGATTGTGGCAAACTAGTGGTGATCATGGACACCCATCACATCTAGCACTCAGTGAGTAAGTAGTCGTACACAAGGCCTTAAAGACAACTATACAGCACGTTTGAGTGCACACGGCCACACCACAGATGGCAGCACCTGATCAGTGCTTTGTCCATGTGATTCATCCTTTATGTGCTTATGTGTGCTGACACCGAGAATGCTGCCACTAGCATTACTTGCATGCTGAACCTGCGCATGTCATTCCTAACCATGTTATTCATGCTTACCAAGCATAATACCACTCACCATTTGATCGTGTTTTCTTTGCAGCAAATGTAAAGCGCCTAGAAAGAGATTGAGTTCTCTGAGGGCGTTTTATCAAATATATTATTATTATGAAGAGGCACGGTATCCAGAGAATTTGAGGCTGTTAAGAGGCACAGCTCAACGACTTGAGTGGTAGAACTAGCAGTACGATGAAGTGTGCTGACTGGGGGAGTAGCTCTGATAGCAAGGCTAGAGCTAGATAACGACAGGGACCTAAAATACGAGTGACTAAACCTTAGTGAGTACCTGCTGAAAGAGCTCGGGTGGCGGCATTTGATCAATGGATACACAGTAAAGTTCTTACGCTTAACCACTCGTTAGACGACCATATCAGCTCCACAGTCAAATCTGCCTATTTTCAGCTTCATAACATTGCTTAAATTCGGGCTTGTTTAGATAAGGATACCACGTCCAAGTTGGTCCATGCATTCGTGACATCCCGTCTCGACTTCTGCAACTCACTGCTTACTGGCCTACCAGCATGTGCAATCAGGCGATTGCAGCTGGTGCAAAACTCTGCAGCTAGGCTTGTCTGTCGTGAGCTTCGCAGTCGCCACGTTACTCCACTTCTCGTCGACCTGCACTGGCTACCAGTCGAGCAACTGATTGACTTCAAGGTTTTGTCCCTCACTTTTAGGTCTCTTCATTCTATGGCTCCAGCCTATCTCTCAGATACACTACCCCATCAGGCCAAGCATCGTAACACCCGCTTTTCGGAATTCAACAGTCTACAAATACCTCGTACAAATCTTAAATCCTTTGGAGACCGTGCATTTAGTTCGTAAGCTCCCAAAGCCTGGAACTCCCTCCCGACCTGCGTCAGAACATCCCTGACCTGACCAGACTGTGGAACCAATTCCACAATTCTTATGAAACGACATTTGCTCTCCTGCTGCAGATCACGACACATCCTTTCCAACAGTCCTGAGCTGTTATATCAATGCTACTTACTACCACAACTGCTCTTTGACTCTACTTTGCTTCCCACTTTCTATTTATTGTGTGAGATGAAGTCTGTTGGTTACCGAATGCGTGCCGAAAGCGACTCAGGCTGTGAGTGCACTATACAAAACTCTCCTTCGTAACACCTACATAGTTTATATGGCCTTGTCGAGTTACAAATGGAGATACATTACATTACATCTGCCCTCGACGTCAAAGAGTCCTGACTTCAACTATCGACAACAACCACACACATTCCTTCACGGAAGGAAAGTGTCGGATAGAATTGACTGATGATGCCTTGGGTAATCATACAAAGTTGTGGCGACTCAGCAACGTTTGGCCATGCTCAAGATCTGAGCAAGCCAAATGCAACGGTGACAAATGGCTTGGCCCAATGGTTAAGGTTCTCGCCCCGACCAAGGTTTGGCCGAGGTCGTGAACTTGAGCCCTGCAGCATATGTGAAGCATCTGAGCGGAGATTAAGTTTTCTTAGGGCGCTACACAAATTAACAACATATATAAATTTATACATATTTTAAAAGACAAAAAGACCTCGTCTCAACCACAAGGTGGCAGCTTTCATAATCAACTTGCCAGTACTTTGTAAATCTGACTGACAGCAAGCACAACTAGCCAAGTAAACGATAGGGTGTGCCATAGGGACATGGGCCTGCAGTCGAAGCAAGGAGCAATCGGTGCAAGCTGCAAGAAGCCGCCAGCAAAGCTAACTCACAGCCCCCTCACAGCCTCCAGTACGGGACATAGAGAGGGGGTTCTCTGCAGGTGCTATAACAAATTTATCATTATTATTATTATTAATTATCGAGCTAACTTCTCTGCTAAGCACCGGATCGCTCCAGCCATGCGTTTTATGCTAGAGGCGGCTCGGTGACTTTATTGGCGAGGGATTCTGGTCTCTCGTGGCACGCCGGGCTTACTAAAAGATGCCATTGTAGGAGAGCATGCTGCCGGACAATCAAGACTGGAGGTTGGTTCAGCAACCACATTTACATAACGACAGAACTGCCTTAGCAGCTAGCTATCATCGCCCCACTTTCGGCAGGCACTAAAAACAGTGTACGGGCGGATTCAAAGCCACGACCTGGTTAGCGAACTGCTAGCACTTTATCCCAGGGCTAAGACACAGGGACGATTATCACGATACTGAGGTCGCTCTCGAAAAGCCAATGCAGCAGAGGCTCCGACCAATTCAGAGAGGGAGAGAGCGAGAGAGATATATAGATAGTCAGGTCAACAGAAAAAGGCATTTGCATGGCAAAAATGCACGATTCGTAACACACAGGTTAAACGCGTTACAAAAAACCCTACCCAGTCCAAGATGCGGTAATTACATTACGGCAAAATGTCAGCAGCAGAACAAGAAGCACCTGCCTGACCCGAGGTGAGAAACCAAACGTTGATCTCGGTCACGGGGAGGAACAGGTAAATTCCTAGAATGGAGCGGGAAAAACTGCTTAATACGTGGTGAATAAATATATCACTGAGAAGCCATCCTAACACGCACAGTGACCGTGAGATGTCAGACGGGTTTGAGCAACCGGCAAGGAGGTACAAGCCCCCTGCTGCACAGCCAAGGCTGCGGCGCTGTTCTCGGCCACGAAACTGAAAGCCGCTGCAAATGCATAGCGCGAATTCAGTACAACGCTACCCTTCTACTCTGCAACATAGGCACAAAGGTCTTACAGAACGACTTAATTAAGCGACTGACCACTTACCAAACGATCTATCAGAGCAGAGCACCTATACAGCCATGTTGAAATTGCACACCGAGTACACTTCCGCGGACTAGTTACATCCGGTTGGATGGTAGTCCACTCGTCGAAAACTGCGCTGTCTGGTTTAGACGATATGCCCTATGCGATGGCGTCTGAATTGAACCATGAGTAACATAAGTGCAGCGGTCGCTGCGACGTGAAACAAGACGCGTCAGGCCACTACATTAGCCTAGAATAACCAGCGCGGGTAACTACTTCCGGGCCACCCTTCTCCCACATGCCCACAGCTCAGCACCTGTCAGGTGACTCACCACGCCGAACTACAACCGCAACGTCCCCAAAAATCAGCTCGCCAGGCCGGGCCTGGCCGCCCGTGGATAGTTCGTGGATACTTCCTTGCTCGCAGCAGACCAAGCGCAGCGCCGCTTTCGAGAGAGCGGGTTCGCGCCGCCCGGGGCGATGAGCTCGTCGTGCAACTCTTACGAGGACTGGGCATACGGCCTGCCGCAGTCTTCTCCGCTCGCGAGTGAGCCGGGCTGGCGGCTGACCCGGGCGCGCACGACGACTCCGAGAGGAGGCGAGCGGGTCCCACCCCCTCCCTGCGTGCTACCGGAAAGCTCGACGTCGAGCACTGCCATCGCTGTGCGCCTGACGCCGCCGTCGTCGTGGGGATCGCTCGGGCCCATTCTTTGACTCCTTCAGGAATTCATCTTGCGTTACTCCACTTTCCGCAGGCACGTTCGTCGTCGTATTTCGCTAGTGCCAGGCTATCGAGCGTGCGGCCTCTTAGTAGGGAAGCTAAGCGTCGGTCGCCAGTAGACCAGTGAAGGAGACGAAAGCAGGAGCCCTGCACCATCTTCTGAGCTTCGCAACGATTCTCGAGCTTCGAGCAGTCAGCATTCAGCCGCATCATATGCGACCAGCCATTTTTCTACCGCCTACTCATAATAAATAAATATATATATATACATATAATTAATTTGTATGACACCCTAAGCAAGGCGGTTGCGTTTTACGACCTCTGTCCCGAGGTCGTGGGTTTGAATCCTGCGGTGGGCGATCCTTTATCACCGCTGCAAGCGGTGGTGATAGCCGTAAAGGCTCTTCTGTCACTATACAACAGAGGCTGTTAAATCAGCCAGGTTTTTGTCATAGCATCCCAACAGCTTGCGCTCTTTGCACCATGAACCCCTTTACAATTTTAGTGCAAATCCCATTCTGCGTTCTATACATAGTTTTGCCACCCGGAAGCTGATATTTTTGTGATAAAAATCACCAGCAGAAAACAGATTTGTTCGTAGCCTGAGTTTTACATTTTCACTGCCGTGCTATGCGTTTACCAGGTTTTTTTAATTCACAGTTCATTATCTTAATTTTCCAGAAACAACCGAATTTTTTTTACGGAAATCCAGTGTCGGCAAAACCACTTGTATTAAGTCTTCCAACAATTAGCCATTTAGTATGAAACACAACTTATTTGCAGTGATTTTTCTTTTTCAAAATTTTCTCTTCGAGCTTGACGAGCTAAAATCCCAGTACTAGTATAATCCCCGAACGTAATTTTGCATGAGTCCTTGAGCGAGTAAGTCAACCCGTCCGTGAACACAAGTCACCGACTTCAGGCTTAAATTGTGGCCCTTCGTGAAAGCTAAAGTACTACTGTAATGGTACAGCTACGGTGCGTGTCGGGGCAAACTGAAAAAAGAAGAGATAATTTACTAATTTGAATATGTAATAATAGTTGAAACTTAACATTGAATAGCTCATTGTATTGCGAAATAGTGACGGGCAAGCTTTTGATACGGGTCTTATTAATTAATGTATTTACACGTTGTGGATATCATCTCTCATTAGAACTGATATCACGGTAGTCTTAGCCAGAGGCTGTCGATCAGCGAGTCGCAATGTCTGCGAATCTACAAGCTTATGTGCATAGGAGGAGCCAGGGGCGGGGGGGGGGCGGGCACTTTCCCCTTGCACCCGTACAGCGGGGGCAGCGACCTTAGCGACCTCTAATCCTACTCCGACCGCCATTAACGACGAGCATATTTCTTAAGCATAACTGCTCTTGGAGGGCAACGTTTTGAACAGCGTAAGAATTGCAGCAGATGCGGTTTCTAATGGCCACATGTAAACGTCATAATAGCTACAGACTGGGACGTAAAAGTAATCAGAAACGTGAACGAATTACTTGTCCCGAAATTCCATCGGCCTGCACGTGTTCATATACAGCAAAGGTTTAAAGCCAAACGTTGAGAGGGGAAGAACTGAGTCTGTATCTTTCATATGGCAGAACGTTGACCTACCAAAACCAATCGTCGCGGGACGATGCCCAGCTCAAAGAAAAAAAATCCGTGTTCTCAGTCACGACACAGACTGACAGTGGTGAGAATAAATTATCAAACTATATGCAGGTATATGAATATTGTATCTCTCTTATTCCCGTTCCTCAAGTTTTGTAGGGTTTTTAAATGCTAGCAGAACACATGAAACCAGGCCTTTTGGCAGTGCTTGTATTTTAGGTAGTAATAATAATAATATTAATAATAATGCACTTGATAAAGCACCCTCAGAGAACTCAATCTCTTTCTAGGCGCTTTACATTTGCTGCAAAGGGAAACGCGACTGAATGGTGAGTAATATCATGCTTGATAAACAACATGGATAGCATGGTTAGGGGTGACATGAACAGGGTAACCATGCAAGTGTGGTTAGTGGCAGCATGCACAGTGTCAGCACACGAAGGACGAATCACAGGGACCCACTAAATGCTGTCCTAAATAGGTGTGTTTTTAAGTTCTTTTTAAACGTGGTCAAGTCAGGGGGATGTTCTGATGCAAATCGGGAATGAGTTCCAGGATGTGGGAGCATACGAACTAAATGCATGGTCTCTACAAGATTTGAGGTTTGTGCGAGGTATTGGTAGACTGTTGGATTCCGAAAAGCGGGTGGTACGATGCTTGGCCTGGTTGGGGAGTAGATCTGTGAGATAGAGTGGAGCCAAAGAATGAAGTGACCTAAAAGTGAGTGACAAAACCTTGTAGTCGATCCGTTGCTTGACAGGTAGCCAGTGCTGATCGGCGAGAAGTGGTGAGATGTGGCAACTGCGACGCTCACGACAGACAAGCCTAGCTGCAGAGTTTTGCATCAGCTGTAATCGCCTGATTGCACATGCCGGTAGCCCAGCAAGCAGTGAGTTACAGAAGTCGAGACGGGATGTTACAAATGCACGGACCAACTTGGACGTGGTATCCTAATCTAAACAAGCCCGAATTTTAGTTATGTTATGTAGCTGAAAGTCGGCAGATTTGACTGTGGAGCTGAAGTGGTCGTCTAAATAAAGGTCACTTCTGAACGTGACACCTAGATTTTGAGCTACTTCAACAGGAGATATGCTGGCAGAGCCAATTTTGCGCGTCAGCCTTTTCCAATTTTTGAATCAAACTGGGTTTGCCCATAGCTAGTAAGTTAGTTTTATCATTGTTTAGTTTTAGAAAATTTGCTGCCATCCATGTGCGGATGTCATCAATGCATGCAGCAAGTGAATTGAGAGAATTCGAGGTTCTCGAAGGCTGGGAGGTACTAACTCTAAGGTGCAACTGAGTGTCCTCCACATAGAACTGAAAGCCTAGATCGTGTTTGGCAATCTCATCAGCAAGAGGGAGAGTATAAACCGTGAAAAGAACCAGACCTAGCACGGAGCACTGAGGTACCCCATATTTCATAGGCTCCTCAGAGGATCTTTGTCCATTCACATCAATACTCTGGAGAATCCCACTGAGATAGGACCTGAGCAATTGGAGAGCAGTGCCAGTGATGCCCAGGCGAGATAAGAGGCGCTCTAGAAGAACTTGGTGATCGACAGTATCAAAAGCTGCCGAAAGATCGAGCAAAACAAGCCGAGATACTCTACCCATGTCTGTATTCCTAAGCAGGTCATTGTACACCCTATAAAACGCTGATTCTGTTGAGTGATTAGCTCTAAAACCAGACTGGAACCCACTAGCAAGGGTGGAAGTTTCAATATATGAGTTCAGCTGGTCCGCCACGACCCTTTCCAGTGTCTTTGATAGGAATGGTAGGAAGGAGACTGAGTGGTATGTGCTTAAGTTCTCTTGGTCTAGTGTCTCTTTCTTGAGAAGTGGCATTACTACAGCTTTTTTGAAAGGTGCTGGGACATGATCTGAGGCTAATGACATATAAATGTTGTTAGTTATGCATGGCAGCAGCAGATCAATGCAACGTAGGAGCAGGACAGTGGAAATGGGGTCAAAAGGACTCGTCTTCTTTGATTGGGATATGTATCTCCGTCTGTAGCTCCACAAAGTAAAAAAGACCATGTGGGTGTTAAGCAGGAGAGTTTTGTATAGCCCACTCACAGCCTAAGTGACTTTAGGTACACATTCGGTAGCCAACAGACTTCGTCTCATGAACCAAAGAGAAAGTGGGAAGCATAGCAGAGTCAGGAGAGCAGTTGAGGTAGTGAGTAGCATAGAAGTAGCAGCTCAGTACCACAGAAAAGGATGATCAATAGTCGGCAGTAGGAGAGTAGTTGTCGTTGCGTAAGAAATGTGGAAGCGAGTTCCACAGTCTAGGACCTGCAGAGCTAAAGCTTCTGTCGCCAGCTGTCTTTAAGCGGAGGAATGGGACAGCTAATTTATTGTCCGCACAGGACCTGAGGGCGCGAACAGGCTGAAACTGATGCAGCAGTTCAGCTAGCTACGAAAGAGACAAGCCGTGGCGGGCCTTGTGGGTCAGCATAGGAACTTTGCTCTGTATCATTTGCTCAACCGGCAACCATCCTAGCTCTTTCAGCAAAGGAGACACGTGCTCAAACCTCTGGGACTTGAAGACCAGCCTTGCAGCCATATTCAAAGACCGCTGCAGTGGCCTAATAGCTTTTTTTGGCAGCCCAGCCAAAAGGGAATTACAATATTCAAGCCGAGACAGAACTAAAGAGCTAGTTAAATTTCTTACATGCCACTGTGGAAGACAGCTCCTAATCTTGGACAGGGATCGGATGTGATGGCTAGCTGTAGAGGCAGTCTTCTGAATGAAGCTTTTGAAATTGAGGCAGCTGTCGAACACGACACCTAAATTTCGAGCACCTGGTGATGGTCGCACAATAGCATCACCTATTAGAACAGCAAAGCCTTTTAATCCAGCCACACGCTTAGGGTGTCCTATGAGCAACAGTTCGGTTTTATCATCATTTAATTTCTGGAAGTTTTCCGACATCCAGGATCGAATATCGGCAAGGCAAGCATTCAGTTTCTCAGTTGCCGCAGCAGATTCCGAACTTCAGGACGACATCACTAGTGACTTGGTTACATGTAGACATTGAGGTGAAGCCAGGAATCGGGGGACAGCATTCTAGGGGGTTGTTGTCATCGCAGGGATGGACTCCATGATCTCGTCTATCTTCTGGACAAAGAATCGAGAGAAGCGATCGGCTAGATCATCACAAGGATCATCAGGTAAGGAGCTAATCTGGGAGCAGTTGAGGAGATGGTTTATCGTCGACATCAGAATTTTTTGATTGTGCATCTGTGATTCAACAATGTTTTTTTTTTTATAGAAGCTAGATTTGGCCTCTGCCAGGATTGATTGGTACGACCTACAGTAGTCCTCCTATGCCAGTCGATGGACAGTCATTCCTGAGCTTTTGTATGCTTTTTCAAGCTTGCGCTTAATAGACCTAGCCAGTTTAATGTCTGGGGTAAACCATAGGCCGTCTGCACGAGGGCGCACAGTGTGCTTAGTCAGAGGTGCAAACTCGTCAAGCGTATCAGCTAGTGTCGTGTTGTAGCTAGCTACCAATGATGACAGATCGGAGGGAGGATTGAGCAGCAGACAGGAAGCAGATATTCTCGAACGGACAGCATTGACCTCAAGAATCTTGAGGTTTCGCAATTCACATGTTGTTTTAGAGGAGGAGGTGGGCACACACTGTAGATTGAATAAGATCTGATTTTTTCAGCTAAGCAGGATTTGTGATAATTGGTGATGACAAAGTGCAGTTGTAGGAGAAAAGCTGGTCGAATGTGGAACCCTTGATGTGAGAAGGGCCATGCACATGAGCCATAAGAGACAATGAGTCAGTCAATGCACAAAATTCGGTGCTGCAGGCGTCAGATAATTTATTAAAGTAAACGTTGAAATCACCCTTAATGAGGAAGGATCAATTTCTAGCACACAGAATTGAAATGAGATCGGGGAAATCTGAGATAAAGGAGGATTTGGTACTTGGTGGGCGATAGACTACTGTCACCGTTGGTAGCTGGTTTTTGGGCGAGACCAAGACAGTCGATTCAAAAGGCTGCTTCGAGGGTACTGCAAACGGCTTGAAGTTGAATATCAAGCACACGATAACAGCAACTCCACCTCCAGTTTTGATTGATCTATGGGTGTGAAAGAATGAGAAACATGTGTGGGTAGCGTCTTTAATTGTCGGGCAGTTGATCTATTTTAGCCAAGTTTCATTTAGGGCGAGCAGGTCGATACCATATTCGGAAATAATGTCATTTATTACCAGAGGTTAATTGCACATTCATATACTCGCTACTGTCTCGTTACTATACTCATTACATAAGTATACTCGTTGACAGTCAAGTGGTTGTAAAGTAAATTCCAAAGACAGCTTCTTGCATCCATGAGTAAACATGTCCACCCCATATTGAAATTCATGAGCCGTTATCTATCCCTCTCCTTCCCGCATCCAACATAACTAGGCTAAATTATTCCTCTCTCTCTCTCTCTCTCTCTCTCTCTCTCTCTCTCTCTCTCTCCCCACCTAAGCGGCAGCCATTCAGGATGCGGCTGTCTGCAAAAATGCTTTCCATTTTATTTTTATTTTTGTCTAATAAAGCTTCCAGACGGCGTGCATTCGGCGCAGAACTTCAGGATAGTTCTCGTAAACAATTTTCAGGAAAACCTTTGCTAAAGCTAGTTACTAAAATTAATGTTACAAGTTCATTATAAGGTCACATCCCTAATCGGCGTATAGTAAATAAGGAAACTGTTAATGTACGATCTCTGACATCCAACCGCTTGGTTTCTTAATTTCTTCAAATTTAGAAAACGTGTGTCTTCATTCGGCTTTTCAAGCCAACAGGTCAGTAAAAATACAATATATTAGACTATGTCCTAATACTACAGCGAAGCAGAGGTGCGCAGTGAAAATCGGAAAGCGGCATTTTGAATGGAAAACGTGCGGCACGGCTACGAAGTCGAATGAAGTCAATACTACTCGTTAGACACTGTGACAAAAGAGTCTTACCCAAAGTTATAACTGACGGCTTTTCAGCATTAGGCATTTTCGGAGACTCGCGCCGATGTTCAGCAGAGAGCAGGGTCTGCGGGTATGAGAACCCGTTGCATTCATTTCAACTGAAGGGTCGAGAAAAATAAATATAATACAATATTTAATAAATACGATATAATAAATATGATATATAAATATATACAATAAAAGAAAAATAAATGCTATAATAACGTGTACCACGCTTTGGGAAAGCTGTATCTACATCGGCGACGCTACTGATGCGGTGTGTCCCTTTTCTGTAAGCTTAATCATCACAGTGAAAATTTAAAAGCATTTGATAGAAAGGTTATCGAGTAATTCTTTATTAAAGTTTCTGTTTAAGGCTCAAGCAGCTCATTGAATAAGATTGGCTCATTTTGACGCGCATCATTTGAACGATGTAGCAAAGCATTGACCGAGTACAAAGTCTTAAAATATGACGTCTCAAAAAGATAAAGAAGTAAACTTAACTTTGACCTTGATGCCATGTTTACATAGTTGACAAAAAGGTCAAACCTCAATACCAACATCGAAAATGTTCACTACGGCTCTGCACCGTTCGACACGTGCAACCCACAAGCCGTCTGGAGAAGGATTTGGCTCTGCTACTTCTATTTACTTAGTATTGCCAACATCGCGTATCTAGCGCCGATTGAAATCGGTCACTTCGTTGCTACCCCAAGGCTGCATTCAGGCCTTCCGGGTCATCCTGTTACAATCTCGGGCCGTCTGACCTAGTGATTCTTTTTGTACAGCCCTTACGCATATTTTTCAATGAGAGAGCACTGGCATCACCTTCCAGGATTGCTGGCCACGCCTCGTTTAGGCATGGTTTATGCGAATGGCCGACAAAGGGGGTCTGCCTGACGTTAGTGCATCGAGCAAACATGAATACGGTGATAAGAGGCCGAGAACGACGCCGTGTGTGGCTCATTCGTTTGCACAACAAAAAAGTTACCACGTGGTTGCAAAGGAGTGCCTACGTGGCTTTTCCTCGAAAGTGGCCACTCCTCTTACCTCGGTCCTACGGAAGGTACTTATTCCATGAACCACTGGATCGCAAATGGCGGTTTAATCTGAAGCACAAGATTTCCCCTGTTGCCAGTAAAAGTGGCATCTCATGCACGACGAGAGTTGGCAAGCAATCGCTGAGTTTAGGTTTTTCATTCAAATGCATTATTTGCCACCCGCTTTGTTCGGCCGGTCATCCACTCTTCTGGACTCCGTAGGAGTTTTCGGGACTCTGTAAGTAGCAGATCTCTTTCGTCTAACGCCACCAGAAATGAGGAGATTTACCAGCTCTGCAGGATATCCAGGGAGTGCTTAGAGCGAAGAAGAGCAGCTAAGCACGGATATAATTTAAGTGTCGGGATCGGCTGCTACTGAACAGGCGTCTTCGCTTGATGGAACTGTGGAAATAAGTTTTTCTTGCCACCTGCCAGGAGAAGCCGAGCACAAAATTCCTTTCGCCAAGCGTTTTGATATTGAACTGCTAATCAATCGTCCCTTGAGCAAATGAGGATTTAAGAGTCTTGCTGGCCATGAAGGCTATACCAGCGCAGGGCTCCTTAGGTCAGAACGAGAGCGCTTCGTCTTGTACCAACAGTCAGACAGGAGTAATCGTAGCTGCTTATACAAAAAGATGCACTGAGCCCACAGTTATTTGTATGAAAAAATGTATAGAGCCCACAGTTCAGACATCATGCAGAGCTATTTATTGGAACTCCGTCAAGAGATCAAAACTTCAGTCGCAGTAGTGAGAATATCGGTGGTTACTCTAGCACGATCCTCACCTAGCTTTTGTCTGTATTATGCTCTCTGGCTCGGGAGAGAATGAATGATGACAGGCCATGCAGGGAGTCATTCACTTAAATTTTTTTTAATCAGGACGGTTGCTGAGAACAAATGTACCTAGAAGAAATATTCAGAGTGCTAATCGCCTTCTCTCGCGGACCATAGGCCTATGCAGCCTAATTGAAATGTATTGCAGAAAAATAATTATTGAATGCATTTTGTACGAAGATTAACTTTTGCTACTTT
Organism: Cristatella mucedo; assembly: GCA_009760855.2. Lineage (NCBI taxonomy): Eukaryota > Metazoa > Bryozoa > Phylactolaemata > Cristatellidae > Cristatella > Cristatella mucedo. The sequence continues at coordinate 3,703,847 of WPIO01000012.1, forward strand.
ACACCTAGGCAAAATTAATGCAAGTCGATCCAATTGGTCGGAGCAACAGGTATTGGGGTCTAACAACATCATCTGAGTGGAAAGAAAATTTAACCCCCATGGGATAGTGTACTTAGTGTGCTATAATAGGCTCTGAAATCATTGTTTTTTTTAAATCATTGCAGATATACAGACTCCCTAAATAAAGATGGCTCGTCCACGGGTATTTCTTTTGATAGGGTGTTTTCCTTCCGTATAACGAGGAAGCAGAAGCTTTTAGGCAACGGCCCCTCACTATCTTATGAACATCGACAGCCAGTTTCACAAATTACGTTTCCTTCCCGCACTAGAGAGCGGCCTCGGGTAACTCCGAAGATAGTGTGGACCTTTACCTGACTTCTCCGCAATACCTTCAGGTATTCCACTAATATGTTCGCTGTGATATCTTCCTCGGCCCACGACACTTTTTAAGATTGTTTAACTCGTGTATCCGGGGCCCGCTTAGTTCGTTTGTATAGCTACCTTTTCCTTTCATTCATCGTAAGCAGACAGCAGAGCGATTGTTCTATAAACTGACTAATTAACCTCTACTAGGTGAGCCGTGACGGCACACTAGGTAAGCCGATTGCTTGTTACGACCTCGGTCCTGAGGTCGTGGGTTCGAATCCTCAGTGGGCGATTGCCACTGCAAGCGGTGGTGATAGCCGTAAAGGCTCTTCGGCCGTTATACAGAAGAGGATAGTAAATCAGCTTGTATTTTTTAGGCAGCAGCAACCTTTCTAGCAGTAAGCTTAGCATTCGCTGACCTCATTCGCGACACAAAACACATTTTTGCATGATCGTTGCTAAGGTGGGCAACGAAAAACGCTGCCCAATTTTGTGCTCTGATTTTTGCAGTACGTCAATGCCGGGCTACCCAAGTTGCGGTAGCTAAGTAACTAAAGCTAAGAATATGCTATGGCGTAGGAGATGGATATGAAGGCCATAAGCCCAAGCACTTTGAGGACTTCGTCGAAGAATGGCACAGAGCAGGACCGCCTAGTCGCTGGCCGGTTTTCAGAAATGGCATCTGCTCGATCACTCGCTATTTGTTATGGAAGCGGAAAACTTTGAGTAGATCAAATAGTTATTGGAATAGAAATAGCAAATTTGCGTAGGGCCACAAAGAGAATTAAATTTTCTTTAAGGCACTTTGTATGGGATAGAAAGGAAGCGTGCTAATCGGTTAGTTGTTATATGGAGATTTTCATCACGCGTAGGCACAACATGCGAAATTCACGTGGACCCAGCAAATGTTGTGAGGAACGAGTGGTTTCTTAGCTTCATTTTAAATAAAATAAAGCCGGGGGATTTCTTGTTTTCAGTCGGTGGTAAATTTGAGGCTTTTGAAGTGTAAAAGCTCAATCAAAGGCGCAATCTCTTGGTTAGAGCTACCGCTAAGCGACTGGGCAGGTCGAAATAAGAGCACGAAAAACCTAAGAATGATGACGTAACCTTGAAGTCGCTACATGTTTGGGAGCCAGTGGACGTCAGTGAGATGTGCGGCAACATGAAATTTGTGACTTTCGCGAATGGAAAGCCGGGCACCTTGCTCCTAGCCTACGGGTGAGGTGCTCGAACTTCACGACTGCCGTCGCGGCACGAGTTCTACAGGAGGAATTCTGTATGGCCCACTGAGATCGGCAGTGATATCCACTAAGGCCTGCTCCTGCTACTTTAAATGAGGCTGCACGAACGGGGCTGTAGAATCAGCTGAGCTTACCTATGAACACTTAGCTACCTAGCTGTTCACAAAATCTAAACTTTTTATAGCACCTGCAGAAAGATCCGCAAGTAGTAAGTTGCGAAAGAAGTCTGGATGGGATGTCAAAAAAGCATGGACCAGTCTGGCAGTGATATCGTTAGCTAAAGCTAGCCCGAAGTTTTACTAAGCTACGGAGTCCAAAAATGGGCAAGAGTTGCATGTGAGGCTGTAGTGATTTTCTATTAAATATGGTCTCTTCGGAATAAGACATCCGGATTGCGTGCAGATGCAACTTGGGATATGCTGGCCGAGCCTATTTTGATGGAAAGACCTGCCAGTTTTGGAATGACACTAGGATTGCATTTTTCTGGTGAGCTGGCTTTGTTTTTTTTAATGTGAAAACGTTTGCTAATATTAAAGTGCGAACTTCACCTATACATCCCGCAAGAAACATAGACAGAGTTTGACGTGCTGTGATAGAAGGCGAAAGTAATCGCAGCACAAGCACAACTGTAGATAATCAGCGAAAATACGAAAGTCCGAATTTATTTTGGAATAGTCAATAAAAAGAGAGAGAGAGAGAGAGAGAGAGAGAGAGAGAGAGAGAGAGAGAGAGAGAGAGAGAGAGAGAGAGAGAGAGGGAGAGAGAGAGGGAGAGAGAGAGAGAGAGGGAGAGAGAGAGGGAGAGAGAGAAAGAGAGTATACATTGAGAAAAATTGGGTCTATAACAGATCCATGAGGTGTCCAGACTTTACAGTCTTTTTGTATTGGCAGTTGACAACTGTTCTTTCAATTAAACTCCCATTGAGTTGAGACTCAAATCTTTGCAGTGCAATTCCAGTGAAGCCCAGGCGAGGTGATCATATGTCAAGAATGACTTGATGATCAATGGCGTAAAAAGCTGCCGATAAATCAATCAGTTCTCGCAGAAAGACTACCCAAGTTTGCACACTTAGAAAGGTCATTATGCACTCACTGCAGGGCTGAATTTGCGAAAAACTAACTCTAAAACCTGATCATAACTAACTAGTTAAGTTTGAAGTTTTGATATAAGAGGGTAGCTGGTTTGCCACTAAAAGTGCCGGAGCATGTGATAAGAACGGCCGGCAACAACTTGCTGCAGTTCTTCTGGTCTGATGTAGACTTCTTAAGCGTTGATCCCACAGCCACCTCCAGGAAGAATGCAGGAATACAACTTGATGCGGCAGTCGAATTTATTATGCAAGTTTTGCAGGGCAGCATACAATCTGAGCCTTTTAGAAAGAGAGCAATAAGGATGCGGTCAAGGGGGAAAACAGTCTACTTCCGTTGAAAACTCAAAATGAGGTGAGCAGTGCGGGTGAGCTCTCTGATTTTTCGGCCTTACAAAAACAGAGATTTTTCTATAATACTGCAAGAAACGCATGGTTATATACTTCTCTGGAAGCGGTTGAGGAGGTAGTGACCATTTCTGGATTATTTATCCATGATTATTCAATGTTGCTCTTGAAGCTAGACATTGCCTTAGCTAGGATTGATAAGTACGACTTACGTAAGTTCTGTTGATGGGCAGTCATTCGTTATCTTATGCATGCTTCGTAGCTAGTTTAATGTCCGAAGTAAATCTTGGGCCATGTAGGTGAGGTCATAAATTATGCTTATTCAGAGGAGCAAACTCATTGATAAAAACAGCTACTGTAAGTGTTATAGCATTATTTCAGTGGGAGCCCAGGATGGATGGAGGATTGTACAAAATGGTAAGAAGTATTTGTGTGGAAATCTATTTCCGTCAGCAACTCCGCAAAGTGACTAAGACTAAGAGGGTAATGCTCAGGAAAGTTTTCTATTGCTAACTGAAAGCCTAACCTGCTTTTGAGATGCATTCGGTAGCCAACAGTCTTCATCTCACACTGTGGAAGGTTTTACGATTCACAGAGAAATTTCAATAATGAATGGAGCAGATAATGCATGCTGGATGAGATCTGCAAGCAGTCAGATGCCCAGAACGTGTTAAATGTTGAAGTTGCTTTGCTTACAGTCGCGAAAGAAGATTCGATCAAGTGCGGGACCTTTCCTTCGAGTGGATAAATTCGGATGAGCCGTAAGCAAAAATTAACCAGGCAATTATAACGATTTAGCTAATTTGGGTTGGTTTATTCAAATAAGCTTTACTATCACAATATTTCCCGCACATTTTAGCTGGAATAGATTAATGCTTGACTGGCTATTGTTGCAAGATCGGATGCAATCAGTCGGGTACAACAAGCTTATTTCATGGAGAGCTTCCCTATGATCAAGCTTGAAGCATCAAGCATTTATTCAATCTCCTGCATGCACGAGCAGGAGATTGAAGCGACTACAGTTGCGAGGGCCACAGCCACTGGTCAGTGAAGTAAATGGGTCTTTAGTAAAAGAACTTGCATCTCCCAGACTTTAATAGTCCCTGGTTAGTTCAGTAGAGGTTTCCGGTAAACAACATTACGTCTTCTGCAATGCACTAGTCGCTGGGTAGTGCAACTTGAAAAAATATCTGATAAGAGACATTATGTCGAATTAACTGTTACAGTCACAGGATATTGACATGAAGAGGTTTCAAGTAAACGACCCTCACGTCTTCTACACGACTACAGTCGCTGGCGGAATAGGCGAATTAACACTATCCACCGAAATCCACTTTAATTAGGCTAACATCGACCTGAAGTTAGCGTTGCCGAGCTAAAATTCTCCACCGATATAGTACTAGACATTAGACTTTATCTATCCGCCAAATTTCATGTCGCTTCGCGAACGCGCACTTATGCAAATGAGCTTTGATGCTGGACGCCTGTACCACAATCCACCACAATCCACCACAATCCACCACAATCCACCACAATCCACTGCAATCCTCCGCAATTCACTAAAATCCATCGAAATCCATTCCAGTTCCCGTCAAATCCACCGCAAATAATCTGCGCACAGCTCCGAAATGTTTGGAACATCAAACTACGCTCCATGTACGATGTACCCAAACAATTTCGCTAGATATGGCTCACTTCGTTTTCGTGAATTCCACTAAAATAACATTGCAGTGGGCCAGGGCCAATACCGCAATCAACTGCCTTCCACTGCGAAAAGAAATAAATCCTATTCACAAAGCTCCTATTTTGATTGCATACGACAGTACATACTGCGAAAATTGCACTTAAAAAACTTCACTTGCATTGGCACGGCCGTTCTCGTGCAATCGGCTGCCATTGACTGCAGTAACCCGGGCCAATACCACAATCCACTTCAATCCACCGAATCCACCGCAAAAAACGAAATACATTCCACCGAGCTCCACTTTCTCTTGCATATTAAATTGCACCGTGCTGTGTGGAAAAATACGTAAAATAAACAAAGATTTGCATCCTCGTACTGTGGCAATTCGCGGCAATCGCCTGAAATGACCGGGAAAAGTACCAAAATCCACTCTATTCCACTGCAAATCATCCTCAAATCACCGTCGCGAAGCTCTAATTGACATTGCATATAGGACTAGAATCAGTTCGAAGTGCACCCACAAAATTTCGCTCTATTTTGCGTGCATACGTGTTTTCATGCAATGAATTGCAAGTATACCGCAATCCACCTCAATCCGCCGAAATCTGCTGCAATCCGCCGCACAGCGACCAGAACGGTTACACTACAAGCTCTAATTTTGATTGCACGCTGCTCTACTCTTCAGCTATTGTGTATTTGCATAACTTCACTGTAAGTGCCTCGGCCATTCTGCAGCAATGCACTGCCATCAATTGCAACTGGCCGGGCTAGTACGTCAATCCACTACAACCCGCCGCAAAACGACCAGAATATGCACACTCACTTTAAGATCTAATAGTCATTGCACGTTAATAGTGATTGCACTTTAAACGTAGTTCGCTGTGACAGGTAAGATAAAGTGCAATCACATCTTGAAAATGCCACGTTTTACTTTGGATGCAGCGGAGTGTTAGACGTAGTGACGATCGGGGCTTCGAGCTGCCAATTTCTCGTCAGTTTGCGATGAATTGTGGTGGTCCAGGCCATTACAGTCGATTTCCATTCCATTGCTCACAATTGTATGTGCGCGATTGTTTGAAAGGATATGATTGCACTTTAAAAATAGTTCGCTGTGACAGGTAAGATAATATTGATCTTGGCCCAGTCACTTTCCAGTGATTTTTCGATGGATCATAATAGATTGCCGTATTTTCCCGGGTCATTTCCGTCGATTGCCATGTATTGCCAAAGACTGGACGGTCAGAGCTGGTTGAAAGGGTTGAAATTATGTGCATGCGCGCAGTGAGATGTTAAGTGGAATGCGAGTTGGAGCTTGGTGCAGCCGATTTCTTGTCGATTTGTCACGGATTGCAGTATTGGTCCCTACCGTTGCTGTCGATTGCCGTGCATTGTTGACAATTAACATGCAAAATAGATGGGAAGTCCTACAATTTCACTTTTAGCACAACGAATTGTGAAATGCGATGAGAATATGCACATTTGTGCAGCCGATTTTTAGTCGACTTGCCACGGATTGCAGTGGATTGCTGCTTCGAGCCGAGCCGTTGCCGTAGATTGCCATGTATTGCCCGAGATTTTACGAGCGCAATTGCTTAAAATGATGTGGCTTACTTTAACTAGTGTTCTTTGCAATATGCATTCAAAATTGGAGCATTACGAAACCAAGTTCAGGGCGTTTTGCATCAGATTGCTGTAGATTGCAGTATTAGTCTGGGCCACAGCAGTTCGTTGCTGCCGAATAAATGGTCGAGGTGATTGTAGTACAAATGTGCTATTACACGATAATCAAAAATTGGAGCAACATGCAATGACTATTAGAGCTTAAAGTGTGCATATTCTGGTCGTTTTGCGGCGGGTTGTAGTGGATTGACGTACTAGCCCGGCCAGTTGCAGTTGATGGCAGCGCATTGCTGCAGAATGGCCGAGGCAATTACAGTGAAGTTATGCAAATATACAATAGCTGAAGAGTAGAGCAGCTCGCAATCAAAATTAGAGCTTGTAGTTTACCCGTTCTGGTCGCTGTGCGGCGGATTGCAGCAGATTTCGGCGGATTGAGGTGGATTGCGGTATGCTTGCAATTCATTGCATGAAAACGCGTGTGCACGCACAATTGAGCGACATTTTGTGGGTGCACTTCGAACTGATTCTAGTCCTATATGCAATGTCAATTAGAGCTTCGCGACGGCGATTTGAGGATGATTTGCAGTGGAATAGAGTGGATTTTGGTACTTTTCCCGGTCATTTCAGGCGATTGCCGCGAATTGCCACAGTACGAGGATGCAAATCTTTGTTTATTTTACGTATTTTTCCACACAGCACGGTGCAATTTAATATGCAAGAGAAAGTGGAGCTCGGTGGAATGTATTTCGTTTTTTTGCGGTGGATTCGGTGGATTGAAGTGGATTGTGGTATTGGCCCGGGTTACTGCAGTCAATGGCAGCCGATTGCACGAGAACGGCCGTGCCAATGCAAGTGAAGTTTTTTAAGTGCAATTTTCGCAGTATGTACTGTCGTAGTGATCAAAATAGGAGCTTTGTGAATAGGATTTCTTTCTTTTCGCGGTGGAAGGCAGTTGATTGCGGTATTGGCCCTGGCCCACTGCAATGTTATTTTAGTGGAATTCACGAAAACGAAGTGAGCCATATCTAGCGAAATTGTTTGGGTACATCGTACATGGAGCGTAGTTTGATGTTCCAAACATTTCGGAGCTGTGCGCAGATGATTTGCGGTGAATTTGACGGGAACTGGAATGGATTTTAGTGGATTGCGAAGGATTGCTATACAAATGCAAATGAATTAAACATCGAAATTGAAGAATGAATAGAAAGAGGAATTGCTCTAGCTCAAACATAAATGCAGCTGGTGAAATGCGTCTATGTCATTTAAAATAAGCATCATTTGAATTTTCTAAATATTAAACTTACGTATACAGTATGTTCGTTAGTTGTTGGAATTATTTAAAAAGAGGTTAAAAGTTCTTTTCGTTTTCATTCTAATAAAATTTTTCCGCATCAAAAAAGAATGGCAAGATGGCCCGTTAGTAAGACTGGCTCAGCAGCTACGTCGGTTGAAACTCAAACTTGCGTTTTAAAGCAGACGCTGTAGTTTCGCCTGATTTGTCGTGGATGTAGGCCACTAGCTTTAGCTTTAGTAAACTTGTAATTTATGCAAGTAAGGATGAAACTTTCCCACGGTGAAATGTCTCACTGACAGTACAAATAGAACCATCATGTATCTTCCGTTTCTTTAAACCCATCAGCACAATTGCAAGGTGTTTCAATGACGCCTCTCGGAAGGTCAATACTAGCCAGCCGCCGCTTGCATCAGCTCGCTTCTCCTCCACCCCTAGCCGCTACGGCCGTTGCCGGCGTACCTGCATGCGAGACCTCGGATAACCTCAGCCCGGCTGAGCAATGCAATGGCAATGCGTATCGTGTACCGAGTAATCTCGGAATTCGGTTGCTGGGGCCCGGATGGAACTGCGCCAGGGATCGAGCGTCCCGCCACCAGGTCCCCTGGCTGTCGAGATCACGTGATCGAGGCCACCGCGACCCGCGGGGAATGCCCTGCCCCAGGGATCAATAAGCGGTTTGCTGCCGAGGGCCGAGGCACTCAAAACCGCAGGGGAATACCGCTCGGCCCGATAGAGCCGCATCAGTTGCCTTTAGCTTCGCATAAAGTGAAACCCATGAAAGCCAGTCCTTACTGAGCGCCGCAGGCATGGACCTCGGGTCCCCTCTGAACAGTCCCGGCTTACTTCAGCCTGGTCGGTCTTTCGGCTGCGCCAGCGAGTTTGTCTCGTCGGCGGGAAGCGAGTGCGAAAGCTCCGCGTCTATCGGCGAATGCTGCAAGTGCATTGAACGTCATCAGCCTGGACCGCCAGCTGGTTACGCCCTGCTGGTTTTCGCGTGCTGCGCGATCACAGCCTGGAACTTCCACGCCGTGGCGCAGTATTCGATCGGGCGCGACGCTCTCGCTGAGAGGTCTTGCCACCCAGACGCCTTTGCCTTCAAGGCTGCCGCCGCTGACAATCGGAGAGCGCACCGCCACGGAGCTGGAGGCGGAGACGGCGGTTGCTGCCTGAACGTGTCAGCGCTGCTGCATCTCGCTGGACAGGTGAGTAAGCTCTGCCGGGACCGGCAGCTAGCATGGAGCCTTCGGCCGCTGGAGCTGGAAGCTCTTGCCATCTCTCGAGCCTGAGCAAGCTTTAGACTTGCCTCGCCGCTCGCTTCGAACCGCTTGCCGCCGCCAATGCAGCGACTGACCCTGCGAGAATCAGTCATCGCTACTTGGATGTTTTTTAAAAGAGGGAGGTGAGGTGATGAGAGGCTTTAGTTGTGAGCTACCACCCTTTTCGTGCCTTTTACCTCGACAGACTTTGAGTCAATGTGGCGCTTAAAGTAGTTTCCGCTCGTAGGGGATGTGCCCGGGAAGGTCAGGCAGGGGTCGCCACGCCTTCCGCGAGCAACGGAAGTAGCTGTAAGTTGGCGGTAGAGCTTCGTCGCCTATTGCGGACAGGTAGGAGCACACCGGTGGTCGTGATGGGTTGGATGATCGAGGTGAAGCCCCTAACGCCTGCTGAAGTCCGGTCGCCACTACTCTGGCAGTAGGCCAAAAGTGGCTCTTGTGGGTGAGGCCTATCAGACGTACGAGTTAAATAGTAGCATGCCCTTACCTTACCAATAAATCAGCTAATTCACCACCTATATGAGTAAAAACGTCGTTTTAACATCTGCAGTGATGTGTATTCACTACCTACGTACTATGACAAAGTTGTAGTAGATGTCCCGCTACGCTGAATTCGAATGTATGCCAGCAGTACAAACAGCTTATTTTGAAAAGTACTTTTTTTCGCAGGTGCGAGTATTGTGATTACTACTGTAGCTTCTCAAACCAGTCGCCTGTGCCCAACTTTCATCAGGACAAGAATGAAGTAAAGCTCAAGCTTACGTGAATTGTCGTGTCTTTCTCTCTTGCGAAACATCTTGGTCTCCGCTAACGTTTCCCTGCAAGTCACGGACTGCGGAACTCGCTGGAAAAGTTTTGGCACTGCGATACTTCCAGTTCTCCGCAGTATACCTTGAAAAATATGCCGAGTCGTTTTGTTTTTATATTAAGTTAGCAGTTTTGTCTGTAACTCCTGCAATCATTAGGACAAAGTGGGAAATACGCTGCACGGCTTTTACTTGCTCACTCAAAACCTTAGCCTCGTTTGATTCGAATATTTGGATGCAAACGGCCGTCGTCTCACCAAGCAAATTCTCCGTAAACTGAAGATGTATTTGGGAAAATCTAAAGCACCCGCTGTAGAGCCTTGGCAGCTGGAAGCTACGCCTTCACTGAGTCTCGCAAGAGTCTAATGTAGAGATAAAAGGGTCAGTGATACAATCTGTAGTTAGCTGTGGCGATATGTAATGCTTAATCCTGGATAGCGATCAGACGTATCGACTGGCTGCGCCATTAACAGACAGTTATCCAAGGTGATAAACAATAGCGAGCACTCGCCTGCAGCCTCTCCTACTGGTAGTTGGGTGTCGCTACTCCTTTGCTGCAGCTTCAGCTTTGCTTTATCATTTCCTCGAAAGCTCTCACAATTAAGCTTCGGTTCACAATTGTCTTTGTAGAGTGTGACCGCACACTGCTTTCTACCTATTGCGTCCATATTCGCTAGAATCTTTAGTTAGCTACAGACATTCCTCAGACTTAGTAAGGAGCAGGTTGGCCAGTGTATGGTGAAAAAGGGTAGCACTTGCAAAATATGGTGGCCGACATCAGCTTTCGACTGCGACAGAATGTCGGACTACTGTCTGTCGCGAATGAGTGCTGACTTTATAGCGAAGCTTCTTCGTAGCGAAGTTCACTTTGGTGACCGGAGCTCGTAGACACCCTTGAGATGTTCCTGAGCAGGCGTCGTGGTGACCGAGCAAACTACCAAACTCCCGGCGCTTGTAGAGGAGTTTGATTTACGCGATGAGGTTGCATGCAGTTTTTGCTCAGTTGCGGAGAGCAAAGGCTCCAGCTTTCCTCGCTGGAAGATCGGAAGCACTTTTAAAGCTTGGCGGTGGCGCATTCTGACGAAAAGAACCACACTGCGGTGCGAGGGCTGTAGAGCTCAGTCTAGGGATTGCATGATCCTCTAAAAGGGGCCCACTCTTTTTTTTTATAGCAAATCTACGGTGGGCTGGTGGGTGAGCAAAGCGGCTACAATCCGCGTGTAGGCATGATGCAAAATGTACTACGTTATATATATATATATATATATATATATATATATATATATATATATATATATATATATATATATATATATAATTCATTTGTATAGCTCCCTAAGAAAACTCAACATCTTTCCAGGCGCTTCACAATATGCCACTGGGCCTGAGCCCGCGACCTCAGTCATCAAATGCACCTTGACCTTCGCTGAGGTGCTAGCCTCACAATGGGCCAAACCAGCGAGCCGTTTTGTTAACATCGTCGGCTTGGCTAGACGATCGTTCTAACTTGATAGCTTGCCATACAATCGAAGTAATTACTAGTAGAAGAAATTTTTCCAACGCCCTTAGAGAACTTGATATATTTTTAGGCGCTTTTTATATACTGTAGAGGCAGCGATGTCGTCCCCCATCGTTGGTGGAGCTGACTTGGTGTAAATTTCGGCCATAAACTCATAGAAAGTGCCTCGCTTCGAGAGAGAGAGAGAGAGAGAGAGAGAGAGAGAGAGAGAGAGAGAGAGAGAGAGAGAGAGAGAGAGAGAGAGAGAGAGAGAGAGAGAGAGAGAGAGAGAGAGAGAGAGAGAGAGAGAGATAGAGATAGAGATAGAGAGAGAGAGAGAGAGAGAGAGAGAGAGAGCCTGTGTGTTGGCGCAGTCCAACGAAACTGACAGGCCAGCTGGTCTCTATTCTACTTGTACCCTACCGCAAATGTAAAGCGCCTAGCAAATGTAAAGCGCCTTGAAAGAGATTGAGTTCTCTGAGGGCGCTTTATCAAGTGCATTATTGTTATTATTACCGATAGGATTTTAATGGGTATAGCGGCTGGCCGTCTTTAGCAGAATAGCTACACGCAAATATCTCACGCTAGAAAAAATAGCTGATGGAGTTTCTATTTTTTGACAAAGTCGCCGAAGAAATTGCTGGCGGTGATTGCAACGCTTGGTTATCCCGTAAAGTTTGCCTTGTGACACTTTCATCGACGTATTTGCACGAGTAGTAGTAATAAAGATAATGATAATATATTTTTAAACCGTCTAGGAGAACCCGATCTCTTTATGTGATCTTTGCATATGCAGGACAGGTAAGATGTCAATTGTTTTAGTGATTATTGGAAAGTATCAGCAGGCTTAAGAACGCAAAAGACAAATCAAAGGGAACCAGCAAATGCTGTGAAGAGCAGGTGCATTTTTAGATATTCTTTAAATGCTGAGTCAGAGGATATCGTTACGTCATTTGGAAAGGGGCTCCAGGCTTAGTGAGTATATGAAAAAAGATATGGTCTCAAAAGGATAGGATTTGAGGTTGCTTCGAGGCACAGCTAAGCGACCCGAGTCACAAGTTGTACTGTCCCGAGCCGTATTAAGAAGTAGTTCGCATAGGTACGCTGGAGCCAAGAAGTGAAGGTTCCTAATGGTAAGGAATGAAATCTTGAAGCAGATACGCTGCTTGATGCGAGCCAGTGCAGGTCGGTGAGAGGTGCCGCACACTTTTAGCCCAATTGCAGAACACCAAGGCAATTGCTGCCTCTAGCTTCGCGGATTTCTATGACCAGAAAGCCCGGTGACATTATTCAAGTTAACCAGCAATGCAATGTGCTCAGAGCCGTGATAGTCCAGGAGGTAAGAGGCTCGCTCTTCACGACCGTGGTCGCGTGCTCGAATCTTTAAGTGGGCGATCCTGTATTGCCAACTGCAAGCGCCGGTGATAGACGCTAAGGCAATTCTGCTGCTATACAAATAAGGCTACTAGCTCAGCTAATTCTAGAAGACAAAGTTATCCTTAAATTATCCTTAAACTATTACTTTGCAAGTGGATGCTTGCATACGAGATGTGTCAAGACCGGTGAATGTGGTACTCAGAACGAATTGCATAAAAGTAGACGCTCCGGTCGGTCTCATACATATTAGAAGCTCCCTTATGCAATAATCTAAAAGAGAAAATATGCCGACTTCTTAAGGAGTATAATAACTACATTAAGCAAAAATAGTACTTTATAGAGCAACTTAATCTTAGCAGGAATCATTGCTTCATCATGTGGCCTGCAGATGGCATTATATGGCCTGCGAGCACTTAGGGCCACTCACTTACGGGAACCTCTCGGTAAACGCTCAAACGTACTACGATCGCCGCGATACCATGGTCCCAGGCTGCATTGTCTATGACATTGCTCACATGACCTCAGGGCCGTAAAACAACCACGACTAGTGACCTTCTAGTGGGGCTGATTCGTGCTTACTTTAGATGACGCAACATTATGCAACAGAATCGACGGCTCTTCTTGGCTGCCACAGTATGCTTAAAAGAAACCAAGTGACTGTTGCTTACGCCAAGGATTGATTCTAAGCAAATTATATTAGCACTTCTCATGTAATTGCAGAATGTACATGGGTGCATAGACAGAGTTGTTCTTAGAGATTACAAGTGTTTGAGGATTAAGTTTTAATCCATACCATTGATAGATCTTTTGTTTAATTTTTAGCTGACGGCTAATTTGACAGCCGATTCTCTCCAAAGAGGTAAGAATTTTTATTGCTGATATTGTTGTTGCTGATATTTTGTTTTCAGCTGTGAATCACTCACCTTTAAAAGAGTGGCTGCAACAGCAGTGTTTCCACGTATCATAGCATTCATTCTTTGGCTCCAGCCTATCTTTCAGATCTACTCCCCCACCAGGCCAAGCATCGTTCCACCCGCTTTTCGGAATCCATAAGTTTACTAATACCCCGTACAAACCTCATATCCTTCGGAGACCGTGCATTTAGTTTGTATGCTTCCAAAGCCTGGAAATCAATCCCGACTTTCGTCACAACATCCCTGACTTAACATTTAAAAAGAACTTAAAAACACACCTATTAAGGACAGCATTTAGTGGGTCCCTGTGATTCGTCTTTCATGTGCTTGTGCGTGCTGACACTGTGCATGTCACCCTAACCATGTTATTTATGTTGTTTATCAAGCATGAAATTGCTCACCATTCAATCGCGTTTCCCCTTGCACCAAATGTAAAGCGCCTAGAAAGAGATTTAGTTCTCTGCGGGCGCTTTATCAAGTGCATTATTGTTATTATTATAGCACTAGGTCACGTGTTTCAATTTTCTTTTGTACCTGAGTACAACTTTTATTTTCACAATCTTCATGCCAAAATTAATAGAAAAAAGCAGTTGTTCCATACAAACTTTCATTTTTGGTCACGATAATATTTTTTAAATTCTCAGGTTGTTTTGCTTCACATGGTGCGAACTTTAGGTTCAAGCGTGGGGCATGCGTTTTGCAGCTATCCAAGTTAGTGAGTGTTAGGCCGACGTAAAGATTTAGATTATTATCTATAGAAGTGTGAAAGTACAGATAATTTATTAAAACGTTTTAGTTCATGTTATTGCAGAGTACTTCAATAATCAATAGCCATGTTTGATTGATATGGTATCGAGAGGTTGCTTGAACCCAGGAGATGCAATTTATTGCATGTGCATTGAAAATATACTAAGACATGAGCTCGAAATTACTCTGCGAAAGGATCTGTCACGATTTGTGAGGTATAAAAAGCAGACTCTGGCATTCTTGCAGGGGATCATGACGAGCCCTGAGCAATTCATTTAATTTCTTTATTTCACAAAATTGCACGAGAAATCTTGAAATAAGGTGAACAATTGCTGCTCGCTAGATAAAATTGCATGCACAGTTTTAGGTATTATATGAGTAAAAAATTTTTAATTTATATTGTTCTAGTTTAAATAGTGGCAGGTACAGGTAAATAAAGAGTCATGAAATTTTCTACCACAAGAATTAGCAAGAACCGACTCTTCACTCAAGCTAGTGCTACTTTCAGTATTGTTGACCATTCCAATCGTCGAAGAAGCAAGCGAGCGACTCTACCATCATGTATCCAAAAATTCCACTATTTATTGCCACCGAACCTCACAGCTTTGAGCCCCCCTACCAAACTATATGACGAGAAATCAGTCATTTTTAGGAGAGAACAACAAGTCAGACAGCGAGGAAGGTATTACAAATCCAGATTCAAATTTCTTAAATCCCGCCCAGGAGAGAAAGTCAAACACACCTAACTAAGTACACTTCAACAAAAGAATCCGAGAGCTTTTTCTACCAATTCATACGCAAGGCTTCTGACGTAGTCGTTAGAGGAGTGGAACTCGTCCAATAAAAATGTAAGAGTAACAGATCGAAGAAAGCGTTACTGACTAAGTTTAAACTTCTTACTGGTACGAAAGTTAAACGCTCGTACCGGACGAGGCCTTTTCTGAGAAGAATCCTTGATGAGTTTGGCTGAAGTGTATTAGCATGCGCTGACATGAATTTTTGTAAATAAGTGTGAGTAGGGAAGTGGATGGGTTTATTCGAATCTGCATAGCCTGAAGATCGCTAAGCCAGCCATTGTGGGGACAGAGTCATCGAGGATGGTTCGTAGCATCAACTGGTACGCCCCGCGGATACCGTAGGTCGCTTTAGTATAGGAAACGAAAAATGGTGTCCTTTGTTTGAAACGGATGTGGATTCTGGCGGGTGTGCCTATGTATTGAGACATGGATGGCAGCAAATTTTCTAAAACTTAACGATGATACAACTAACTTACTAGTTATGGGCAAACCCAGTGTGATCCAGAGATTGGAAAGGCTGACTCTCAAAATTGGCTCTGCGAGCATATCTCCAGTTGAATCAGCTCGAAATGTAGGTGTCATATTCCAAAGCGACCTCTCGTTAGACGACCACATCAGCTCCACAGTCAAATCAGCCTATTTTCAGCTTCATAACATTGCTAAAATTCGGGCTTGTTTAGATAAAAATACCACGTCCAAGTTGGTCCATGCATTCGTGACATCTCGTCTCGACTTCTGCAACTCACTGCTCACTGGCCTACCAGCATGTGCGATCAGGCGATTGCAGCTGATGCAAAACTCTGCAGCTAGGCTTGTCTGTCGTAAGCGTCGCAGTTGCCACATTACTCCACTTCTCGCCGACCTGCACTGGCTACCAGTCAAGCAACGGATTGACTTCAAGGTTTTTTCCCTCACTTTTAGGTCCCTTCATTCTATGGCTCCAGCCTATCTGTCAGATATACTACCCCATCAGGCCAAGCATCGTACCACCCGCTTTTCGGAATCCAACAGTCTAGAAATACCTCATACAAACCTTAAATCCTTTGGAGACCGTGCATTTAGTTCATATGCTCCCAAAGCCTGGAACTCCCTCCCGACCTGCGTCAGAACATCCCCTGACCTGACCACATTTAAAAGGAACCTAAAACACACCTATTTAGGACAGCATTTAGTGGGTCCCTGTGATTCGTCCTTGATGTGCTTATGCGTGCTGACACTGTGCATGCTGCCACTAACCACATTTGCATGCTGACCCTGTGCATGTCACCCCTAACCATATTATTCATTTCGTTTGTTTTTTAAACATGATTTTACTTACCATTCAATTGCATTTCACTTTATAGCAAATATAAAGCGCCTAGAGAGAGATTAAGTTCTCTGAGGGCGCTTTATCAAGTGAATTATTATTATTATTATTACATTGACCTCACAGCTGGGCGAGGAATTTCCACATGCCTACTTTAAGGGTAGCTCTACTTGCAAATACTGCATTCAATCGCAGATTTATCTTCAGCTGTGCAGTTTACTGAGTGCCTTGAGCGTTTATAAGTTTTTTCGTAGTATTAAAATAGTTCCCTTGGAAATTGTTGATGGTTTTCAAAAATTATTTGCTTATAGCTGGGACATCTCATCAATGGCATCAACCGTCAGCAGAAGTTCAATTTCAGGCACATGAAGACCCTGTGCTGGCTCATCTACGAAAACATGGCTTCGACAGCAGAGGTACGCCATGGCGTGCTTGACTACTGATTCATCTAGAATCAGAAAATGTATGTTTTTTGTCTCGTGAGGTGGAGAGATTGTGAGAGGTGTGAAAAATAAGGAAGAGAGTGACAATAGATGAGAGTAGTCGCAGCGAAGACTGACAAAAAATAAATGTTAGAGAGCTAGAGAGAGCAGCATTACACAAAGAAATAGATATACACAGACACACTGACAGACTCGGGCAGAGAGGTAGGCAGACATGTACAGAGACAGACTGAGAGTGAGATAGTGGGAGAGGAGGAGAAAGAGGAAGAGAAAGAAGAAGAGAAAGAGGAAGAGAGACAGGAAGAGAAAGAGAAAAAGAAAGAGAAAGAGAGAGAGGAAGAGAGAGAGGAAGAGAGAGAGAGGAAGAGAGAGAGAGGAAGAGAGAGAGGGAGAGGAAGGGAAAGAGGGAGAGAAAGAGGAAGAGAAAGAGGAAGAGAAAGAGGAAGAGAAAGAGAAAGAGAAAGAGAAAGAGAAAGAGAAAGAGGAAGACAAAGAGGAAGACAAAGAGGAAGACAAAGAGGAAGACAAAGAGGAAGAGAAAGAGGAAGAGGAAGAGGAAGAGGAAGAGAAAGAGAAAGAGAAAGAGAAAGAGAAAGAGAAAGAGAAAGAGAAAGAGGAAGAGAAAGAGGAAGAGGAAGAGAAAGAGGAAGAGGAAGAGGAAGAGAAAGAGGAAGATAAAAAGAAAGAGGAAGAGAAAGAGGACGAGAATGAGGAGGAAAAAGAAGAAGAGAGAGAGGAAGAGGAAGAGAAAGAGAGAGGAAGAGAGAGAGAGAAAGAGAGAGAGAGAGAGAGAGAGAGAGAGAGAGAGAGAGAGAGAGAGAGAGAGAGAGAGAGAGAGAGAGAGAGAGAGAGAGAGAGCGATAAGGGAATACAGGGAGATAAAAGACAGACCAAGAAAATTAGATAGATGAAGGCAAATAAACAGAGAGTGAAAAAGAGATAAAGAACGGATGAAAAGAGCGCCAGAAAAAACAAGAGTGACAGTGAGGGAGGAGGTAAAGAGAGCCTCCAAGAATGGAGCGAGAGAGCAATAGGAGCTGAAGAAAAGGGCCGAGAATTCAACTATGCTAGAACTGCCCCCTCTCCCGTTTGTGTGCTGTTCAATGCTAGCAACGTTTGACGTGTATCTATGAAGTACAACTCCGCTTCATGACCAAGCGTTCACCTGTTTTCAGTTTTGGCAAACAACAACGAAATGTTGTTGTGGGCCCACGACGAAAGGCGGAAGGCATCCTTAGTTGGGAACATTATGTACAATGATGGCCAGCTTACCGTAGAAGAAAGTGGATATTATTTCGTATACAGCCAGGTAGTCAACTTGATGGCGATAGTTTTCAACAATGGCTGCACGCTTATCACACTCGATCTTTCTTTCTAAGAGCTTTTTAAAAAATAGCTACCATTTCGTATTTTTGGCATTGCAGGTCACTTTCGTAATGGAGCTAAAAGATGTACCACTGCAGCCCGAACCAGCTGTCCACGAGCTGGTGCGAAGGAGAAATGGGGTCAAGGAGACTTTGGCTAAAGCAGAGAGAACACTGTGCTGGAGTGCTAAACCGACGACTCTCCTGGCTCCCAGCGGATATAGCGTTGCCTCGAGCTTCATTGGTCTGGTTATTCACTTTCAGAATGGAGATTCTCTATCAGTGCAAGTGAAGGATGTGAATTTTGTCTGGCAGACGGGAAGTAAAACTTTTTGGGGTGCTCATTTCCTCTCGAAATGACGAAACGGTGATATTAAAGTCTGTTTAGCAATACCCGTTTTAGAATTCTGCTGCAGCGGATGAAATGCGCGCTACATCAACGTACATTTTTGCTCGATACGCATAAGTCCCCTTAAAAGAAACGATACTAATTCGCCAGAGGGCACTTAGCAGTGCGAAGAGAATCCGCTTGAACCTACTATAATCAAGCATTAGGTTTTACTTCGTTTGTTAATATAATAGTAACCAACTAATTTGAAATAACTCTTTAATTTTTACTTCTATAGATATTTTTCTACATTTTCAAAAAGCTGCAGGCCCAGTCAGTAATGTGAGCTCAGATGCTAATTCAGAGTACACAGGTCCGCAGCCTAACATATAAAACGTGAAAGTCTCCGTTATTTTTTAACGCGCGAAGTATATTGTTGATAAGAAGCACGGAAGCATAACATATAATCATGCCTGCCTTCATATAATCAGCAGATTTGCTAAGCATTGTTTTCTTATGTCTGCTAGCATTATATTTTCTGACGGAAAATAGTTGTTTGCTATTATTACGAAGCAAGCAGCTGCACTCATGCCATGCATACCACATATAGGCATGCAAGATATCAGAACTGATATTTTAGGTGCAGCTTTCAAAGATATATGTCAGCTCAACATGTAAATGCGTCAGAATTGCACAACACTTTGTCGAGTTACTGTTAGTTGTTTGCTTCGTTTTATTAATCATTAAAAAGTTTCTTGGCTTCAGCTGAGCCAGAGTGTTTTTTATTTGCTGGAAAAAATGGGAAACCCAGCCGCTTAAAGTTGAGGGTTTTAAAGAACTGCCGATGTGCTTTCAACTGAAATTAATCTGATTTGTCAATTTTTATGAATGAAAATAGCACCCCAGAGCTATCTCCTGCCTTCAAGTCGTCATGCGAAAATACTCCAATTTGAAAGTAGAGATTAGCATTCTTCATTGATCGGCCGATATTCGCTTAATCAAACCTTATGTGTTACTTGTACCAGCCTATGGAAAGGACCAGACCACGACCTCAGGCGGCCAATCGCAAGAGTTCTGAGGGGTTGTAATGAGAGGCAAACCGTGCGACATGCTCGTTCGGGTCTTTCCGCAGGGAGACGGCCCGGTCACGTTGGGCCCCTCCTGAAAGTCTTTGAATGAGATTAGCGTGACTACTTTTCTCATTCTATCTATTGTCTCCCTTGCAGAAGATATCTATATAAAAGTCGGATTATCATTCGACATGACGCACGTCACCTTCGCAGTCCGACCGTTAAATTAGTAGTATGCACTTAACCACAGAACTTGTATCGACTCACTGATTTGCTGTCCAGGCTTTCTTTTGCAATTAAAATCCAAAAAAATGTGACCATTCACAGGGAGCAAAACCTAGGGAGCTGAATGGTTTAGAATGGAAATATTGAGTTCACACATCCAGTTTCTAAATAAGTGTTCAGTTCCGCACAAAGAAATATTGATCTTATCAACTGGGTCGCTGAAACAATCAGATTATGCCAACAGTGATAGAGCAACAGCCGCCCCTTGGCTTATGCTTCTTTTCCATTCCAGGTATTTCCGTCGTGCATTTATTACCATAGCTCTGTAGAATTCCTTTTACCGACAGCCACGATTCCTCAACATAAATTTACGAGCTGCACATCAGAGACCATTTAAAATCTAGGAGTATCCATCCGGTATGGATCATTTGGGGATAAATATTTCCAGTGGCATCTTTGACACGCGTTCGTGCACGACCGTGAACACACACATACATTGACACACCCGCTCATAACCGAGCGTGTGCCCATATCGACACGCACTCAAACATGGGTGAATATGTATACACAGTGCATAGCCCGACTATGAGTAGTGCTTGTGAGATTGAAGAATGGCGTTTATGAGCAGATGGCAATTATAAGCAGGTGCCCTACTGGCTGAGTGAGTACAGGTAGAGGAAAAAGCAGTGGCTTAATATAGCACCGGTGATGTTACGACCGCTTGCTTTTCTATGCTCGCATAAGCGTGATTATGTCAAATTCAAACAATCATAGTGGACAGCACGCCCCGCAGGGACATGCCACACAGCTCAAGATGGGCTCTAACCCGGTTGCCTCCAGCCCGGCGTCACTGGTCCATGTGCATTGATGTTCTGCTCACTACTTAAAATCGCATATTACGCTTCATGGAGATATTAAAACGCGAGTTCAGCTATGAGCATTATAGAAAATTTACTTTTCAAATGCATCCTTATAAAACCCCTTTAAGGCTGAGCTAGCTGAATGTTTCCAGTTTCTAAAATATTTGTCAACGACCTCTTGCTAGATTGTTGTCATTGTAATGACAACCTGTGATTTCGGCGGTAATGTCCTAAGATCTAGCAGCCCAATCTATTTGCTCGACTGACTCAACGTTAGCCAGGAAGCAGTTTCCATGAACAATCAAACACCTTTAATAACAAGCCTAATGTTGCATGGCTCTAACTTTAAAGATACGGGCGGATTCTTTGTTTTTAGCTGTTACCTTCTACCGTTCCTATCAAAGGTGCTGGAACGAGTCGTGGCAGACCAGCTGAATTCACATTGAAGCTTTAAAACTTGTGATTAAGTTCCAGTCGAAGTTTATAGCTAATCACTCCACAGAGTCAGAATGTCTTTGGTTGTACAACGACCTACTTAAGAATTCAGACTTAGGTCTATTATCTCTGCTTGTTTTGCTCGATCTTTCTGCAGCTTTTGATACTATCGATCACAAAGTCCTTCTTGAGCGCCTCTCATCTTAACCAGGCAATACCGGCACTGCAATGCAATGGTTCAGGTAATATCTCAGTGGTAGACTCCGGACTTTGATGTGAATGGACAAAGATCATCGGAGAACTGAAGTATAGGGTACCTCAGCGCTCCGTACTTTGTTCCTTTCTTTTCAAGGTTTATACTCTTCCTCTTGCCGATGTGATTGCCAGGCACAATCTAGGCTTTCACGTTTATGCGGACGAAACTCAGTTGTACCTTAGCTTTAATACCTCACAGACCTCTGAGACGTCAAATTTTCTGAACTCTCTTGTATTGATGACATCCGCACATGGATGGCAGCAAATTTTCTTAAATTGAATGATGAGAAAACCAACTTAATAGCTATGGGAAAACGAATTGTGATTCAGAAATTGGAAAGGCTAAGGCTCAAAATCGGTCCTTTCAGCATATTTTATATTGAATCTGAAGAAAACTTAGGTGTCATGTTCCTGGGTGACTGTTCATTAGACGACCACGTCAGCTCCACACTTAAATATACCTACCTTCAGCTGCATAACCTTGCTAAAATTTGGACTTGTTTAGACAGGGATACCACATTTAAATAATTGGTCCTGTAATTTGCGACATCCCGTCTCGACTTCTGTAACTCACTGCTTGCTGGTCTACCGGCCTGTGCACTCAAGCGTTTACAGCTGATGCAAAACTCTGCAGCTAGGCTTGTCTGTCTTAAGCGTCTCAGTTGCTACATCTCACCACTTCTCGCTAACCTGCACTGGCTCCCAGTCTAGCAATGCATCGAATTTAAGGTTTTGTCGCCCACTTTTAGGTCCCTTCATTTTTTGGCTCCAGCCTACCTCTCAGATCTACACCCCTACCATTCTAATAATTTCAACAGCTTTTTGGAATAGAACTGTTTCCTTATACCTCTAATCCTTTGGTGACCGTATATTTAGTTCGTATGCTGCCAAAGCCTGAAACTCACTCCCGACCTGCGTCACGACATCTCCTGACTTGACCCCATCTAAAAAGAAACTAAAGTGCACCTATTTATCACAGCATGTAGTGGGTCACTGTGATTCGTCTTTTGTGTGCTTATGCGTGTTAACACTGTGCATGCTGCCACTAACCACATTTGCATGCTGAACCAGTGCATGTCACTCTGACGATGTTATTCGTGTTATTTATTGAGTATGCTTCCTCTAACCATTAAATCGTGCTTCCTTTGTAGCAATTGGGAAGCCCATACAGAGAGATATGGTTCTCCAAAGGCGCTTTATCATGCTGTTATTATTATCATCATTTAAGATTTTGTCAAAAAACTCCTTCGACTGTTGTCATTGTTACGACAACCTGTAACTTCGGCCGTTTGCCCTAAGACATTGCAGCCCAAAGGAAAATACCTATTTGCTCAACTTACTTACCGCTAGCCAGGAGGCATTTCTCATGAATCATCATACACCTTTAGTAACAAGCCTAATGTTACATGGCTCTAATTTTAAAGATAGGAGCGGATTCTTTGCTTCTAGTTGTTATCTGCCTAGCGTCTAGTCGTCATATAGCTCTCTCCCCTGTCATCAACTAGTTCGCAGTGAGATATAAATGTCACGATGGCAGATACTTCGCTGTGTTGTCATTAAGATCCAGAGCGGCCAGGAGCCTCAGCGGCATGCTGCGTGATTGCGGACAGTTTGAGAAACACGTTGAGATTTCGCAGTTGCCATCGCGCTGAGAGCTGCCCGAGGAGATAATCGCAGTAGATAAAGGTGGCCGGAGCATCACTAGGAGGCTAGCGAAGATGCTTCAATCTTCAAGCTGGCTATTATAGAAAGTGGCAAGAGGTGGTTGATGTTGTAGTAGGTTAAAGGAAGTGAAATGGAATGATCATTTGATAGCTCTAGCTGTTAATTAAGGAGGGATGCTAGCCAAGAGCCGTGCTAACCTGCAGCCACTTTCATAAAAAATGCTATCGTGACAGACGCCTGACTTACAGGAGTCACTATAGCCCACTCTTCACGATTCACTTCGTGTGTTTGAGTCTTGCAGTTGGTTAAACTTTATTGTCCACTGCAATCGGTCGTTCTAGCCAGGTAGTTAACACGTCCCAGAGGTTAAACCACACGTTTCCTTGCTGAAGGTTCTTCAATGGCTTCCGGTTTATTAATGGATACAGAATACAGTTCTTAAGCTGACCCGCAAGGTTCGCCATGGCATGACTTACCAGTCAAGTATGTCTAGTTTAAGCTACATAAAATTACTAACATTCGGGCTTGCTTAGACTGGGATACAACATCTAAATTGGTCCTCTCATTTGTGACATTCCGTCTCGACTTCTGTAACCCACTACTTGCTGGTCTACGGGCCTGTGCGATCAGGAACTTACAGTAGTGCGAAACTCTGTGGCTAGGCTTGTCTAGGTGAGCGATGACCAGTTGCCACATCACTTGACTTATTGCTGACCTGCTCTGGCTCCCAGTCAAGCAAAGCGTCAAATTCGAGGTTTAATCACTCACCTTTAGGTCTCTTCATTCTTTGGCTCCAGCCTACCGATAAGATCTACTGCCCCACCACCCTAAGTATCGTACGCCTCACTTTTCGGAATCGAATCATGCACGTGCTTATACCTAGTACTAACCTCAACTCCTTTGGAGACCGTGTGCCTATATCGTATGCTCCCAAAGCGTGGAACTCATTCCCGACCTGCGTCTCGACATCCCCTGAACTGTCCATATCCAAAGAGAAACAAAAAATGCATATATTTAACACAGCATTTAGTGTGTCTCTGGGATTCGACCTTTAAGTGATGATGCACGCTAACACTGTACATGCTCCCACTAACCATATTTGCATGCTTACCATACGCATGTCACCCCTAACCATGGTATGCTTGTTGTCATTGAGTATGCTGCCACTAACGATTCGATCGTGCTTCCATTTCAGCAAATGTAAAATGCCTAAGAAGAGACCGAGTTCTCCGAGGGCGCTAAATCAAATGTATTATTATCATGATTATTAGTCCGAGAAATATTGCTTCCCTCGAATAGCGAATGTAAGCAATACATGCAGCAAGGGCGTTGAGAGAATTTGATGTGCTGGAGGGCTGGGAGGGATTCAAATAAAGATACGGCAAATGTAAAGCGCCTAGGAAGAGATTGAGTTCTCTGAGGGCGATTTATCAAGTACATTATTATTATTATTATTATTATACAACAGAGTGTCATCTACATTGAAATGGAAGCCTAGATTGTACGTGGCAATCACTTCGGCATGAGGGAGAGTATAAACAGTGAAAATAACCGGACCAATCAC
This sequence comes from Cristatella mucedo, assembly GCA_009760855.2. NCBI lineage: Eukaryota > Metazoa > Bryozoa > Phylactolaemata > Cristatellidae > Cristatella > Cristatella mucedo. The sequence continues at coordinate 3,728,415 of WPIO01000012.1, forward strand.
AGATCCCTAAGGTACCCCATACTTCCAAGGTTGCTCGGACGATCTTTGTCCATTCACATCAATGGTTTGATTCTCCTGGGGAGATACGATCTGAACCATTGCAACGTAGTGTCAGTGGTGCCCAGGCGAGGTTAGAGGCGCTCAAGGAGGACTTTATGATTGGTAGTATCAAAATCTGCCGAAAGATCGATCAAAACAAGCAAAGATACTCTACCTAACTCTGCATTTTTAAGTAGGTCAATATGCACCCGAAGCAGTGCTGACTCTGTGGAGTTATTAGCTCTAAAACAGGACTTGAACTTAATAGCAAGGTTTAAAGTTTCAATATATGAGTTCAGCTGGTGTGCCACGAATCATTTCAGTGTCTTTGATAGGAATGGTAAAAGGGAGACTGAGCGGATTACGTTCTCTGGGTCTAGTGTTCCTTTCTTTAGTAGCAGTATGACAGCAGCCTTTTTTGAAAGATGCTGCGACATGACCCGAGGTTAATGACATATTTGTAATATTATTTATGCATGGCAGCAGATCAATGTATCGTAGAAGCAGAAAAGTGGGAATATGGTCCCGAGGTCTAATTTTCTATGTTTGGGATACGAACTTCAGGACGAGGTCTAGTGACCTCCTTGAATGTATAAATTGAGGTGCTGCGAGGAATTACGGGACACTATTCCAGGGGGTGCTGCCATCTTAAGGGTGGACTCCCTGCTCTTGTCTGTCTTTTTGAAAAAGAAGCTAGAGAAGCGATCAGTTTGATCATCACAGAGATCACTAGGTAAGAAGCTAACCTGGGAGTGATTAAGGAGATAGTTGACAGTCGACTTCAGCATTATTGGATTGTGCATCTGTGATTCAACAATGATTTTGTAGAAGCCAGACTTAGTCTTTGCTTGGATTGATTGGTACGATCTACAGTAGTCCTCGAATGCCAGTCGATAGACAGTCAGTCCTGATATTTTGTATGCTTTTTCAAGCTTGCGCTTAGTAAATGCAGCTAGTATCATGTCTGCTGTAAACCGTAGGCCGTCTGGACGATAGAAAACAGTGGGCTTAGTCCGAATTGCAAACTCATCGAGCATGTGAGCTAGTGTCGTTTTGTAGCAATCTACCGATGATGACAGGTCGGAGGGGGGATTGAGCTGCAGAGGCAAGGCAGATATTCTATTATTATAATACCTGAAATCAAATGCCCCCAAAAATGAAACATAAAGCAGTGAAACGATTGAAATCGCAAGCTTAGAAGAAATAAGCCATAGAAGCAATAGAGCTTAATAGCTATGATAAATAAAGAGCTTATAACAATCTCACTACTGAGAATTTTTAAGTTGTACTGATGTCCTTATACTGACTTAGAAACAGCATAAAAAATAATTCTTTTGGTACGAAAGTCTACTAGGCTGACAGATTGTATTACTTTGTGGTCATGTATCAACTATTACTAGTTTCCCCAAAGAACGGCATTCAAGGATATGCCCGCTACTTTAGTTGGTAAACGGTACACAATTATTACGCAAAACATCCGATGAAACCCTTTTTTCGATTGGATACTCTTTCATACGTGCTTACTAGTACGCACAAATGGGATTATTGCAGCAGAAATGCTCATAAAGAGAGTAATGTGATGCCTGCACCGCATGAGTATTCGTTCGCTCAAACATGGTACTAATATTTGCAATCGTAGACAAAAAACTGATGGTCTTATCGGTACATTGCTAAGGTACAATTCGCAAATGATTCGTCTTCGTTTCTTGCGGTCATCAATTTGAGTGACGCAAATGACTTCAGCTCTATGGTTCATTTGAGAAGGCGCCGTCATGCAGCCGAAAGTGACTTGTGGTTACCATAGTTATCAGACGTGGCCGGCTATTCGATTAAGATGACATTTCAGGTGGCACTTATTGAAACGGATATGGGATACTGAGAACAAATAAGGCGTGCTGGAAAGGTTTGCTGCAAGCAGATGCGGCCCAAAAAAACATATTTGTCTTTGATTCACAATCTATAGAGAAACTTTGTGCGGCTAATTCTTTCAAGTGTAAGTGGACGTAGATTGAAAGTGCTGGACCACCATGTAAGTCAGGCTGTTGGAGGCCATTTCCAATAATGCTCATGCACAATCCAATTTAATATTGCGAAACTGCTAGAAGCGTCTTGTCATGTATTACTTTTTTAAAGCACAGCTTCGTACAGCAAATTGTTGCAATGCCTGATGATTTGCTTCTTGAAACTCCGAGGGCATCCGCTGTGCTGTGTTGCCATCCAAATGTACATGCGAGCAATAAACGCAGCAAGGAAGGTGAGAGAATTTGGCCTACCAGAATAGTGGGAGGTATTAAAGCACTGGTACAGCTGTGTCACGTCAGCTTAGAAACGAATGCCTAGAATGTGCTTGGCGATCATATCGGAAAGAGTGGGAACATAAATTGTGAAATGAAGTGGACCAGGCATGGTGCCCTGGGGTACCCTGTACTTTAATCGTTTCTCTGATAATCATTACCCGTTTAGATAAATACTCTGGATTTACCCACTGAGATAAAACCTCAACCGTTTCAGTGCATTGGCAAGTAATTCTCAGGCGATATGAGAGATGCTCAGAAGGACTTGGTGATTTAAAGTATTTACCGCTGCTGAAAGATCAACAAAAACAGGCAGAGAAACTTTACCTAAGTCTGCATTACCGCGGACTTCATTTTACACGAGAAGCAGTGCTGACTCCGAGGAGCAATTAGCTCCAAAATAAAACTGGAACATACCTGAATGCGCATTTCTAATCGCTTGGAGTATAGGAATTAAACTCTAAACAATCCCGTCTACAATAAGTAATTGAGACCGCACCTTCATGCAGCTGATATTGGGAACGGCAGGCGAATGGCAGTAAGAAAGTGTCGGGCCTCCCACTGGGCCATGCTGTTGAAGGCTGTTTAAGGAGAGAAAGCTGAGCAAGCGAATGCCATCTTTTTAGTGAGCCCGAAACAGCATTGCATTTAAAATGGAATTTTAACCAACATTGCTCGAAGTTCCTCGTGAAACTGGCTGGCGGATTGCAGTGGATCGTCATTTCAAATTTATTCGCGGGACGCATTTTGGTACTGCCACATTTTCTAAAAATAAGTGCTGTGAATCTTACAAACGAAAGACTTCCCAAGCATGAAATGCTCGGTTATTTAAGTTATTTTCTATATTTATTTTTAAAATTCAGTTCGTTGGTAATTTTAATTTTTTAACTCTTGTCAATCTAATCAACTGTAAGTGTCGGCAATTCCTGGTTTCACCATGCAGAAATGAACTCGAATTGGATTAAATGCATCTACAGTATACCCCATCAAAATCAAGACTGACGAGTCTTAACCTAAGGTCGCGATCCATGTCGTTGGTTCCATTTCTGCAACACAAAATCTATTAATGACTGATGCGTTCGGATGGTAGCCGCTAAGTATCTTCCACAGATGGGAAAATATGGCTGCTGAGTAAGCCGAATTTTACTTTTTCAATAGGGGGCTGCGGCTCAGGTGGAACTTCACTTCAAAATGCACTATTTCTACTCCAGTTGTGCAAGCTAGGAGCAGTTGTGCCAGCTAGAAACTTGTACAACTGAAAGAGCAATAGTGGGATGCTACTACCGCGGTATCAAATAAAATGCCTCCCAGGTGGATATTAGTAATTTAATACAACCACTCATAGCAAGCGATGATTACCCCCAGGCAGAACTAACATTTGGGGACTATGATGTCAAGGAATAGGCTTCGGCGCTCTGGAAAAATCTTAATTGAAACTACGTTTGAATTGAACTTGAATACTGTGAAGTTGTAGATGCATTCCCCTCACCTTTGGATTGTGTGAAGCGTGCCGCCTTCTCACTTATTTGCTGATGAGTATAGATTGATTTCTTAATCATTGCTTTTAACGTACGGTAGTCGCACGGCAACACCTTAGTTTGCAATGCTTTATTAAATTAAGCCTACGATATTCTACATACCAAGAGAGACAGCTCACGTGCGATCAACCCAAAATTTGTTAGACCAGATATAACTAATTCATGTTTACATGTACTATTGCAAATAACTGCTGCTCGTCGTGTTATGAGCACTACCTGTTAATTCCGAGCTGCAAGCCAAGATTTATGAGACAAATATATAGTGAGCATAACGCAATTTTTAAATATGAATTTTCTTAGATATACACTGTGGTGAACCTCATAAAATTGAGAGTGGTTGCTGAATAACTTTACAAGTTTGAAATCTTCAAATATTCACTCAACTTGAGGCTATTTTCTAGGTCTTTGATGTCAAGGAAAATTAAGTTGAGTATCTTTAGAAAAGATACTCTCTGGTCTTTTCATCATGACAGTAGTAGATAGAGGTACAGTTTTTATTAAAAACAATCTTGAATAGGCACTAAACAAGGTCAAAGACAAAAACTCTGCTAGCTAAAAGACTGGCAAATCTAGTTATATACCTGCTGGCAATGACTTTGCTTTCGTACCTGCCTTAAAAAATTGACTCGCCTCGCAAAGTGAAGTGCCCTGTCTGTCTGACTAAGCATTTATCCGGCTTCCGACGAATCTACCATGTTGTGCTTGCACGCACTTGTGTGCGGTTTCTACGAATATGTACGAAACAGCTCCACGTGAGGAGATGTGTTCGATAACGTCTATATTTCTGAGCCGCGTGCAAACTCGCTGAGACCTAGTGCTGAGACGCTGAGTTAATACGACTCACAATAGCCGCGTTTAGCTGATGCAACTATCATAATACAGATATTTGCTTAGCATCGCAAGAAAAATAAATCTCACTTTAGGCAATTTAAATGTGCTGTAAAGAAGGACGTCGATCGGCTAGTGATAACCCGGAAAGTGCATGCATGATAAGCACACAACGGATAATGCACTTGAACTTCACTGACGAATTTCGTGTACGCCTAGGAAATGCTGCTAGAAGCAGGTGACTTTTTAGCTTTTATTTTAATGTCATAAAGTCAGTTGCGATTGAGTTCCAGGCTTTGGGAGTACACGAACTGAAGACACGGTCTCCTAAGGATTTAAGGTTGTTTCGAGGCCCAGCTACGCGACTTGAGGAAGAAGAGCGGTGCTACGATCGCTAGCCTGATCGTGGAGTAGTTGGGATAGGTAAGCCGGAGCGGCAGAATGATAGGACGGTGAGTGGCGAAGCCTTGAAGTAGATACGAGCTCGATAGGGAGCCAGTACAGTCTTTTACGATTGGCCAGCAGCGAACGGGACGGCGTACGTAGAGGAAGAAAAAAGCTAGCTGTCAGCTAAAGAGCAGCAATGCGTGAGTGTAGGGCAGGGTATCTGACCGGTGCGGTAAACGTCCGGGGGAAATGGAGCGCCAGCGTGGGCATCTGGGGGGATGAGTCGCACTCCGAAGCCCACAAAGTTAGCGTCAAACCCACTCCTCGGCTGGAGAGGTGGGCGTTCGTTTGCTTCGTCCCACGTGCTGATAGGGGTCGGCCACTAAACCCACAATGACAGGAATCCGCTCACAGCAACTAATGCAAACACGACTTGACCGTAATGGCAGCTCTCGTAGGTCTAAGATAGGCTGGTCGCGTCACGTGACCGTGACCTAGATGGTCGTGGGGACCGCTCAGTGCAGACAATTCATCTGCCACTAAGGACCTATAGTGTGCACTGCCGTCGAAGCCGGGTGAGTCCACAATGCAGCTCCCTCGTGAAATGCGTTGATGTGTGCATGGATGGTTAGTCTGTGAGGCTACTCAGCTGCCGTTTACTAAATCGGCCCGCGACCCAGTCATAGTGCTTTGGTTTCGACCTTTTGCAGGCTGGCCAATGTCCGATATCCAGACACGCTACGGGCCAAGATATTGTTATCGGGTAGCACGATTATGTTTCCCAGACTAAGGATTAGCGTCTGTGCCTCGGGGGCTCCGTGCTGCTTAGGTAGCGCCGGGCCATCGCCTGCACCAGGCCGGTGGAGGGAGGGAATGGTGGCCGCCAAATCCATTGGGCTCAACGTCCTTTGGCCTGCTGTATTTGCTTGCCCAAAAAGAATGTCTGCTTCCTCAGCCGGTTAACAAATATTTGGGTCAGCTGCCATTGTCAATCTGTAGTTGCATCACTGTCGCCCACAGCACCAAATACACCAGTTTGTTCTACTGCACCCAGGGGGAAGCACGACTCTAGTCGCCCAGGGTAGGGGCAGTACTTCCTCCTTTGGGCAGTACTTGCCTGCCTTCCAGCGATTGCCTACACCACACATCGACCGCCTAGCGACAAAGCCCGCCGGAATGCCAGGTTAATTCAAGGGGCAGGGCACTGCCTGCCCAGATGCCCCGTGCTGAACGTGGAGTTGTGCGGGCTGAGCAACCCGGTAACCACCGAAAACCTCACCCGAACTGGAGATATTCCCACTTCAGCCTTTGGGCTGACTTCCCGTTAATGACGGACTAATGTTCGTTAAGCTGATTCCTGATCGGTAAATATCCTCTGGGTTGGAGTTTTTCTCGCTCACAGATTTGGTTTAAGGCAGAGGTTGGCAAACCAGGCCTTTAGGCCAGATACGGCCTAGCTAGTACTCCAGTCCGGCCAAACGACCCCCAGTTATTTATTGTTGGATCCGGCCTAATTGAATTGTCGCGGTTTCGTACCCATTCATTACTGCTGGTTGCAGCTCAAGCTGTGGATCATGTTTATTTTTAGAACTTGTGTCTGGCGCTTCTATGGAACAGAAGCAGCTAACTGGGGGGGGATAAGCGATGATTAACGGCTACCCCTGCAATTGCTGTGCACGACTACGCATTGGTTGGGACTGTTTCTCCTAAGGCCACGCCCACTCCTCCTAACCGATGGAGTGGGAGTGGTTTCTTCTGCCCTAATTTGCCCGTTTGACCTCCTGAATGGCCTACTAGTCCGATAAGTTTGCCGCTCCCTGGCTTAAGGCATGAACTCGGCTCTAGCCACGTGTGTACCGTGGCAAAAGCAGCAGCAAAAGTGTCGAACTGTTGAATGTATCCAATTAAACTCAGACTCTGAGCTAGGCTATTAGGCAGGGTGAGACATCTAGGCTAGCATGATTCAACAGCTGCAAGTCCTGGTAATCATATTGACACTGACACGCGTGCCAGATAGCATGTCGTGTATTTACTTTCTGTATTAATACTATTTTTGGACGATGTTCTATGCAAATAGAGAGGTTATGCTTACAGGGCGGTAGCTATGAAATGCCGGATAATGGGCGCAGTCATTTGAAGCTTAAGCAAGTCTAGCATATTACTTTCCACGATGGTATCTGGAAAAGTCAGCATGATCCAAATGAATAAAGAAGGAGGTGAACATTGACAAGAGCGAGAACTCAACCTTCACCCAAAAATTTGTGAACTGTACGACAGTCAGATCTACAAAATATTTATAATGTGTCAATCATTTCTAAAAAAAAGTCCCCCTCTAGATAAGACTGCCGCTGACTGTTATATTAATTGTTAATTGAGCCCAATCTCATGCAAGAACGTTAGAAACCTAAATAAATTTTACTGCAAGTATGTCCCGTAACGGAAACGTTCCGTAAATGAAAGCCAAGCTAACTTGCTAAGCCGCACATTTTAATCCAACGAAAGCCGGCGAAATTTGAGCATGTAAAAGCTCTTGACAAAGTTCATTTTCATAGCTAAAAATGGAGATGTTGTCATTGTCTCTCCTAAAAAGATTTAGTTACATTAGGAAAGAACTGCACGATTGTCGGGTCAATAAGGCAGGCTCACTCCAAGCCAGTATTTCCAAGAAAAGTTGGCGCTATCCGTGGTTTTTGTCTGTAGAAGTTAATAGTAATGTAATAATAATTATTATTATAGTATTTTTAGTTCGATTGTATGCAGGCTCCTCTGATAAGCCTCCGGTGAACAGCTGTTAAGAGCATCACCGAGAGGGGGCGGTGCATAGCTGTGGTCCGCCTGTGACGTGGCGTAGACACAGGCCGGGAACTCGCTGGTGAACAAACGGTGGATTCACCAGCAGGGTCGGCCGGCTCACAGTTGTGGTCCTCCTAGATAAATCTTCGGGGTAGACCAGCGGACAGGAGAGTCGAGGAGAGGAGAGGAGAGGAGAGTAGAGTAGAGTGGGAGAAGGGGGCGAAGGGAGCCGTGCATCCTTCGGCTCCCTGCGTCGCATGATAAACTGTTAGTGTCGGGCATCGGCCGGCTCTCTGCTGCGAGAACCGAACGACAGTATTAGCAATAAATTGTATAGCTGCATAACACCAAACGATTGTTGAATAAGTTTTTAATTACTGATCATGTGGTGGAAAGGAATCGTAAACAAGTTTTTTTTCCGGACACCAGCCTTCGTGTAAACACCACTATGGGCTAATTTTATGACACTCTACTTATTCTCATTCTAGCAGTCCATTCGTTCTGACAAGGTTAATGGCGGGTTGCAATTGTTGTTCGCGAATCGTTTTGCTATAAGATGTGCAGTTTTTTACATGGGCCATCATTTGAATCAGTTGCAATCAGGTCTTCATCAAAGACAATGCCTCTCACTGTTGTGATATTCCGGCCTTCTTAAAATGAAACAAAAATATAATTCATTTGCATAGCGCCCCAAGAGAACTTAATCTCTATTCAGGCGCTTCACATTTGCCTCGGGGCTCGAGCCCATGACCTCAGCCGGTCGGGGCGAGCACCTTAACCACTGGACCAAACCAGCTGTCTAAAACTTGTTTGTGGAAGAGTTTTCAAAGTTCCTCGCTAAAATATTTGCGTGTGACAGGCTATTACTGATTGTAGGAGACTTCAATATTCACGTTGGCAACCCTATCAACAGCCAGTTCCGCTCATTTCTTGACTGTCTGGAGAACTTTGGTTTGGTCAAACACGTTAATCATGTCACTCACGTCGGTGGACGTGTCCTAGATCTAGCTATCACTAAGGATGTCTTCCCCACCGGACGTTGTTGTGTGCCCAATTACCCTCTCGGATCATTGCTCGGTCTAGTTTAATGTTCCTGCTCGGTTGCACGTATAAGGTGATGTCTAGTTTGTCCAGTAACCTAACTTCAAAAACATTGACCAAGACAATTTTTTAAAATCTATATGGGAGGCAAGTATGTTTCATCTGCACCCAGATCCGACCAACAGCCTTGATAGACTCACTGGTGCAGTGAACATGACACGTGTGAGTGGACTTGAAGGGCATGCTCCAGCACATTTTCCCCTGTGCAGAGTCGTGGAGATTCCTTTCAATTTACAAAAAACTTCAAACATGCACCGTTTTACGCATAGGCTTGGACGCCGTTTTAAGAAGTCCGTGTCTGATAAAAATTTAGTCAATTTCAAAGATTTCTTTCCAGTCTGCACCCGGAAGCTTAACAAGCAAGGACTTCTTTTTTCATTCGAAAACTAAGGTCTTGCCAGTCAAAGCCAATACAGATTCGTAAGACGGTAAAATAATTTGTTGGCGAATGCCAAGAGGTCTGACTGCTTAGATAGTAATGAATCAGCCGAAAGTTTTTCAGCCTTCTTTACTGAAAACATTGTACAAATTCGTGCCTCCATAAAGACCCTTCCGACTATAGCAATTGCTGAATCGCAACCTGTGAGTTTCCTTGACAGATTTTCCAAGGTTTCTGCATGCGATGTGGTTACGTTAATAAGGTCAAGCAAAAAGAGCCAGTCTCCCGAATACCCAACACTATCTCCACTAACCACATTTGCATGCTGACCCTATGCATGTCACCCCTAACCATATTATTCATTTTGTTTGTTTTTCAAGCATGATTTTACTTACCATTCAATTGCATTTCCCTTTGCAGCAAATGTAAATCGCCTAGAAAGAGATTAAGTTCTCAGAGGGCACTTTATCAAGTGCGTTATTGTTATTATTATTGTCTCTGTGGTCTTCATTGGCAGACAAAATTAGTGTACCCAAGTCCTTTAAAATGGCCTTCGCTTGACTGATACTGAAAAAGCCTGGGTTGGATACGGAGGTCCTTGCGAACTATCACCCAGTTTCTCTACTTCCTTTTTGAGCAAAGATTCTTGAACAAATTGCCGCTAAGAAGCTGGTAGCACACATTAAAAAGAGTAATGCCAGAACAGTTTTGATCAGGGTTCTAGCGGCAGCACTCCACTGAAACTGCTCTCCTCCGTACAATCAATAACATCCAATGCAGCAAGGATAACGGGAATTTCACTGCCCTCGTGCTGCTAAATTTACCAGCTGCCTTCGACATAATTGATCAAGAACATTCTACTTAAATGATTAGGAACAATGATCTGTCTGTCAGACGAGGCACTGGCGTGGTTTAAGTCGTACTTGTCCAATCGTTTTCAATTCTGGTCGTGTGGGGGTCAGGTCTCATCCACAAGACCAATCATATGCGGAGTCCCTTGAGTGCCCATCCTCAGTCCGTTGCTGTTCTCCGTTTATATTCAACCTTTGGGGAAAGTGACTCAAGCCAATGGAATAGGCTATCACTTTTATGCTAGCGATACTCAACTGTATTGGTTTTTTAGACAGTCGGAACCTGCTGCAGTGACTGATAAACTGAATACTTCCTCTACAGACATTCGATCCTAGTTGTCAACAAATTTCCTTAAAATAAAACACGATAAAACGGAACTGCTACTTATAGGAAACCCCAAGCGTGTGGCTGGACTAGAAGGCTTTGGTCTTGTAGTAGGAGATGTTGTTGTGCGACCGTCAACATATGCTCGAAGTTTAGGTATCATCTTCTACATCTGCCTAAATTTTGAAAGCTTTGCTGAGAAGACTGTTTCCACAATAGCCATCACGCCCGATCCCTATCTAAGATTAGGAATTGTCTTCCACGATGGCTTGCAAAAAATTTACCTAGTTCCTTAGTTTTGTCTCGGCTAAATTGTTGTAATTCTCTTGTGGTTGTGCTACCGAAAAAGGCCATTGGGCCATTACAGCTGACTATAAATATGGCTGCAAGGCTATTTTGCAAATCCCAGAGGACTGACCGTGTGTATCCAAAACTAAAAGAGCTAGAATGGCTCCCGGTCAATCAACGGATACAGAGCAAAGTTGTTATGCTGACCCACAAGGCCAGCCAGGGCTTGGCTCCTCCGTACCTAGCTGAACTGCATCGACAATTTCAGCCTCCTCGTGCACTCAGCTCTTGTGTGGACAATAAATTAGCTGTTTCATTCCTCCACTTAGAGACCGTTGGCGACAGAAGCTTTAGCTCTGCAGGTTCCAGACTGTAGAACTCACATCCACGATTCTTACGGAGCAAAAAATACTATGCTGCTGCACGTCATTTCCAGCCCCTCTGAGCTCCTACTTCCATGCTACTCACTACAACTGCTCTCCTGACTCTGCCATGCTTCCCACTTTCCCTTTGCTGCCTGAGATGAAATCTTTTGGCTACCGAATGCGTACTAAAAGCCGCTTAGGCTGTGAGTGTGCAATACAAAACTCTCCTGCGTAATACCCACATAGCCGCTGTCAGGTTACAAACCGAGATGCATTAGAATACATGCTCAGTGCTGTGCTTGTCGATGAGCATAATCAGGAAGGCATACGAGCACCATTGTATCAAGAGCATTAACTGGCTATGGGCGAGAAGTAGTACATTGCCCATGTGGAGTTGGCTTTACTACTCGTCCCAGGATTCAACCAAGTAAGCAGTAGATTCGTAGAGGCTATTTATTAAACAGCCTGCTCAGTCCGCTAACTAAGAATCTGACGTAATGTATCTCCGGGTGTAACCCCACCAAGATACAAAGACCGAGTGGGTTTTTGCTGGGGGCTTTCCTATAGCACAATCATAACCTAAGCGGCCTTCAGTATGCATTTGGTAGCCATCAGACTTCATCTAGCGAATAGAAAATGAGGACCATAGCTGAATCAAGTGGGAATTTTTGGTAGTGAGTAACATAGACGTAGCAACTCAGGATTGCTGGATAAGATGTTCCGTAGTCCGAAGCAGAAAAAAGGTTGCAATAAAATATTGCTTGAAGAGCAGGTCGCTGACGTCGAAACCCATGAGCCGTGCAGGGTGCTAGCTGGTGATCATAGAAAGATGTAGCTTTTTATAGGTGACACCTAAAACGTCACACTCACAGCACTGCCTCCATGCTAGTAATTTTTAGAGGAATAATAATAATACATTTGTACAGCGCTCTTAGTGAATTGCTCTGCTAAGTCTTGTTGAACGGCTAAGATCCTGCTTTGCTTCATCGTTGCTTAAACAACTAAAATTCCATTTAAAGTCAATTACGATCCCGGCAGATCATTCCGCTTGCAGTTAGCGATAAAATAGTACACGCTGCAGATTCCAACCGAAACCCTGGGTTGTAAAGTGTTAGTGCCTTGTCTCAGGGCTAAGACCGATAAGTTAAACAATTTCTCATGTTTGTGTCAGACGATTTCTGCAGAGTATCTATCGCCCAGTAAGTCACCCTCGGTTACTTTACTAACTTTAAACAACTGAGCTGCACTGCTAACAGTGCCATAAATAGCATTGGACATTGGACCGATCAGTGATATCTTTTTTGCGTTTCCAGAGTCTCATAATACTCAAAACTACGTCGGCTATATTAATTAACAAACACACTGGTGTTAGCCGGCTGATGAATAGCCATAGGCATGCTCTTGCTTTATACGAAATTCCCCAGTATTTGTTGTTTGTTTTGCAAAAAATATAACAGACTGTGCTTTTCAGCATTATAATTGCCAATTAATAACAGCGTCTGAGCTTTCTAGAAGCATATTTGCCTACTTAATTACTGCTGGCCAAACCGTATCGCTACGAGAAAGCGTCAATAATGTGAGTGCACATTCGATACCTCTACTGACGTGCTACCGCCTTGTCAGCTCACCTGGTGCTACCCTTGTCACTCCAAATGCATTCAGACTCATCACGGGAAATTCTTTCTGATATAATAAATGCACTGCAGAAGTTTATAGGCTACTTTTATTAAGCGGACTCAATCACAAGCTATTCCCCCATATACTAGAAAGCATCTGGGATTCGTGCACATGTTGACCATGCCATGGCACTGCTACTGCATGTGGTTTGCTTGTCTCATCGACTGACCCGAGTAGTACATCATTCGAGGTGGTGACCAGTCACACGGAGCTTTCCAACTTTATGCTCGGCTTTCACATAGTTGGTCATAGTTAGCTCTCGTCAAGCTCCCGTGGTCTGTCAGAGTCAGAGCCCTGACTGTCTCCCTGAATGTCGTAGCTGGTGCGATTAGTGCCTCTGAGGTGCGGTCTCAGTTAGAGGAAACTCGGTAAGATGACTGGAGACTGCTTTATTTAGCATGCCGTGTTCAATTGCTTTAGCCATACAATCACTTTCTCTTTGTCCCAGAAGATAGCTCTCATAGCTGCCCGGGCTCACTGAGAGCCTCTTGGGTTGTGAGTGCACTCAAGAAAATTGCAGAATAATAGTGAAATAATTCATTATGTATAAGAACTGTATCTATAGCACCCTCAGAGAGCCCAATCTTTGTATAGACACTATATTTGGTGTAATAATAATAATAATAATAATAGTAATGCACTTGATAAAGCGCCCTCAGAGAACTCAATCTCTTTCTAGGCGCTTTACATTTGCTACAAAGGAAAATGCAATGGAATGATGAGTAATATCATGCTCGATAAACAAACAACATGAATAACATGGTTAGGGGTGACATGCACAGGGCCAGCATGCGAGTGTGGTTAGTGGCAGCATGCACAGTGTCAGCACGCATAAGCACATCAAGGACCAATCACAGGAACCCACTAAAGGCTGTCCTAAATAGGTGTTTTTAAGCTCTTTTTAAATGTGGTCAAGTCAGGGGATGCTGTGACGCAAGTATGAGGGAGTTCCAGGCTTTGGGAGCATACGAACTAAATGCACGGTCTCCACAGGATTTGAGGTTTGTACGAGGTATTGGTAAACTGATGGATTCCGAAAAGCGGGTGGTACTACGATGCTTGGTCTGGTGGGGGAGTAGATCTGAGAGATAGGCTGGAGCCAAATAATCAAGTGACCTAAAAGTGAGCGACGAAACCTTGAAGTCGATCCGTTGCTTGACTGGGAGCCAGTGCAGGTCGGCGAGAAGTGGTGTGATGTGGCAACTGCGCCCCTCACGACAAACAAGCCTAGCTGCAGAGTTGTGCACAAGCTGTAACTGCCTGATTGCACATGCCGGTAGGCCAGCAAGCAGTGAGTTGCAGAGGGCAAGACGGGATGTCACAGATGCATGGACCAACTGAGACGTGGTGTCCTTATCTATATAAGCCCGAATTTTTGCAATTTTATGCAGCTGAAAGTAGGCAAACTAGATTGTGGAGCTGATATGTTCGTCTAACGAGTGGTCACTTTGGGGAATATGGCACCTGGATTTTGAGCTGATTCAACAGGAGATATGCTGGCAAAGCCAATTTTGAGCGTCTGCCTTTCCAATTTCGAAATTACATTGGGTTTGCCCATAACTAGTAAGTTAGTTTTATAATCATTTGTTTTTAGAAACTTTGCTGCCATCCATATGTGGATGTCATCAATACATGAAACAAGTGCATGGGGAAGAATGGCACACACTTAATCTTTGTGCCTTGGTGGAGTTCAATGCTTCAGTAGATAAGTGACCTGCTGTGTTAAACTCACTGCCTGCCAAAAACGTATGACATAGAACCAGAAGACGTCTTGGAAATTTTTCTGGAACACACGAATATACCTTGAACTGGCAGAAAACTCGTCTTGAATAATATTCTGTATTTACACGTGAGCTGTGAAGGCAGTGGCGGCTGTAAGCAGCTGCCGAGCTCCACTACCGATCACATACTCTGACTTTGATGCAGGCAGCAGCACAAGGCAAAGAACGTAGCTAGCGTTGCTGGAGAGAGCTCCCACTAGTTTAGCCGCCGACTCTTGAATGTCTTTTACCATGAAAGTATTGCATCGCATTTCAAATGAGACAATACCAACAATTGACAATGTGCTGCTTAACTTAAAAACGCCGAGTTACTTTAGTGTCATGCTTCAGCAACTCGGCTGCTCGGTAGCCCAACTCTGTCAAGGGAGCAGCAGCTGAGGGAGGCTGGAGCAGCTATCGGTCAGGTGCTTCCACTTCGCTCTTTGGAATCGCTCGGCTAGCAAACAAGCAAGCTATTTAATCGTCCTCCTATCCTGTCGAATTTTTGCGATAACAACGTGCGTTCGTAGTTGCCTGCCGGTCACAAAACGACCGTCGGCCTATCTGCAAGTAGAAGCAAACTTCGAGGTATTCAAGCTTGATTAAAGTTACTATTCGATTTGCATTCTAAAGCCTTGAGCTCTATGCTTTTTAGTTTTTGCGTCCGCGAGCATAACTAGACGTGCATTGTTTGCTAGTGGTAAGTATGGTGGTGCATTTGGCTGCCGCAATGCAGCATCCTCTAACCACGGCGGTTCACTGCACCGCTACGGCAACCTTCTGTATTTCAATAGCAGCCTTGCTTGTGCTCCTTGCAAGTCAGACTGAATAGCTCGTTATTTCCTCCGTACGCTCTTGACCCCATTGCGAGTTAAGTGGAGCCTCGGTAACATTTACGCCACGGAAGTCTTTTGAATGGCATTTCAGAACTTGGGTCCTGTGTCTGCCATGCCAGAAATATTGTTATCGCGTTTGAACAACCTAAAAGGTTCAGCGTGACGTTTGATCCCTTGCAGTGGGAATTTGAAGGTGTTCAAGTTGGTAGCTGGTTGGTTGCAGCGAGAATGCTATAGGCTTTAAACAAAATTAGATGTGAGAATCCCGTCACTGCCTCAGCCTAGTGATGCAATTATAGCCGAAAATAAATTATACGAAGAACGCCGAAAGGACACCATATGTGTACTGTTCACACCACCGCGCCGGTCATCTGACTCATAGATCAAAGCGGCAGATCCGGCTCTTTCGGTTCCCGTTAGAATTCGTGGAATGACATTAGATGGAGTCACTCAAGATTTCTTCAACTTCCTCCACTTTGAATATATGTTTTTAGCGACCTTACAATGAATGCCTTTTGGCTCAGATGAGAATTACTCTCTATAATATAGTCCGGGGACTGCGTTTTCTCGTCCACTATTGGGCAACTGCTTTCTCACTACTTTGGTTCTTGTAGTTGGCTAGAATTAGGGTCAATTTTTACCGGACACTCACTGTAAAAAATAAATACTAAAAAATAAATACTTACCTTATTTTTTATATTAGAAAACATCCGAGACCTACTGGACATGAATGTCAGACAAATTTTGAAAACGAAATAATTGAAAGTAATTTATTAGGCTTACTGACAAGTTAAATCTTCATGATGAGTGATGCCTTGAGTTCCGCAGTACAACATTGCCAAAACTTCAATACGATAATTTAGCGGCAGAGTTTTCATCTTAATCAAATTATGCAGCAGTTCAGATTAATGATTTTAGGGTCTTGTAATATGCTCCAGTTTCGTTGCATTTGAGCCCCGGAGTTTCCTTTTTTCCTTACGAACAAAAATGTACCCACTACCCACAAGCCAGAAAGTTTACTTCGTGCAGTCATGCGGTATTGTCCAAGCATCACAGCAAAGATTTTAGAAATCGATTTTATCATTTTTTTAGTACTACCAAGCTGGCGTCGCGTTGACCGATTTTTCTTCTGACTTTTTTTAGAAAAGAAATGGAGTTTCTGTCAGCAGAAGGCTCGCTCAAAGTCGAGGATGTCACTAGCATCAAAGAGGATGCGTTCGATCCGCCTAAAGTTGGCTTGAATCTGCTCTCGCAGCTGCCCATTGATGAAAATGCTATTATTTCTCCTCAAAGCATTGCCACCGTTTTGGCTATGTTGTACGGTGGAGCTCGAGGCATCACTCGTCGTGAACTGGAATGCGTTCTGCACATGTCTGATCGTGCAGTAAACGATTTTGTCGGGCATTTATGCAAATTTCCCCAGGGCTCGGCAAGTGACAGCGTTAGCCTTAGGAGCTCAAGTGCTGCTTTTGCAGCAACTGATCTTGCTCTTGAAAACGAGTACAGACAGAGCATAGTGCGACTAGGAGCCAGCGTTGATTCCTTGGATTTCGCAAATGATCCGGAAGCAGCGAGAGAGCAGATTAACCGGCGGGTTGCCGAAGAAACGGAAGGCCTTATTAGGAATTTGCTGCCACCTGGCACAATCGCCACCGATACGTCCCTGGTCTTAATGAACGCTATATACTTCAAGGGTCTCTGGAAGGAACCGTTCGACGCCAAGCGAACTCGTGCTGCAGACTTCCAAGTAGGCAACGGCAAAGCTGTCACCGCACAAATGATGACCTTGTCGTCGGATTTCCGTTATGCAGTAGACGAGAAACTTCGTCTGCAGCTTCTTCTGCTGCCGTACTCGGGTGTCGGCAAGTTGAGCATGCTGCTGCTACTACCTTTCGAAGGCGTGCCTCTCCACGAGGCCCTAGGACAGCTCAGTGGAAGTTCGATGGCTTCAGCTGTGGCTGGTATGCGGTCTACGAAGGTTGACGTTGTCCTACCAAGGTTTTCCGTTTCGTCATTTGTCGATGTAAAGAGCGGATTGAGGGCACTTGGTCTCGCGAGCCTGTTTGACAGCAGCTCCAATCTGAGTGGCATCTGCTCCTCCCGAAAGCTCGGCGTGTCGTCCTGCGTTCATCGAGCCATCATCGATGTTACTGAAGAGGGCACAGAAGCAGCGGCAGCCACGGCGGCCATGATAGTCTCTTACTGTATGGTTTGGCCCGAGAGGTTTGTCTGCGACCGCCCGTTCGCCTTCTCCATTTGGCACGAGGAAACTTCAACGGCCTTGTTTATCGGTCGTGTATGCGACCCAACGAAGCATGCTGACAAATAGGAAAAATCGTTTCGAATCCGATCGAGCCTAATTAAAGACGCTCGATTTGGTAAGGGTTATTCCCAGAGTGTTTACTGACATTGACCAGAAATTCCACATAGAAGTGATTAATTGCAGCCATGGTAAGGAGGAGAGCTGCCAAGGCGCATTCCGACTGCAGCTAGATTGTTTAATTACTCACAAGTAGCTGCTAGATCTGTGAAAAAGTGGTGCTTTCTGGAGAATGCATGACACTTTGTCGTGCCATTGGCTTACTGCCAACGGGCAGTAGTTTGATATTCGTAAGATTACAATGCGGAAGAACTTTGGAACTGACTATATATTTTAGGCTAGAAGTTATCCAGAAATAATCCGGTGCAGCCTAAATAAAATCATGGCTGGGTTTAGGATAGCTGCTATATAAATTCTCCCGTTGAAGTTCCAAAACTTTCATTACACTGGCTAGCAGCCTATACAAACTGTCATTGAAGTTGAAGCGTCTGCCTTCACCAAGATGCAATCAAAGAAATGAATGCAAACAAAACCTGACTCATTGCTAGCTTTGAGGCACACCGCGTATTAAATCATTTTGCAGCACAAAAATATTATTACAGTTGACTTCAACGAATTTAGCCGGTGTCGTTATTAATCCGATTAGTTTTCATTGTCTGCTTTCCTTGTAGATGCAGCATCGTGCAATGCGAAAAGCCTCACTAGTAGTAACTCAATTTAGTGAATTGAGTACTGAGGATTTATTTCAGAAGTACCTTCCTCAATAAAGAAGGGACATAGCAGTACTACGCAATTCTTTTTTGAGGCATTCAGTAAGAGTAACAATTATACAGCATGCTACAACGGCTATTAAAGCCGCGCTTTCAGTACAAATACCGGTTAGCATTTCTGAATCGTCTTGCCTGCGGCTAGCTAGCGCTATCCTTCTATCACTCTAGTGATTTTATTCTCATGAACACACACCAAAAAGGACAAAAATAGGCAACAGTAAATTCAATTGCAACCCCGAATTCACTGCAGCCTTGCAAGGTGCCGGTACTTTGGTTAAACTAAAGAGTGTAATTGAGTCAAGTCCTACAGCTTGTATACACTATCCCAGCTTTGCTTCCGATGTTCTACTGTCTTTGACACTAAGCAAAGAGAAAAAAGTGGGAACTGGTAATGTAATTGAAGGCCATACATGCACCAAAGCTTAGCAAGGGGCAGGTTCATCGGTTATACATTACAGAGCTATGTGGTCAAGTTAACTAGCCTTTATAAAGATTAATGGCCGAAAAAATATCTTCCCAAAAGCTGATCAAGCAGAGGCTCCTGTTCGGCGCTATTCGTGCCTGAAAGCGCCAGCGAAAACCATGCCCACAGCACCTGACATTGCTGTCACTTGCCGCTGTAACAAACGTGGTGCGTGTCTTCCCCTTTAGAAAAGAACTAGGTCGCAGGCACAGCACTCGTAACGTTGCTAGTCTCAGCCGCCGCGCGCTGAACCCTGGTGACGCCCAAACCTTCTATCGAAGCTATCGACTTGTAGGTGCTGCACTAACACACACAGGTATGTCGACAGTAGCAGGAACGTAGCAGCGACGTTGAGCTCATACATTAGCACAAAAAGTCCGTATCATAAAGCTATACAGGTCCATTTGACATGAGCAGAGGGTGTCAGTCATTCAGCATTGGCGATAACACTCACCAGTGGCTCCGTGGCTCTAGAGCTCAAATCAGCTCAAACGTCAAATCGAGTCCGGACTCACATCTGCCGCTTCCTATGTCATGGCACCGGCTTGTAAGCGGCCTCGGCCATAAATTGTCGCATAGCCGCATAATCTCAACGAAGTAACACCAGTCGCAATCTGATTGATTCAGCTCGCAGCCGTTTTTGCCGCAATGCGCTTGGTAGACACTTCGCGAAGAATGAAGAGGTGGCTGACAAGCCCTATTCGGCTGGGAGAGTCCGCGCGCATCTATGCCGTAGTAAGCCTCCTGATGGCCCGTCGAACTTCAGCCTCGCAGCACTGCAAGTCTGCTCCGACCTATGGATGTTATAAATATCGCGGTTCACGATAGTTCTTTGCCGAATGTGGGCTATTCGCTCGGGCGGGGTTTTAAACTGCGTTAGCTGATTTACGCTTTTTGATTGTTGTAACTATCCGTAGGACGGACGACCTCGATTGGGCGTGTCATTTTTTTTAAATTGGCGTTTTTTAAATTTGAAGTAATAGTCTAGCGTTTATTTAAGGTTTAGCAGCAGCTTTTATTTACAAAATTCTCCTAAAAAACGCCATTTCATTGGCAATATTTACACAAAACTCATATTATTATCTCGACATTCTACTTCCGGCGTAAACGTGTAATACAAAATAATTCTATTCACCGCGTTCCGGTCATCTTTCAATCAACAAAAATTGGGATTGCATTTAAAACTACTATATGTCTTATAATAGGCAAATTTAGAAAACTGCCAAATTTTGACTATATTTTCGGCTCCTCCCCCCCCCCATAAAGGACTGCAACACAAGCAACGACGGGATTAGCGTGATTCTGTCCCGGTTTACGGATGGCGATGAACAAGTGGTGGCTTATTTCAGTGCGTTTCTAAGCGGTCTAGTGAGGAATTACTGTGTCAAGAGGAAGGCATAGTTTGTCAATGTAAACAGTCTAGGAAATTACCATCTCTACCTGTATGGGGCAAGTTTCACGACCCACATTGACCATGCTGCTCTGAATGGGATTCGCACACCAAAACATCTGGATGTAAAACTTGCTAATTGGGTTGAAAATGTAACCCTAGTATAATTACGAGATGCAGCATAGAGCTTGAATGGCCCACATGAATGCCGTCAGCTTGAATCGCAGACCTTGTGCTGTTGAGTGTAAGCATTGTGCCAGTAATAAAAGGGATCAGGGTGCTTCTGTATGCTACCCGAGCCGGATTAAAGGAGACGCAGAGGCTTTGAGGGATAAGGTGCATAAGCCGGAGGCTGACTCAGACCTTCAGCCGCATTTGGATGCGAGAAAGCAGGTTTTGCCCGGCTTTGGAGAAGGTCTCCCTCCACAGTAAAGCTACAAACTATTACTGGTCGCAATGGGACATGCTTGGACTCCATCGTGGCGTGCTGCAGCGGAAGACTAGCCTAAAAGAGGATGTGTTCGATCCGCTCAAAAATGGCTTGGCTCTGCTTTCACAAGTGCCCGCTGATGCAAATGCTCTTATTTCTCCTCAAAGCATTGCTCGCGGTTTTGGCTACGGTTGTACGGTGTAGCGCGGGGCATCACCCGTCATGAACTTGAAATGGTTCTACACATGTCTATTCGTGCAGCTGATGATTCTGTTGCATGGCTGCGAACGTTGTTCTAGAGCCTCAGTGCCAAGTGACAGCCCCAGCCGTAGGAGTTCAACAGCTGCGTAAGCAGGAACCTATTTCGCTGCTGAAAGCGAGTACAGACTGTCCCTCGTGCGACTCGCAGCCAGTATTGCTTAGCTGGATTTCTCAAAAGATCCAGAAGCAGCACGAGATCAGATTAACTGGCGGGTTGCTGAGAAAACGGCAGGACTTATTAAGAACCTGGTGGCACCTGGCACCATAGTCATTGATACGTCCCTGGTCCTGGTGAATGCGACGTACTTCAATGGCCCCTGGAAGAAACCGTTCGACGCCAAGCGAACTCGGACTGCAGACTTCTAAGTAGGTAACTGCAACGCTGATACCGCACAAATGATGACCTTGTCGTCGGACTTTCTTTAAGCAGGAGACGATAAACGTTGTCTGCAGCTTCTTCTGCTGCCGTACTCGGGTGTCGACATGTTGAGCATGCTGCTGCTATTGCCTTTCCGCGATGCCCTAGGACAGCTCAGCGGAAGTTCGATGGCTTCAGCTGTGGCCAGTATGTGGTCTACGAAGATTGACATTGTTCTACCAAGGTTTTCCGTTTCGTCACTTATCGATTTAAAGAGTAAATCGAGAGCACTTGTTCTCGTGAGCCTGTTTGACAGCAGCTCTGATCTGAGTGGAATCTGCTCGTCCCAAAATAATTCTATCTATCGTCCTGCGTTCATTCAGCCATCATAGTGTTTCTGAAGAGGGTACAGAAGCAGTGGTAGCCACGGTGGTCACGCGTCAATTCTGCCGTCCTAGAAAGTTTGTCGGCCACCACCCGCTTACCTTCACTATTTGGCACGAGGAAACAATAAGTAGTGTATCTCCATGTATAACTCTACAAAACCACAAAGACTAGGTGGGTGTTAAGCTGGAGAGTGGCTTATCGTGCACTCACAGCCTAAGCGGTGTTGGCCTTATTCTTTGGTCTGGTATGTGACCCAAAGAAGCCGGCTGACAAACAGGAAAAATCACCGCGCGTGAAATCGAGCCCAGATAATACGCTAGATTTTGTTAAAGCATTGCAGTTATCCCTGACACCGGTCAGAAATTGAATGTAGATGATCGATTACAGCCAAGTTCAGAGAAGAGCTGTCGAGACACATTCTGGCTGCAGCTAGTCGCCTACTTATTCCAAGTAGCTGCTATATCTGCGAAAGAGCAGTGCTTTCTTGAGTTTGTATTATACTTTGCCATGCTAAAGTTCTGCATCTAAAAAACTGCAATTTTATACTCGTAGGATTAGAAATTCAATGAATTTTAGGATTAATAATTAATATTACAGTGGAAGTTACCTAGAAATGATCACTTGTAGAATGAATGAGATCATGGTTCGATCTGTCATAGCTGCTCTGTCAAATCTCCAGTTTAATTCCTTCAGATACTACATATAAAGCGCTTCCGGAAAGGTGGGTTGTTATTTAGGTTAACATTGGATACACTTTGACCGTCGTTGACGTCATGCGTTAGACGGCGCATTCAAGCTGCCGATTAAGTTGATCTACTACGAGCTGAAGCAAAGCCACGCAGTAATTACGATATTTAAAATCTTGCCAAACTGCATCATGTTAGTATGCATAGCCAAACCAACTTTTAATGGTTGTTCACCAACTACTGTACGATATCGAGCATGTACAATCATGCACGAACGACAGATAGTGCTCGCATTGGTGAGTGCGCTTTTATGAGCAGACAAGCAGACGTATAACCGAGAATTCAATAACACAGCCATGCATGTATTTCAGGAAGAATAAATAAGCAAACAAAACAAGAATGCACATTCAAAATAATACATGCAAGCTTCGTCAGCGACTGGTACACCACATATAACCAATCATTGGGTGGCGACATGCTGTAGTCGAAGTCAAGTACGAATAACTATAGGGAGAAAAGCTCTCATGTTTACATTGGCACCAGCATCTACCTATTCTTTGCACTCGGCCAATAGTCAATCTCTGAAAACACGGAAGATGAAAGATTCTCCGAATTAATGTAGCATTGAAAGAGCTCGTGTGTATATTGCATAGTATATCTCCGGAGGCATTATCTTAGTTATTGATGATGAATGTAAAGATTTACGATCATCCGAGCGCTCAATTCAAGCCACAAGAAGCACGGTCTGCCAGCCGAGAACACTGGGCCTAAAGCGAGGCAGAACTCGGACGGAAGTCTTTGTCAATACGCGGGATTTCAGTTCACGAAAAGAGCGTATCTTAACTTTTGGGTTTACTTGAGGATGTCATAATACGTAATAATTATAATTGCTTATATATGTGCTCACATTGGGCAGGTCCGAGAAAAATTGACAAGTTTGGTCAGGCAAGACGACGGGCAACTCACGCTGCTGCCGTCGACCGTAAGGCGCCTTTAAACAGTTTAACTTTCGCTTAAAATCTTACGATCTGTGTTTTTCGCTTGATTAGCACGTTCGCTAAATTGCTATCCAATTACAATTGTTATGAAAACGCAAGTTTGGGTAGCGGCACAACGCGTGCGCGCAGCTTCAGTAACAACACCGTGGTAGAAAAAGCACAACGATAGCGTGTATTTTACGGCTGATACGACCGGCGACTTACCGCCGACTCTCTAACAGGCTCACGCTCAGCACTAGGACACCGACCTGTATACCGTTGCTCCAAGAGAGCGGCTGCGGTCAGGTACAAGCTTTATATAGTAGCCAGGTCCTAAGTTAGATCATAAAAATCCCAGCGTACATAATCATTCGTTACGCTGCTCACAAGCCTTTGCTTATTGCGGCTATTTCATAAGCGGCTCAGTTCTAATTCAGTGGCAAAGCTCATTGTTCGTAATCGAGGTTCAGCTGTCGAGCTCCTAATCCACAATTGCAGGGCATTGCACACTAACACGTACAACGCGACAATTGAAATGCTAGCATTTGTTCCGTGGCCATGGCTGGCCAAACATGATTCTTCTCGCATAGTTATGACACGTAAATTCGCATGACGCTGTGCCTGTAGAAACTCAATTTTATACACTCTGGAATCCTTGGGATTCACTAACGACAGCTTTTCAGAAACGGAGGCATGCTACTTCCGGAGTCTGTGGCAATTGTCTGCTGTGTCAAATGTCCGCATCAATTCGTGCGCCCCAGCATGGCAGACAGTGATTGGTGCGGGTTTACCAGCTAGATCAGCGGATTCTCAGGTTTGCCTATCATTGCGAAGTTTTATTTACTGATATTTTTCTCGCAGGTGCTACATAGTTATGGCATATTAACTATGGTTTTCAGCTTCCAGATACCTCTGCCCGGCAATGCTACAGTTATAAAAAACAACAAGCTGGTTTGGTCCTGCGGGTAAGGTACTAGCCACGGCCAAGGTCTGGCTGAGGTCGTAGGCTCTGTAGATTAAATAGTGCTCTTCCAAATGCCTACGTACGCTGGCGCAGGCACAGCACCAACGCTGGTTCGCAGGAACGTATATTGTCGCGTACGCCTGCAGCGCTCTCCCAGACACAACTGCCCTCTGCCACGTTGGCGCTCCCTACTCCCCCGGTCCCTCCCAGCCACAACTCATCCCGTGAGTCGGCGGGAGGACAAAGCCGGCATGTGGATAAACCACAGCCGTCAGACCACAGCCGTGCACTGGCCTGTCTCTTGGCCACTACCAGTCTGCCTGCACTTGCAGTGTGCCGGCGTGCCCAGCGATCTCAGCCATGCACAGAGAACCACAAACCACATGCTCGAGCCCCGAGGCAAATGTGAAGCGAATGAATAGAGATTAAGTTCTCTTAAGGCATAATGCAAATCATATATATATATATATATATGTATAATATATATATATATATATATATATATATATATATATAATATATATATATATATATATATATATATATATATATAATAGCAACAACATATTTATATAGCGCCCTCAGAGAACTGAACACAAAGGATGACCCACAAAAATCCACCAAACGCTGTAATAAAAAGGTGCGTTTTAAACTTCTTTTTAAAAGCCCTGTCACAACGTGTTCTGTCTGGGGACGTCGTGACGTGCATTGGTAGTGAGTTCCAGGTTTTGAAAGCGTAGGAACTAAAGGCATGGTCTCCAATGTTTCGAGGTTCGTACGAGATATGGTTAAACGATTCGAGTCAGAACAGCAGGTCGTGCGATTCTTCGCCTGGTGGGAGAGAAGTTCCGATAGGTAGGTACAATAATTTGTGGCAAGCATCAGAAGCCGGAGTTCGAAAGATCTGGGTTTCACAAGCATGCTGTAAATTTTCAGCCCACATGAGCAACAATATAAGAGAGATACGAGCCAGGTTCTAAAGTAAAACTCTTGACTAAGGCCCGGACGTACGAAGCAGCCAGCAGGGGGGGGGGCGGTCGAGTCAGCAATGCCAAGGTCGTGAAGCCCTGACCGCGATACTTTAGTCGCAACCGTGTGTGGTACGTAAATGTACGATATCTGCGTTCTAAGTCACGTGTCTCCGCGAAGTGCTGTTGTTTTATCGTGCGACACTCTGGTGCGTCACTGTAGACAGTTTGATTGTAGGCCTTACAGTTAGGACAATCCTGAACCGACCTGGTACTTGCTCGTGTTTGATCCCTCGCTTACTTTAAATCACCGCCCTGGAAGTTTCGTTATTGCTCCCAGCTCGAAGAGTTTCAAACAATGCCGTCATAAAACCGTGACTTTGACATTATACCTAGGCTGTGAACATCTGTAAAGATTGCTTTTGCCTCCTGTACTCGAAGCTTTTCCCAATTGCGTTTCGGAAGCCCTGGTCGATAAAGCTGGTTATGGGAGGGAGCCCCGTTAAATCTAAAGCGAACCTGGAACGTATTCAACATAAAAATTTCCTGTAACGTATTAGCTATGGCAATCGGACTAACAGACCTGAACTAGCCTTTATTACCAGTTGTGTTTATAGTTGTGTTTCTTTCTGTGTACCTCAGGGCTCCGTACTTTGTCCTGTTCTTTTCAAGGTTTGTACTCTTCCTCTTGCCGATGTGATTGCGAAGCTCAATGTAGGCTTTCACTTCTAAGTAGATAACACTCAGGTGTACCTTTGCTTTGACCCTTCACTTCTAGCTTAATGTATTGATGACATCCACATGCGTGGGAGCAAATTTTCTTAAATTTAATGATGATAAAAAACCAACTTACTAGTTATGGGCAAACCAAATGTGGTTAAGAAATTGGAAAGGCTTACTCTCAAAATCGTCTGTCAGCATATATTCTGTTGAATATAAACAAAATCTAGGTGTCGTGTTCCAAAGTGACTTCTCATTAGACGACCATATCAGCTCCACAGTTAAGTTCACCTACTTCCAGCTGCATAACCTTGCTACAGTTCGGGCTTGTTTAGGCAGGGATACCACATCTAAATTGATCTTTGCATTTGTGACATCCCGTCTCGACTTCTGTAACTCACTTTTTGCTGGTCTACCGGCCTGTGCACGTAGGCGCTGACACCTGGTGTGAAACTGCAGCTAGGCTTGTCTGTGTTGAGCTTCACAGATGCCACATCACACCACTTCTCGCCGACCTGCACTGGCTCTCAGTCAAGCAACATAAAAACTTCAAGGTTCTGTCACTCCCTGTTAGGTGTTTTCATTCTTTGGCTCGAGCCTAACTATCAGATCTACTACCCCACCAGGCTAAGCATCTTGCCACTGGCTTTTTGGAATCTAATTGTTTACCTATACCTCGTACAAACCTCAAATCCTATGGTGACCGTGCCTTTAGTTCTTATGCTCTCAAAGCCTGGAACTCACTCCCGACTTGCTTCACGACATGCCCGGACCTGACCACATTTAAGAAGAAACTAAAAAAGCACCTATTTATCACTGCATTTAGTGGGTCCGCGATTCGACCTTTATGTGCTTTTTTGTGCTGACACTGTGCATGCTCCATTAACCGTATTGGCATGCTGACCCTGTACATGTCACCCCTAACCGTGTTATACTTGCCATTTCGCATGCTACCACTAATCATTCGATCGTGCTTTTGAGGCAAATGTAAAGCGCCTAGGAAGAGATTGGCCTCTCTGAGGGTGCTATGTCAAATGTATTATTATTATTAACCATTTGTATATAGCCAGTTTTATTTAGTGTGACCCTGCTGACATTATTGAGATCTTCGTGACTTCTGAGCCATCCAAGGGCACTATCTATGATGTACTAAATCATTCGTCTAACAAACTTACCCTGAACCCATGGCAAGATAGTAGGCTGCACAAGTCCCGAGTGGCCCAGTTTCGCACTGTGCATTGAGAAGGATAAGCTAGAGTTGGATAAATATGATTAATATAATTCATTTGTTTAGATCTTTAAGGGAACTTAATCTCTATCCAGGTGCTCAACACGTGCCACCGGACAACCTCAGCATCAAAGGTGAGCACCTTACTGATGGGCCAAACCAAGGAGTTGGCTTTGATAGTGCTTTACCAACCGGATAATATTTGATACATCCAATATTACCCCTCGAGTCCTCCTTTTATTCTTTCAGAAAGTCTGCAAACTCAAACTGTGACTCGTAACATGCTAAGGTTGGGGGGGTTGTGGTGAGTCATCCCTGTTATGGCATAACTAATTGCAGGTTTGCCATGCACACACCTAAATAAGACTAATGTTGCATAATTAAACTAGCTGTAATGGATCTCTATCGATATGTCTTAGTGCCTTGGCTGTAGGCCAGCAAGCAGGCTCTACTATGTCAGGTGGCTCTGCTTCAGCCTGCTGGGTATTTGAGTTATCTGGTATAGGTTATTAGTAATCAAGCATCGGGTTTCAGCCCATCCAGCAACATCGAGAAGGCCACTTCCCAAATGGCTGGCAAAATCGATAGTCGCATCTTCAGTAATGTTCTCGGAAAAATGTCTCACCTGCTACTTACCTTGGATCATCAAGCCTAGATGACCCTGTTGTTCTGGTACTAAATGTGTATTCTGCTATGATAGTGCATAAGACACGTTAATGATCAACTTTCTCCAGCGCCTCGGTTTCATGATTCTTAGTGAAGCAATGACTTAGCGATGTTAAAAAGTGAACTACAAAACATTCGCTATCCAAAATATTAAGAAACTATAAAATTCTGTCTGCTGCCACATTGTTTCCTGTAACTAGTGGTACTCGGTCTCCCGTGTCAATATCCCTTGAAGTTTTCAGGTCTTGTGACTCCCTGCCATCCGTCCACTCCCCGTGTTTAGTGGGTGCGACAAAAATCATATGTTTGGTATACTTTTTGGTATATTAATACATTTCTGCTGCACCAGCAGACTTGCTAATCTCTTTCTAATCTTTAAACATGTGTGATGCCTATACGTGTGTGCATAAATGCTTGCGTGTATACGATTATGCATGTGAATGTGTGTGTGCTTATGTGTGTGTGTGTGTGTGTGTGTGTGTGTGTGTGTGTGTGTGTGTGAGTGTGTGTGTGTGTGTGTGTGTGTGTGCAAATGTGTGTGTGCGCGAGCATGCTGTGTGTGTGTGTGTGTGTGTTCGTATGTGCAGCATGCTTATATGGGTGGATATGGGTGTTGTGTAGTTGTGCTCGCCCATGGATAACTGCACGAGCTTTTAAAATCATACACCTGTCAGATTTTAGAGTTGATCACCCCTCAGTATCAAATCTGTTGTGTGTATCTTCTTTTTAATGCTGACCTGAAAACCAGCTGATTCAACAGCCTCTTTTGTGTAGAGACAGACAGAAGAGCCTTTACGGCTATCACTACAGCTTGCAGCGGCGGTAAAGAATTACCCACCGCAGGATTCGAACCCACAACCTCGGTACTAGGTCATGAAAAGAAACTGCCTTACCTAGTATGCCATCATGGCTCACCTAGGTAGAGACTCTGCTAGTTCTGATGAATGTTTTATCAGTTTTTGATACTGTTGATCAGTTAGTCCTGAAGCACTCGTCATCTTGTTTGGGCATCTGTCATACCGCTTTGCAATGGTTTAGGGCGTAACTTGCAAGGAGATTGCAGAGCACTGATGTCAATAGACAACAGTCATCAAAGAGCCTCCAAAAGTGCAGTGTACCTCAGTGATCTATGCTTGGCCCTGTCTCCTTTTCACAATTTATACTATCTCTCATGCCGATGATATCTTCAAACACATTTTATACTTTTATTTGTCTGCAGATTACATAGCAGTTACATTTAAAAAAGATCGAGGAGCCACCTGTTCGGCACAGCATTTGCTCGGTCTATTTAAATTGTTCTTTCTGTGCTTATGCATGCTGACACTGTGCATGTTATCAGAAACCAGTTTGCATGCTACCTTTACAGCAAATTTAATGCGACAAGAATTTAGTTCTCTTTGTATGTTATACAAATGCCCTAGAATTATTTGTATCATAGTTATTATTCTAACATATTTCCATAGACATAGCTTTCCATATATACTCACACTCAGTTGCTGGTAAACGTTCTACCCTATATTCCCTTTTTACTAGTGGCATGCACCATGGCAGCACTGCAAATTTTGGCTGCTGCCCCTAGGTGTTAGCGTCTTACCCTTAGGTACAGACCCAGGGGCTATAATCAAGGGACTCCTTGGAGATTGTCGAGGGTTTCACTGGACCTTCATACAGAGCGGTGCTAACTAGTTAATTCTCTCACATGTGGCAAGGAAAGGGGGTGGAGAAGAGGATTTTTAAGTGGATCTTGAAAGGCCCATGTTTGTTGTCTACACGTTTAACAATACAGCTGAAGTGTTTAAGTTTTGGCTGGACAAAAAAGTCACATTCCAACTGCCCATGGACCTTAGCCCAGTGAGTAAGGTGCTCACTCTTCACGACCCGGGTCGTGGGTTTGAGTCCTGCAGTGGTCCGTTATTTATTGACCACTGGAAGGGGTGGTGATATATAAAAAAATATAATTCATTTGTATAGCGCCCCAAGAGAACGAAATCTCTACTCAGGCTCTTCACATATGCGTCAGGGCTCTAGCCCACGACCTTAGCTAGACCTTAGTCGGGGCGAGCACCTTAACCGCTGGACCAACCCAGCTCGGCGTGATTGCCTTGAAGGCTCTTCTTCCACTATATAAATGAGTGTTAAATCAGTTGCTTGTCTCAGTCCTCAGCTGTGGTGCCACTGTTGTTAATGTAGCTTCAGGTAAGGATGCTCGATCTGCAGTATTTGCATTATCTTATGCAAGAGCCCTGTCACTCACGACCACCTTACTTAAACGTATCAGGTATGCCCGTGAACGTTAGTAACACTGCATTGTGTAGTGCTTCAAAGAGTCGCCCCCCCCCAAAATGGATTGCTCTATAGTGACAAGCTGTTTAGTTGCGTCCCAGGGTTGTTCTCTGTTTGCTGTATACAGTATGCAAAGGCATTATGCTGACCATTTCGTCTTAGTACCCGGCACTAATGTGATCTCTTCTGAGCTCAGTTTTTTGGTTAGACCAGTCACTAATTTCCTCTGCTGTTGCGTTGTAAGTTGGTGGCCGAAAGTGACTGCAGAAGCAGCTTTTCGTGAGGCTAACGAATGATGATGGCCTTCGACTCCTTCGACACCTCTCAGCTCGGGCTCGTGCTCCTATCCCAGCTGCCAGCCAGCGAAAATGCCGTTTTGTCACCGATGAGCTTGGCCACGGTGATGGCCCTGCTTTTCTGCGGCGCTCGCAATGCCACTCGCTCGGAGATGGCCAGCAGGCTGCACCTGTCCGATGACGCCGTGAATGGGCTAGCAGCAGCCTTGCGTCAGGTGCTGGCCAGTGGCTCGAGCGACCTGGCTCGGCTTCGCTGCTCGACGGCGATATACACGGCTGCCGACTACCCGGTGGATCCAAGCTACACTGAGGACATTGCCCGGCGGCTCTTCTCCTCCAACGTGATCAGTGTAGATTTCTCAGGCAACCCGGAGGCAGAGCGGCAGCGGATCAATGCCTGGATTGCCGAGGAGACCGCCAAGCTCATTCGCGACCTGCTGCCACCTGGCTCTGTCAGCAGCTTGACGGTCGCCGTGGTGGCCAATGCTGTGCACTTCAAAGGCCTGTGGCTGGAGCCGTTCGATTCGCGGCAGACCGGCATCGGCGAGTTCCAAGTCAGCGACAGTCGCCTGGTCAGCGCCCAGATGATGCATCTGTCGGCCAGGCTGCCATACGGGCTCAGCGAAGAGCACAAGCTGCAGCTGCTGCGTTTGCCCTACGCTGGTGGCGATGGCGGCTTGAGCATGCTGCTGATGCTGCCAATGGAGGGCATTTCTCTAGATGCTGCTCTCGGCAGGCTGGCGATTGGTGAAGGTCCCGGCCTGGCTGCCTTGGTGGCTGACATGTCACCCATGAAGGCTGACGTCCGGCTGCCTCGCTTCTCGCTATCGGCAACCGTAGATGTGAAGAGGGTGCTGATGGCATTGGGCGTCGGAAGCTTGTTTTCTGACAGTGCAGATCTCACGGGGATGTGCCCTGGCCGCGATGTGTACATATCGTCCTTTGTTCATCGTGCAATGTTGGAGGTTAACGAAGAGGGTACAGAGGCTGCTGCAGCCACGGTGGCTGTCATCACTAAGCGGTCCTTGCCAATAATTCAGCGTTTCTTCTGTGACCGGCCATTTGCATTTGCCATTTGGCACGAGCCAACCGCATCGGCCATATTTTTGGGTAAGGTGCTCGATCCCACTGTGTCTGTAGACGAAGCCAGTGTTCAGAAGGCATCTGTCGATAGGGTGGAACTCTAGTGGATCTTGGAAAAATAAGCTGTTTGTAGTGCACGGCAGTGTATGACACTCCTCCCATTGTGTCTGTAGACGAAGCCGGTGTTCAGAAGGCATCTGTTGATAGGGTGGAACTCTAGCGGATCTGGGAAATAAGCTGTTTGTAGTGCACGGCAGTGTATAGCACTCGTCAAGCGATAGACGATGCCCATAAGTAGTTTGCATCTACAGGTTGACAGAATGTTTGCAGCATCCAGCATAACATGAGCATCAGCTACCACTAATAGTTATTCGGAAGTCATTTAAGCCAAGATATTCTTAAGTCATGTGGCAGCTAGTCTGCTATAGCGGTTAATAAAGGAATGCTTGCAGTTGATGTGTCTGTTGAATCTCAGCCAGGCCTGGCTAGCACTCTGCAGAGCCTCCTACTGTGTGTATACATAGGCTGGTCATGCTTGTGCAAGCTTAGCTGCTCACTGTGGTTAGAGCTACTTGTCGCCTAGCTGCTCAGTTGCTCAGTGCTTTGGCTGTTGCCTTTTCACTACCCTGGGTTTTCCTTGCTTATGTAAGTTCTGTACCATGGCTCTTCACTGCCTCTATTGCCAGCATCTTCACGGTGGAGGGACTACTCCTCTATGCATGGTAGTCTTCTCATGCTTAGCTTATGAGTGATGCAGATCACAACCCAACCTGTGACGAACATCAGCCGATGATGTACTTTTCTGACATCTGCTAACATTTAGCTTATCGCAAGCCTGCTGCAGACTCTTTTGTAGGACAAATAGCATGGTGCCAGTGCAAGCAGCTGTAAGCTAGCACCCCATGCATAGGCTGCTCCACCCAACACTTGACCAGCTACTTCCTGTTGATGGCACAACTTAGAAGTCATTTGTTTTGGAGTTTCTTAGCTGAGTTGCACATGCTGGATTGTGCATTATATCTTGATTGGATGTCGTAACAGTTGATAGTTATTCGGCTGCTTGCTGCTCCATTCTTATCCTAGCTGTTGGGCATGCTCCTGTTGACTGGCTCGTTCTGGAATCCAGGAAATCTTAAAGCACCACGCCTAGACCCGGAAAGGCCCAGTTGACATAGGATTTGTCAGCTGCCACCTTAAGCCAAGATTAAAGCTGTTTAATTCACCTGACGAGGTTTTGAATGTTAGTGCTGTTGGTCAAACATCCGAAAGCCTTGATTTTGCCCTATTGTTTAGTCTATTTGGAGTATTCTTGTAGGATGTGGTTCAGCTCTGATTAAGGTCAGATGACCCGATGTGAATGTGAGAATTTAAGCTTGCCTGCAGACTCAGATTCTGCGACTCCTTAAACTGGTAGAATTCGTGATCGGTGCCTCAGGCTTGGACTGCGGTTTGTCTATGATATAAATCAACTAAATCTGTCTCGGCGAATAATGTCCGAGAAGCCGACTGACAGTATGGCATATATGTTATACTAGGTTTTTGGCCTGACAAGTACGACATCGAAAATTGGACTCCCAAAGTCGTTGTGTTTCTGCTTTTTCCACAATCTTTCCTGCACGTTATTGCTTTGCAGAAAGACAGTCTTTCAGCCTATGAAGCACACTGCTCAGCAGCCTGTTTTGGCCTCTCTCTCTTTTCTCTGGAACTTTGTAGCTGGGGCAACTGGCGAGCGGTTTCAGCTTTGTGAATTCGTCTCTGCTTCAGCTTCTTCCTCAGTCTCTCAGGCACGTTGCTGCTGGCTGCAAGGTCTTTTTCATCTTCTGGAGCACACAGTTTAGCAGCCTCTTCTGACGTCTGTCTGGCTTGTCGTTGCTTGCCAGAATGCCTTTTCCTTTGAGGTGCTTTTCTTTCAGGACCTTGAATGATATTCATTGAAAATGTTTGCTGGCTGCGACTTTTAAGTCTACCATTAATTTGCAGCTATGTCACGAAACTGGTAAACACAAAGCACAACAGCATAAGTGTAAAACTCACTTTATACAAAACTGGCCATCTTTTCAATATGCAGTGGTACCTCGGCTTACAGGTGTCTCGATACACGAGTGCTTCTAGATGCGAGCTGTCTCTCGGCCGAATTTTTTTGATATGTGTATCGAGCTAAAATTCGGGTTATGCGCCAGCTTCAGATAATAATAATAATAATTCACTTGATAAAGCGCCCTCAGAGAACTCAATCTCTCTCTAGGCGCTTTACATTTGCTGTAAAGTGAAATGTAATTGAATGGTAAGTAAAATCATGCTTGAAAAACAAACGAGACGAATAATATGGTTAGGGGTGACATGCACAGGGTCAGCATGCAAATGTGGTTAGTGGCAGCATGCACAGTGTCAGCACACATAAGCACATCAAAGGCGAATCACAGGGACCCACTAAATGCTGTCCTA
Organism: Cristatella mucedo; assembly: GCA_009760855.2. Lineage (NCBI taxonomy): Eukaryota > Metazoa > Bryozoa > Phylactolaemata > Cristatellidae > Cristatella > Cristatella mucedo. Next base: position 3,762,571 of record WPIO01000012.1, read on the forward strand.
AATAGGTGTGTCTTTAGGTTCCTTTTAAATGTGGTCAGGTCAGGGGATGTTTTGACGCAGGTCGGGAGAGAGTTCCAGGCTTTGGGAGTATATGAACTAAATGCACGGTCTCCAAAGGATTTAAGGTTTGCATGAGGTATTTCTAGACTGTTGGATTCCGAGAAGCAGGTGGTACGATGCTTGGCCTGATGGGGTAGTATATCTGACAGATAGGCTGGAGCCATAGAATGAAGGGACCTAAAAGTGAGCGACAAAACCTTGAAGTCAATCCGTTGCTTGACTGGTAGCCAGTGCAGGTCGGCGAGAAGTGGAGTAATGTGGCAACTGCGACGCTCACGACAGACAAGCCTAGCTGCAGAATTTTGCACAAGCTGCAATCGCCTGATCGCACATGTTGGTAGGCCAGTAAGTAGTGAGTTGCAGAAGTCGAGACGGGATGTCACGAATGCATGAACTAACTTGGACGTGGTATCTTTATCTAAACAAGCCCGAATTTTAGCAATGTTATGAAGCTGAAAATAGGCGGATTTGACTGTGGAGCTGATATGGTCGTCTAACGAGAGGTCGCTTTGGAATATGACACCTAGATTCCGAGCTGATTCGACAGGAGATATGCTGGCACAGCCAATTTTGAGAGTCAGCCTTTCCAATCTCTGGATCACACTGGGTTTGCCCATAACTAGTAAGTTAGTTTTTTATCATCGTTAAGTTTTAGAAAATTTGCTGCCATCCATGTGCGGATGTCATCAATGCATGCAGCTATTGAGTTGAGAGAATTTGAGGTGCTCGAAGGCTGGGAGGGATCAAAGCAAAGGTACAACTGAGTGTCATCCGCATAGAAGTGAAAGCCTAGATTGTGCTTGGCAGATACTCCACAGCTAGTTCTGCAGCGAAGGTCAAGCTGTTTGCGGTTACTCAGGCCAATAAGGGTAGGGCAGCGAACAACGTTCCGTTGTAACAAGCTGTCACACGACCCGGATGTGACGCCAAGCTCAGGCCTGTTGGTTTGTTCCCAAACGGACTCGAGTGAGCCATCGTGGTGCTTGGATGCACAAGATCGCTTGACTCCTGCGGTAAATCTGTCTACTGAAGGAACATCTAAGTGCGTAATATACTCTATTTAGGTAATATCATCACGTGAAAGTTCATCGCATAACTTTTAACGAACGGTACGTCTGTGTAATGGCCCAGCCAATAAACTGAAAGCAAGGAAAGCCCGACAAAAACTGCAAAAATCAGTGCATAAGACTTGGATATTGATTTTAGCCTTTCTCCTTTAACTCTAGTAGCATGTTCGCCTTTTGTTCGGCAAGTTGCTCCTGTATATTAGTTTATTAGAAGACATTTTTTTAAACAATATTCGTTATTTATAAGTACATTTTTTAATTTGAAAACGTTGACAAAAATCGCAGTGTTTTTTGGGGGGTCCGGAGCGGATTAATGCCATATCAATTCATTTCATTTCGGAAAATTTATTTGACCTACGAGTAATTTGAGTTACGAGCTCCGGCGTGGAACGAATCAAACCTGCAAGCCGAGGCCCCTTATTCATCCCATTCAACAATTTTTTATGTTTATCATTGCTGTATTCTCGCTGCATCAATTATCAATTCACCCCAAAGATTCTGTGTCAAATGTTACGTCAGGATGGACATACATACTAAATAACACTTACTATAGGGGCTGATAAACCTGCTTGCTTTCCAGAATAACAAGTTTTATTTTTACTTGTACTCACTAAGGCTTTGAAGCATGACTAACGATTCCGGAAAACAGCTCATATGCACACAGGTTCAATGATTACTGCACCTACGTAATAATAAGTCTTAGTACTTTCTTGCTGCTTGATCCAGACTCAGAGGCTTGGCAGGGCACTGGCTGACCACTCACTCAGGACATAACTAATCTTCACTTCTGGTGCCACAGGTGATGACAGCAGGATGGCTTGAGACAAACCTGAAATACTGAACTTGTGCCCCTAAACCTCCTCTTTAGATAAAAATAGGCTTCCAGCGTAAGATTCACAATTCCAAGTAACGACGATAGGCATGCACGATCGTACCTAATATTAAGATCTTTTTCCTCTATGCGAGAATATCTGCCTCGAATTTGCTGCTCAGTCCCCCTTCAGACCTAGTATCTTAGGTAGACTGTTAAAACGCCACACTAGCTGACATGATCGACGAGTTTGCAACCTCTTACTAAGCTCACTGTGTGCCCTCGCCCAGATGGCCTATGGTTTACCACAGACATTAAACTAGCAAGGTCTACTAAGCGAAAGCTTGAAGAAGCACACAAAAGATCTGGACTGACTGTCCATCGACAGGCATTCGAAGACTGCTGTAGGTCGTACCAATCGATCCTAGCAAAGGCCAAGTCTAGCTTTTGTAAGAACATTTTTGAATCAGAGATGCACAATCCAAACATGTTGATGTCGACGATCAACCATCACATCAACCGCTACCAGGTTAGCTCCTTACCTGATGATCCATGTGATGATCAAGCTGATCGCTTCTCTAGCTTCTTTGTACAGAAGATAGACAATATTAGGGAGTCCATCCCGAAGATAGTAGCATCCCCCATGGAATCGTGCCCCTCAATTGCATGCAGCACTGCAATGTCTGCATACAAGATCACTAGTGACCTCATCCTGAAGTTCAATCTATCCTAGCAAAAGCCAGGTGCAGCTTATATGAAAACTTATTCAAATCCCAACGCTCAATCCGTGAGTGCTGATATCGATCATCAACAACCATCTCATTTAACTCTCCCAGGTTAACACCTTATCCAGTGATACTTGCAGTGATCTTGCAGAGCACTTCTCCACTTTCTTTGTCTGCAAGGTAGACAAGGTCAGAGAGTCCATACCTAAGGTAAAACACCCACTCTGGACTCATCTCGATTCTTATGACCTCATCTTGGATTTTTTCCTCCCAGTCAAAGAAGATTACCAGCCGATTACACCCTATACCCACTGGTTTCCGCCCGATGCTGTTTGATCCCGGCAGGTATGTCCAAGGACAGGTACGTCGAAGGACATGTGTGCTTTGTAGGCTTCGACGATCTCAAAAATGCTTTTGCTGAGTACTTCTTAGCTCTTGTCAGGATAAATTGCTCACGCTAATAGCAAGATTTATCTGTTGGGTAATCTCCGTATGCATTGTCAATTAAATATAGCTATTCATTGTTGTTATGCCCTGTAATAATTTGTTCCTTTCATTCACCTGCACCACTACGAAGATATGGACACTACTCGATAGTTTTATACACGCTTAAATCTCCCTAATTCGGGTGGCGTCACAGGGAATGCTATTTATAAGAACTTGAACTCCTCGAAGTGTCTGTTAGCGAAACCAGAGAATTTCATAATCATTTCCTAAGCATGGAAGCGACGTTTTGTCTAACGGTAGCCATCTTCTATTTGTTTAATATTACGCCAAAGGATTAGGAAAAGACAATTAGTAACCAATGACAAAAGACGAATGGCATATGCTACCTAGAGTTATGACTGTTGAGATATTATTCGCGGTTCCTGAATTATAGGGGTTTCGTGGTAGCACTCGATTTAGCTGTTGTGTTGGATACTTGTTGAAAACTCTTAGCGGGTCGTCCTGCGTTTGTTTCATTAATTGTGATAATGCGGGTGAATATTGTATCTGAATGTTGGATTTCCGGATTCTTGCAGGTGATGCTGCATACTAGAAATGTAAAGCGCCTAGAAAGAGATTGAGTTCTATGTGGCGCTTTATCGAGTGTATTATTATTATCATTATTATGACTGACAGCAGTGCAGTGAGCACAAACGCTTAGCCATCCTCCTTCTCTGCCGAACTGGAGAATTCAGAGAATACACTGCCAATCATTCCCAAATTGTGAAGCCTTGATAAACTATAAATAACCAAAGAAATTGACCAACAGCATTGTTCTGACCTTAAACGAATTGTGTAGATATGGTCGTGCAAAGGACTTCACGAATTAATACAGACGGCCTAGCAGCATAGAACAGCATTTGGACGTACTAGTCTTGAGAACTAGGATACTCTGAAGGCAGAGGTAAAACGATGTCCGAATTAAGATTAGGAGTATCATTCGTAATTTTCACAGCTAACCAGCAGCCTTTTGAGAATAATTCGAGAACAGCTTGGAGGCAGGAGCTTAGTTTCGATCATGACAGCGGCTGAATTAAAGTTAGCACTGCTAATCTGGAAAATGTCAAGCGCAATAAGGTGGCTGCTGTAGAGCAGGTGCAGGCCACAGCTCAAGATCCGTCTGGTGAAAACTGATATGCGGCTTGAGAAGCAAGAGTTTATGATTTTACGCGAGAGCTTGGAAATGATTGCTAGTAACTCGGCAGTTAGCTTAGCCTCGACTGAAGATCAAGGAGGGAAGGAGCGAAAAAACGAACAAAGCTGTCGTTCTCCCTTGACTGGTTATAGGGACTGATTAGCTCGAGACTGCTACAACACGCTTCGAGACTGTTGCTATGCAAACTGTTGAGGTCACAGGCTGCTGCTGAAACTGGACAATGTGCACGAGCTCTCTATGAGCCTACTGCTGCAAGTGTATGTGCTAAAGTAACGTGATAGGTGCGTCGTTACGTGCCCGAGGAGTACTCTCGTTTGTGTGAAGATTTGCAGTGCACTGTGATTGTCACGTGCAGTGCACTGTTATGGTCAAGCCCCGAATGTCACTGCTTCACGATGTCGGGTTAGACTGCTAATCAATCTCGAGAATTCTTCGTTTTCACGGCGGCTCATTGTCGCGTTTTTGTCTACTTGTGGAAGCTCCTTATTCTGCTTATCTATGCTAATCATGATTATGTACGTAGACTCTTCAAAGATTATTCAGTTGTCTTTGAAACTCAGTGAATGCAATGCCGTCATCTGTTTGCACGCGGTAGTCCGAAACTTCGGCCGCCCGAAATCGTTGTATCTGAGCTTGGAGGCCAGCAACCATTCTTTGCTGTCGAGCAGAGTTTTCTACACTGTAGATATAGATTCGCTACACTACGCTATGGGTGCTCTCCATTGCTGCCATATTCTGTTACCGTTGGCCACATGTGCATATAGTCGCTGCAGTTATAAGTAGCAATCCGATACAAGGTTACGGGGTCGCATCCGCAATTTATCGGTCGTCGGCTAGGACAAGCGCCGTTACACGGGCTCCGTTTTCGCCCTAGCAACGCTTAGTGCAGACGTCGCTGCACCAACTGTGTAACAATGCAGCAAGAGTCGCCAGCTTACAAGGCTATCGGGGCTCATTTTCGCCTCGGGGAGCTAAGATGGGGAAACCCCTTTCTTTGAATGTGGGAATCCCCAGTGGGACTGCTTGCTCGTAGACTAGGCGGTGCTTCCCTCTTTGGGTTGGGGGGGGGGTTTCCCTTCGCCATTGAATACCTTTCCGCCACCATCCGACATCGGAGTGCCGCTGCTGACTTCGTAGTCCGAAAGGTCTAAGAGTATGACCGTCGCAAAGAGTTTCCCACCGCTCATGGAAGCTGAATATTCGGGTCCCCTCTCGGAGAAAGTGAGCGGGTCGTATCGGAGCGAGCGGCTGATCAAACCTCTGACAGTTATCGGATGCATCGTCACTCTCGCCTGTCTCGCGTCGACAGCGGCCAACATATATTTCTACACGATGAAGAGCCAGATGCAATCGAGCACTCCGCCCTCATGTTTTCAGTGCGCCGAGGTCGACGGCTACCCAGTCGACTGGGCGAAGGTCCGCGTGAAAGACGACATCTGCTGCATGGAGCAAAGCGACTTCCTGCGACTCGTCGAAAAGGTAAGCTTGTTTGGACTTGGGCAAGTTTGAGACGCTTAGCCGAATCAGGACAGTAAAAGACATAACTAGGTTAGCAGTAGCAGTAAAGGGCAGCTAGAAAAGGAAATGGGGAAATTGTTGTCACTTTTCACAGGAGTTGTATGAACTCCATAATGTTGGGAAAGGACATGTAGAGCAAAAATGGATCGAAGTCTTTTGCTGAAAAAATGGTCCATCTAGTTCACTGTTCCAAGAGGGCGCGAGGGTGCAGAAAGGCTGAACCTGCTGTGGCAGTTCATTCAGTAGTTGCTGCTCGGTACCCAATTGCAATCAAATCATACATATGGATTCAGGCAGTGCACCAGGGTTCACCTCGAGCTCATACATGTGGAAATTTAAAGCCAAATATTTCAGTTCTGTTTTGAGTGAAAATCAGGGGTCTCTGTAGCTGAAGCAGCAGTGCATCGGACCGGTAATCCGGAGTTTCAGGATCAATTCCTCTTCGAAATGAAATGTATTCTTGATACTCAGTCGCCAAGCAAATGGTCTTCAGTTGTTCTGTATTTAAAAAAACTTACTGTATGAGCAAGGCCATGGCCGGTCTTGCATTTGTCTCCTATACTGAATGCTTATTGGCCATTACTCTATACACACATTTAGCATAGAAAGAGTATTGCAAAATTCAAAGGATTTGAATGCCAACCCAGAGCTACCTTCAGGAATAAATAGTTTCTTATTTACATTTAGCAACCAGCAAACAGATGGATTGCAATAACTGTGAGAATGCACAGGCTGTACTATTATTTTTATCAAGAGATTGCAATTAGTGCCCTCAAATCCTTGAGCATAAGCATTTATGATGGCCGGCTATGGCAGCAGTATCTAGATCTGTCTCTTCACAAAGCCACAAAGACTACATGTGTTACGCAAAAGATTTTTCTATAGCTCTCTCAAAGCCTAAGCAGCTTTCGGTACATATATGGTAGCCAGTTGACTTCATCTCACGAAACACAGAGAAAGTGGGGAGCATAGCTGAGTCAGGAAAGGAATCAAGATGGGGATCTTTGTACCTGTAATCGAATGAGCCAAGTCTGGGAACATGTGCACTGATGCTATGCATGCTGTCGCTAACCATATTGAGACATTTTCCTTATAGCAAATGGTAGGTGCCTAGAAAGAGATTTAGTTCCCTTATGGTGCTATACTAATGTCTTAACATTATCATTAGTCCTATTACTCCTATCACTGTGGAGGAATTCAGATTTATTGTTGAAAAACTTTGATCGACATTCATGAACTAGTTTCTTCAAGAGTAGAGTTTAGATTTCTAAATAACTGTAACCGGTATTTCCAAAGCTGCTACTGCTTTCGGCTCACTCCTGAGCAGCAAAGTTAAGATGTCTTGTTAGTTGCCATGCCAACTGCTCACTCAGCTACACCCATTCCACCATTACCACTGCAGCAGCTGCTGCTGCGACTGCCACTGCATATTTGGAAGTACTTCCACGTGGTCGGTCTCCTAACTCCCCAGTATTTTAGTGACAGGTTGTGGATGAGACTTTTACAATGTGCACTCGCCCTCTAGTGCTGCTACTAAGAAAATCTGTGTATTAGTGCTGCTGCTGCTATACTGGCCTGCCTCTAGTGTTTAACGTTTTTTTCTGACGTTTTTGTCAAGCCCTAGTTCAGTGTTGTCGTTGGCCCACGGTTCCTGAGAACCCAGACCTAATGCTTGGCTAATGCTGTGCTGCTGTTGCCGTGTGTGTGTGTGTGTGTGTGTGTGTGTGTGTGCGCGCACGTGCGTGCTTGATGCCAGTACAATGCTGCTGCTGCTCCCACCAGCCTCCATGGGCTCTACCTCAGCTGCTACCGGCAGTGATGGATCGACAGCTTTGTCAGTGAATACCCATGCTTCCACTCCAAGTGTGTATTTTAAATAACTAACCACCCTAAAATGAGCTGCTATCCACAGTGATTGGTCGGCAGCTTTATAGCCGAATTATTTCACTTATGTGCCATTTTTTCAAACCCTTGCCAAAATGAGTCGCATGTCTGAGTTGTTGTTTGATTCTGTTTTATCAGGTATCGCTGAATGCTGCCAAGTCCGAGCTAGCCAGTGGTAAGCAACTAGCACCCCTTCATCCTCGTCCCAGCTTCCTGTTCACTGGCATTGCGGCACCTTGAGCTTCTCATTGGTCTGCCTGCCTGCCTGATATCGCCGGCACTTTGCTCCATCTAGCAGCTCCATTGTCGTGTCGTTTAGCTCTGCCTGCAATGCCGATCGGATCCAGTGGCAGAGGCTCCTCGAAGCTTCGACCATCGGCACACCTTGGCCTGGGGCCTCAGCCACCCTGGACATCCAAGCAGACCGAAGGCAAGCTTGATGCTGCCTTGACAGCTTCAATGTTGCCAACGAGCCGGCCAGCCAGATGGCCTGCCTGCATGCATTACCTACCTATTTGCTGGCTCGCCATTTAGGTGGCTTTGACCCATTTTTGCTCGGTTATGGGTGGTCGAACTTTACTATATTCGCCCAATCTGCTCCTAGCGCCGGCAGTAGCATGGCACCGGTCTGAGACCGGCGGTTCACTGTTCAAGCGTGCAACCGTTGTCTACTGACTCAAACTTGTGAAGACTTGCTCGAACTAGGAAAAAGCAACAATGTGTCGTATAGCTTGGTGCTGAGCACGGCAGGCTACCTGCAGACCCTTGGGGTTGTACTAGGAGTACTTTAGCAGCTTTAGTCCATTCTACCTATTGCTGGTCCTGTTAAAGATACAGACGAAGCAGACCCTTTAAATTCTTATATCCAAAAATCTAACCTAGCAAGTATGCTCCAGCCAGATTTTAGAGCAAAGAATCTTAGTAATAGGTCGTTTCTATAAAGCCCCAGAGGGAAAGGAATCTCGATCCTGGTGCTTTTTCAGCTGGCTGAAAGAGAATCAATAAGCCCAGTACGCACAAGCATGCCAGAAGACATTCAAGGCTATGAGTTAGCAGGACCCCTGGTTAGTAACATGCTCTGAATCATACACAGCTAAGCACGCAAAGCTCACGCGAGCAAAAGAGACAACTTCACAGGGGCAAATGGAAAGCTAAGCTTAACGAATGAGTCTTTATCTGAGAACTTAAATGATAATGCTTAGTTATTGCAGGTATAGACCGAAGCCGAAAGCAAGTTACACACTTTCGGTGTGTACGAGCTCGAGGTTCAATCACCCGAAGATTTCACTTTAGTGCAAGGGTGGCGAGACACTAGAATCCGAGGAGTGGATGGTGTAAGAGCACACTGAAAAGAGCAAGGAGGTCGGATAAGTAGGCTAGCTCAAGTGAGTGAAGGAACCAAGTGGCCAGAGAGAAGATCTTCAAGTCCATTCAATTCTTGATGGGAACCCAGTGAAGCTCAGACAGAAGTGGTGTTTGGCAGCCATGCCGTTGACGACAGACCAGCCGAAATGCTGAGTTTCACATTGGTTGCAAGCAACCAGGAGCAACCAGAAGCAATAAGAACCTGCCTCTGTCATTTATTTAAACGGGATGCGATATGTGCTCACGAGCAAAACAGCTCTAGGGGCACCGAGGACCGACCTCATCAGATAAGGCTGTCTCGTGGATGTGTTAAAGGTTCACTTAAAACCCCTACTTGTATTGCCCCCTTGTAATATGCCCTGTCCGTACTCAGGTCAGCCTGTCGACAATTAAAACAAAAAAGGCAAAGGTTAGCTGATCAAAAAGTCTCATTTGTATAGCAGCAGGAGACCCTTAAATAGTAAATTAATATTGGCTAATTTAACAGCATCCTTTGTATAGCAGCAGAAGAGCCTTAACGGCTATCACGACTGCTTGCAGTTAGCAATAAAGGATCTCACACTGCAGGATTCGAACCCATGATCTCGGTAGTGAAGTGTAAGCACCTTAACTCCTGCACCGTCACGGCCTTAGTGGCTATTACCCTGCTTGCAGTTGGCAATACAGGATTGCCTGCTGCATGACTCTAACCCATATTGTATCGTGAGTTGGGAGCACCTTACCCATCATCCAGGATAAGGGCAAGTGACAACCAGTCCTGTCACCTGCACGATGTCACACAGTGCTTATCGTTGCCACAAAGAGTGCTTCCTGAGCAATCGAGCAACTTCCGAATGAGATGCGGTGATGGAGGACAGATGGCAATACAAAGTGCGACAAAGGTCGTATTCAAAACATCTAAGCCAAAAATTGTTATTGGATTATTTATCCTCATTAGTACTGCAGTAGTCAGTAGCAATACACGTAGGCCTATTGCTTGGGAGGAGTTGAGCATTGGCATTTCTTTTTTGCTGGCTTTCGGACCGCTTGTGCAAAGTCAAAACTCCGAAAGGCTAGGTGTGCTTTCTGTGGGCACATGTGAGTGCATTTAATTTGCTCAGCAAAGATATTTGAAAAGAAAATTTCAGGCGGTCCGTGTTCTCATAAGTTCTTTGCTGGCATCCCCGACCAGCACTTTAGAACCTGCAAAGCCCTATACTCAAAACTGGCATGCACATTCATTTACGCGATACATCTGACTTGGTTCGCGCACGTGGGTGAACATTTAAAGCAGATGCTGTATTTAAAGGCCTGTTCAACAACGATGTAAGTCTAGTCTCTGTAACTAATTGATATGAGCGCTGGATCAGTAACCCAGTCATTGCAGGATCAGTCTCTGCTATAGGCAAAAATTCTTTCGTTATTATACAGTTCCCCAAAGGTCTGCTGCTGTCGTGAATCGCAAAGAATCTTGCTGTGATAGATTATCGTTCCGGCGAAGACATCATTAGGGTGCAAAGTTTAGAAGCACAATTTTGTAGAGCAAGGCCCTGGGAGAAGTAGCAAAGTTTAATTCTGGCACTGTTTGCATTTCTCCTCTGTCCGATCAGGTCGAAGCCCCTTGGAAATAGCAGTGACTTGGCACCCAGCCTTTCCCTTCCACGGGTCCTATCAGGGACAAGCTCGTGCTGCATCGCTCAGTCCCCCCACCTTTATCGCACACTCCTACTTACTGATTTGTAAGGCATGCTCGTTCTCACTTTTTTGCTGTCTTCCGAACTGCACCGCACTGCTAGCCCTGGCGGTACCATTTGCAAGAACTGAGTTTGAACTTTGGCTTTCAGCCGACAGTTGCAGTGGCTCAGGCAGCACCAGCGAGGTCAAGAATTGGAGACTGGACAGCAATGGGCATATTCGAGGCGACCTTAACTACAGGAATGGCCGAATCACTGTCAACAGCACCGGCTACTACCACGTGTACAGTCAGGTGAGCAGACCAAACCTGTCGTTTTTATGTTGGTCATCTCCGTCTATCGGTGCTATGGTGCAGTGTACTAAATTAATAAAGGTTAACAAGCCTGAGCCACTTCCCTGCTTGTATGACGTGAGCTTCGGCCCTTGTGGCTGTCTCGACGCTTTCCTTTGGCAAAGAAAAAGAGCTGCACATTGTTCGTGGTAGTTAAGCCCTGGTGTCTGGCCTGCCAGGGCTAGCTTCCTGTCACAGCCCCATTCGTACAGACACGAGTTACGCTGCTGCTGCTACAACTGCTTGTATGCTACAGCGCCTCACCTTTGCCTGCACCCGTCGCGTGCCGATTCCTGCAACAGGTGAGCAGTGAGGATCGGAGCAGCTCGGCTTCACGACCCCCGCAGCGACACTCAGTATTCAGGCTAAACCCTTTATCTAACGAGCCAGAGGAACTGCTGACGTCAGAGGTGACCAGATGCAAGGACGTGCCTGTACAAGGCACCGGTGGTAGTGGCACCAATAATCCACTGGCATCCAGCTACGTCGGAGCAGCATTACTTCTTTTTAAGGGCGACCAGATTTTTGTCAAGGTTTCCTGTATTGAAAATCTCAAAGAAAATGGCCCGGAGACGTACTTTGGCATGTATTTAGTCTAGTATTCTTGGCTGAGATCGTAAACCTCGTGACTACTACTTTTAGCTAGCAACTGCCATGGGGCTGATTTCCTACTAACCGGTGTGCCCGGCAGCCAACTCCGGCATGCCCAGCTTCAACTGAGGCTTAAGCTGTACATGCCTGGCTTCTGCAAGCGCAGGCTATTACTGTCCCAGATGAAGGTATACAAATCAAATTAAATGTCGGCATATTCATTAATCTCATTAGCATATAGGTGGTAGAGCCTTAGAGGCTATCACTCTGCTTGCAGTGTGCAAAAAAAAGTGCCTGCTGAAGGACTCGAACCCACGACCTGGGCTGTGACTTGTGGACTTAGACCCAGACAAGTGGTCTGTCGAAAGTCAACGCGAGAGGCGAGCGAAGCACTTCGAATTTTTTCATGCATACATGCGAGCACCTCTACTGACACCTAGAAATCGCGAGGCGGCTGGAGATCACAGAGGAAACTGTTTGGAATATTACTAGGAAGCATCTGCACTATGGTAGCACAGAGGCATAGCCGTGATCGGGTTGCCCTTGAGTAACTCCTCCGAAGGAGCACCGGCTTGGTGCCAAAGCATGGCTCGGAAGGACAGGTTGGTCACTGCTAAAATGCACTGTCAGATAATTAGTAATAATAATGTGCACACTAATAATGTGCACACTCCTAATTGTTCTTCGTTTGAATTGATCCGAAACCAGCAGTAGCTTTTCCCCTTAAACCGAAACCAAGAAGTATGACCAGTGTACACGGACGATTAGGGTTTTTCCCTCACTATCAGCTTACCTTGGCCTAATCTTATGAGCTGACATGTGGGGGCTTTCCCTAGATAATTTATCCCCGTCTGTAATGTCGCACAGCCACAATGATTAAGGGAGTTTTTTTATACCGCTTGAGTTTGTATAGCCCACTCATAGCTCTCTCGGATTTCGGTATGCATTCGGTAGCCTACATCATCTCGCAACAAAGAAAGAGTGAGAGGCATAGCAGAGTCAGGAGAGCAGCTGAGGTAGTGAGTAACATGGAAATAGCAGCTCAGGGCTGCTGGAAAGGATGTGCAGTAGTCGGCAGCAGGAGAGTAGACTTTGTTGAGTAAAAATCGTGGAAATGAGTGTCACAGTCTAGGACCTGCAGAGCAAAAGCTTCTGTCGCCAACAGTCTTTAAGCAGGAATGGAGCAAGTAATTTATTTTATATACAGCATCTGACGGCACGAGGAGGCTGAAACCGGTGCATCAGTTCAGCTAGGTATGAAGGAGCCAAGCAGTGGCGTGCCGTGTTAGGCCGAGTAAGACTTTAGCTCCGTATCCATTGGTCAACCGGAAACCATACAAGTTCTATCTGCAAAGGAGAAACATGGTCCAAACCTCTGGGATTTGTAAACTAGCCTTGCAACCATATTCATCACCTGCTGCAGTGGCCTAGTGGCTGCTTTTAGTATCCCTGCGAAAAGAGAATTCCATTAATGTAGCAGAGACGGAACCACGGATCTTGTTAAATCTTTTTGCAACCCTCCATGGCAGACACCGTCTAATCTTAGGTAGAGATTAGACGTGATGCCTATGCGGAAAGTGGCATTTTTAACCAAGCTTTAAAAATTTAGGCAGCTGTCGAACACGTCACCGAAATTCCTAGCACACGGTGACAGTTGCACAACAGCATCACCTATTAGAAGCGCAAAGCTTCCAATAATAATAATAATAATGCACTTGATAAAGCACCCTCAGAGAACTCAATCTCTCTCTAGGCGCTTTACATTTGCTGCAAAGGGAAACACGATTGACTGGTGAGTTGATACACAACATGAATAACATGGTTGGGGTAACATGCACAGGGTCAGCATGCAAATGTGGTTAGTGGCAGCATGCACAGTGTCAGCACGGATAAGCACATGACGGACGAATCACAGGGACCCACTAAATGCTGTCATAGGTGTGTTTTTAAGCGCTTTTTAAATGTGGTCAATGTAGTTTGGTCGCACAGGAGAGAGCCAGCCGATGCCCAACACCGACAGTTTATTCCCAACGCACGGAGCCCAAGAGCGCACGGCTCCCCTCGGCCCCTGCTCTCACACGACTCCCCAGTCCCCTGGTCGACTCCGATGATTCATCGACCACAGCAGTGCACTGGCCGACCACAGCAGTGCACTGGCCGACCCTGATGGTGAATCCACCATCTGGCCACCAGCTGGTTACCGGCCTGTGTCCATGCCACATCACAGGCGGACCACAGTGGTGCACCGGCCCCTCTCGGTGGTGCTTCTAACAGCTCACCAGTGGCTTATCTGAGGAGCCTGCATACAATACATACATACGAACTACACTGTAGTTCGTACTACAGTCACCGTACTACAGTCAAGTCAGGGGATGTTGCGACGCAAGTCGGGAGGGAGTTCCAGGCTTTGGGAGCATACGAACTAAACGCACGGTCTCCAAAGGATTTGAGGTCTGTAAGAGCTATTGGTAAACGGTTGGATTCCAAAAAGCATGTGGTACGATGCTTGGCCTGGTGGGGGAGTAGATATGAGAGATAGGCTGGAGCCAAAGAATGAAGTGACCTAAAAATGAACGACAAAACCTTGAAGTTGATCCGTTTCTTGACTGGTAGCCAGTGCAGGTCGGCGAGAAGTGGTGTGATGTGGCTAGGCTCACGATAGACAAGCCTAGCTGCAAAGTTTTGCACCAGCTGTAATTGCCTGATTGCACATGCCGGTGGGCCAGCAAGCAGTGAGTTACAGAAGTCAAGACGGGACTTTAGCGGGAAATACTCACAAATAATGAAACATTATAGAGCACAAGCACAACAATTACTGGACGTGCATTCGTCGGTAATTTTCCCGTTGGTAATGATCGCGGCGTAGGCATTTTGGTGAGACGGGTCACTGACTCCCTACCCAGCACTCTCGTAAGGCGCAGCAATTCGCTCTGCCCCTGCCCACTCGCTAGCTCAGCCACTAGGGCGATGTGTAGCGATCAGCTGGCTAGCGGATATCGTATACGAATCTTGGGGAAAAAAAGACAGGAAGGAGGAAAGAAAAAAGCCTGGACGCTGGGCGGCGTCTAGAACTTCTGAACTCACCCCAGCTCTTGCAGCAGCTATCAAACGACCTAGATGATCTTCGGCTTGCTCTATTCAGGTGCTTCACATATGCCACGGGGGATCGAGCCCACGACCTCGGCTAGACCTTGGTCGGAGCTCGCACCGCAGGGCCAAACCAATAGCCCTAGCTGCGGCTGTACTACCGGAAATCAATGGCCTTATTAACTGAACTCCCTGAAAATAGGTAAATGCAACTCGAAACACGAAACGTCAGGTGACTTTGAGCTGCCGAATTCCTAAATATTCTTAGATGTGAAATAACACCCAAAAGCCATCTGTAAACGTACAAGTTGCTGCTGGACGTGCGGCCTGGCTTTCACGACGGGGTGTGAAACTGCCAGTCTTAGTTAATATTAGGCTAAATTGTGTTGCGCTTCTGAAGTTCTTTTTTGATGCACGGCATCTGTGTAAAACATGGACAAACCACATGGACGTTGGTCGCAGCCTTGTAGGGCTAGTCGGGTGACGGGCGTGTTGCGACAGCAGCACTGCTTTGTCTCACGAAGCCAAGCTGAAACCTTTTACCCACACTATCGGAGTCCTGCTTGCCATTTGTCATCCTTTGTCTGGATGAGGTTTCCTGCTACCAAGGGCCATCGTCATGCCAGCAATTTCCGATGTACCAGGAAGCAGTCTCCGGTCGCAGACAAAAGCAGCAGCACACAAAGGCAGTATGACTCCGACGTCAAAATCCTATAACAGGGACTAAGGATTGACCTTTTCAGGAGGCCACCAGACATCTTGCTCAGCCGGAGCGGGCTGTGCTACTTTGTGCTAATAAATGTGCGATCTCAACGACTTGTATAGAGTTCTACAGGCCCACATGTAGAGATAACGCAACGACAATTTACACTAACTTTTCTGGTTAATTATACATATTCTGTAGTGAATAAGGACCGGTCGTCAAAAGCAAGGTTTATTGCTCGCCTGAAAGCTGTTATTAAGAATACCGGGGAGTCGCACTTTCGGCGTCAAAAGGCATGCTCACAATTCCTTGAAAGGTATTAAAAGTCCGTCAAGCGCAAGTCGCTAAAACTATACGGAAGTTTCTTTTATTTAGTTAAAAGAGTATTACTATGCGGTAATGTTAGACTAGCAATACAGTGGGCGTGGCATCGCCACCATGTCGCCCCGCCCTAGCCTGACAGGGCAGGAGTGCGTCACGCCTCTTCAGCCGGGTCCTCCCCGCTGGTTAGGGTGGAGGCATTAGTGAATGGTCGTGCAGTCATGCGATCCTTTCCCGCCCGAGCTCTTGCTCAGCTCTCGCCGCCGTGAGCGGACGTGTCGTCCGTCTCCAGCTCCCATATTAGCTAGCACTGCACGTGAAGAGAAGAACCTGACGTAATTATTTTACATCTGATGGAGAGGACAATGGCCTCATTTGCCATCGGTGGATGCTGCACTTCGTACACGCTCGTCAACCTTCCGAGCGCCAAGTTGAAGTCGACCCCCTACGATGTAGGAGTGGCTCCGTGGCCTTTACCAGGCCATCCATTTACCGGGCTAGTCGCGTAATAATAATAAAACACTTGATAAAGCACCCTCAGAGAACTAGCGGTTAAGGTGCTCGCCCCGACCAAGGTCTGACTGAGGTCGTGGGCTCGAGCCCCGAGGCATATGTGAAGCGCCTGAATAGAGATTAAGTTCTCTTGGGGCGCTATATAAATGAGTTATATTTTATAAATGAATTATATAGGAGCTTTACATTTGTTGCAAAGGAAACGCGATTGAATGGTGAGTAATATCATGCTTGATAAACAACACGAATAACACGGTTAGGGGCGACATGTACAGGGTCAGCATGCCAATACGGTTAATGGAGCATGCACAGTGTCAGCACGCAAAAGCACATAAAGGTCGAATCGCGGACCCACTAAATGCAGTGATAAATAGGTGCTTTTTTCGTTTCTTTTTAAATGTGGTCTGGTCAGGGCATGTCGTGAAGCAAGTCGGGAGTGAGTTCCAGGCTTTGAGAGCATAAGAACTAAAGGCGCGGTCACCATAGGATTTGAGATTTGTACGAGGTATAGGTAAACAATTTAATTCCAAATAGCCAGTGGTTAGATGCTTAGCCTGGTGGGGTAGTAGATCTGATAGTTAGGCTCTAGCCAAAGAATGAAGACACCTAACAGTGAGTGACAGAATCTTGAAGTCTTTGCGTTGCTTGACTGAAAGCCAGTGCAGGTCGGAGAGAAGTGGTGTGATGTGGCACCTGTGAAGCTCACAACAGACAAGCCTAGCTGCAGTTTCACACCAGGTGTCAGCGCCTGCGTGCACAGGTCGGTAGACCAGCAAGCAGTGAGTTGCAGCAATCAAAACGGGATGTCACCAATGTATGAACCAATTTAGATGTGGTATCCCTGTTTAAACAAGCTCGAGTTTTAGCTATGCTATGTATCCTAAAGTAGGCAGACTTGACTGTAGACCTGATGTGGTTGTCTAATGCATCGTCACTTTGGAAGGTGATACCTAGATTTCGTACAAATTCAACGGTATTTATGCTGGCGGATCCGATTGCGAAGGTTAACCTTTCTAACTTCTGAATGTAAGACAGTTTGTTGCCATCCGTGTGATGGTGTCATCAATACATGCAGCAAGAAAGTTGAGAGAATTCAACGTGCTCGAGGGCTGGGAGGAATCAAAGCAAAGGTACAACTGAGTGTCATCCGCATAAAAGTGAAAGCCTAGATTGCACCAGGCAATCACATCGGCAAGAGGGAGCGTATAAACCCTGCAAAGAACAGAACGAAGCACAGCTCCCTGATTAACCCCATATTTCAAACGTTTCTCGGATGATCGCCGTGTTGGTTTGGTCCAGTAGGTTAAGTCACTCGCCCCGACTAAGGTCTAGCTGAGGTCGTGGGCTCGAGCTCCGAGGTGTATGTGAAGCGCGTGAATAGAGATTAAGTTTTCTTGAGGTACTATGCAAAGAAATTTATATTTTTCCAAAAGGCATGACCAAATTATTAGCGTCACATTCGCAATGTGGTCAAGGATAATATAGTTAGATGTGACATGCACTAGGTCAGCATGTAGATATGCTAGTATCAGCAGGCAGTGTCAGCACGCATTAGCAAACAAAAGACAAATCACGAGGACCCACTAAATGCTTTAATAAACAGGTGCGCTGAGATGAATGAAGGTCTGAGTATGTGATGGCAGGCGCCTTCCAGCCAAGCTAACGCTTAACATAGTCTGCCATTCAGAAGAAGACGTTTTTTGAGTGGCCAATCAATGCCGACAACATTTTTTTCGTAGAAAATATCATGGCTTTTTTCCCCTCTGTACCATCCCACAAAGAACTAAGTAATATTGTAATGATTTATAAATAAAACTTTCACGAGCTTGCTTCACTCATGGCTACCAATTTTGTAACAAAACTTCGAGTAGCAGTTGTCCGTCCAACATTCTGCAAGTGCATCCTTATGGTTCGCGCACGTGAAATCACGTTGCCAGCATTATGCCGTTATCCCCAAAGGAGTGCCGAAACATGCCGTGAGGCTTCACTATACGTGTATGTTAGTTTTGATTAGTGTTTTATTTTTTCTGACTAAGTAGCACAGTCCTTCATTCACATTCCCTCGTTGGGGATGGGGACATTTTTCCAACTTATCACAGTACCCATCTTAACAGCAAACATTTGTTGAGATTAAGGAACAATTTTCATGCTTTTGAGGCATATTCTATTAGGAAATGTCACTTACTAATGAAGATCGAAAATTGTCTAACATAGTGAGATAGACTGCATGGAAAATCTGGTGCCGCTGTTCCTGAAGTTCCTTCACCGTATAGAAGGACTTTTCGGCGAATGCCAAAGCGGACTACGAGAAGGTGACCAAGCCGATGTTTGCTAACGTATCAGTGGGCCGCTTGAATGCATGCGGGCGTGAATGCATCAGGCGACGCCTCGGAGAATGCAATCTTGTAGGCGTTTCTCAAAGTGCGCGAAACTCGTGGAATGCAACTAGTTTCAATGTGGGCGAAGCTGCGGCCCCGTAGAGGTGACGCAGTTGGTTGGCAGCCAATGCAGCCTTGCGCACGGCACTTGCATACGGACGGCGGATATGCGTCGACGAGGCGAAAGTGTCCGCTTGAGCGGCGGGGGTTCGCTTCACCATAGCGGAGCAGAGACGTCCAGCTTAATTAACGACGCGGCGTCTTTGTATGCTCTGATAGGGTAAGATCGAGAGACTTGTGCTTCTGACTGAGCGAGGCAGCTCAGTGGTCATCAGTGGCTGCGGTCGACGCGCGCAGTGGCGCGTGCCGCACGGCGCTCGAGCTTGAGACTATAGTAGCTCTGTCATTGCTAATTGCGGCACTGTACGTCCATTCGCAGCGGTGCTTAAGAGGCAGCACTCTACCGAAACTGCTCTCCTCCGTGTTAACAATGACATTCTACGTGGCAACGACGACGGGAATGTCACTGCCCTAGCTCTGCTAGATCTGTCTGCTGCCTTCGACACCATTGATCACGAAGTTCTGCTTGAACGACTGAGAACAACGATCGGTCTGGCAGACGAGGCACTGGCGTGGTTTAAATCATACTTGTCTGATCGTGTTCAATCCGTGTCGTGTGGGGGTCAGGTCTCAGACATGAGAAGGATCACCTGTGGAGTCCCCCAAGGGTCTGTACTTGGTCCCTTGCTGTTCTCCATTTATACGCAACCTCTGGGAAAAGTGATAAAGGCCCATGGAATAGGATATCACTTCTATGCTGACGATACTCAGTTGTATTTGTCATTTAAACCGTCGGAATCTGCTGCAGCAGCTGAGAAACTGAATGCTTGCCTTGCCGATATTCGATCCTGGATGTCGGAAAACTTCCTGAAATTAAATGACGATAAAACCGAACTGCTTCTCATAGGACACCCTAAGCGTGTGGCTGGATAAAAAGGCTTTGCTGTTCTAATAGGTGATGCTATTGTGCGACCTTCACCACATGCTCGTAATCTAGGTGTCGTGTTCGACAGCTGCCTCAATTTCAAAAGCTTCATTCAGAAGACTGCCTCTACAGCTAGCCATCACATCCGATCCCTATCCAAGATTAGAAGCTGTCTCCCACGGTGGCTTGTAAAAAATTTAACTAGTTCTTTAGTTCTGTCTCGGCTTGATTATTGTAATTCCCTTTTGGCTGGGCTACCAAAGAAAGCTATTATGCCACTACAGCGGACTATGAATATGGCTGCAAGGCTGGTCTTCAAGTCCCAGCGGTTTGAGCACGTGTCACCTTTGCTGAAAGAGCTAGGATGGTTGCCGGTTGAGCAAAGGATACGGAGCAAAGTTCTTACGCTGACCCACAAGGCCCGCAACGGCTTGGCTCTTTCGTATCTAGCTGAACTGCTACATCAGTTTCAGCCTGTTCGCGCCCTCAGGTCCTGTGTGGACAATAAATTAGCTGTCCCATTCCTCCGCTTAAAGACCGTTGGCGACAGAAGCTTTAGCTCTGCAGGTCCTAGACTGTGGAACTCGCTTCCACAATTCTTACGCAACGACATCTACTCTCCAATTGCCGACTATGGCACATCTTTTTCAGCGGTCCTGAACTGCTACTTCTATGCTACTCACTACCTCAACTGCTCTCCTAACTCTGCTATGCTTCCCACTTTCTCTTTGTTGCGTGAGACGAAGTCTGTTGTCTACCGAATGCGTACCGAAAGCCGCTTAGGCTGTGAGTGCGCTATACAAAACTCTCCTGCGTAACGCCCACATGGTCTTTATGACTTTGTGGAGTTACTGACGGAGATACATTACATTACATTACATTACATTACATTACATTACATTACATTACATTACATCGGTCGGTATTCTTAAGCTCTACGTAACGATCCTACCGGTAGGCAACACTTCTTTGATCGCGCTCTGCGACGCTTCTGAAAAACTATCAAAATTAAGAGTGTCGGAAATTCAAAAGGGATCAATTTAAAAAGCTTCCGCTAGCTTCTACCGAGGTATGCTAAGCAGATTCGCTCCCAAAACTGATTCCAGTACTTCGCGCTTTCCTCTAAGAGACCAAATGCACACACACACACACACACACACACACACACACACACACACACACACACACACACACACACACACACACACACATATATATATATTTATATTTACTTATTTATGTATTTACAGTTCATTTGTATAGCGCCCTAAGAGAACTTAATCTCTATTCAGGCGCTTCACATAAGCAGCGGGCTCGAGCCCACGACCTCGGCAAGACCTTGGTCGGGGCGAGCACCTTAACCGCGGAGCCAAACCAGTGCGGCTCGCTGGCTAGCGGCTGATGGACTTCTGCAATGTCGTTGTCGGAAGTCGCTTGTTGTGGCCTTCGCTCCAGGGCAAAGTTTCAGTCTCTTTTGAAGGAGTCTCGCCTAGCGAAAGACAGCTCGACGGCGACGTCAAAGAATATTTAGAAAAATGGCTTTGTAAAGGTGTTAAAGGTCAATTGGACAAGCTGACGCACGTCGACGCGGACGTCGGACGTGCCCGCGGGAGGCACGGCGAACGGCAGGTTCGCGTCGGAGACCGTGGCGTCGGCTCGTGAGATGGGCGCACAGCGCCATCTCAGTAGCGTTCGACGGCTGCGAATCGTCGCACCGGAGAAACTCGCGGCGGGCAGGGGGAATCTACCTCGCCAGCGGTTAGGTCGAAGCGAAAGCTACAGTCGAAGCCAGGACCCGGACGTAGCGGTTCGGACTTTTGGGGAAAGCACCGCCTTGCGTTATCCGACCCGTCTTTCTTTAAGCGGGGAATTCCCCTGGGTGTTTGCCGAACCCTGGACAGCTCCGCCCCCGGGAAGACTGATTCCTTTAATGCCCCTCAGCGCCGCTGCCGCCAGGCTCAGCATCCGCGGCAGTCGAGCGATGAACAATCAGCTCGGTCAGCCGCGCACCAGCGGTGAGTCGATCCGCGCGCCAGGCGACGACGAGGCCGAGAGCCACGGCTACGAGATCCCGCGTAGCGTGCGCTCCGCCCGTCGGCCGTGCGGCGGCGGCGGCCGTTGTTCGGCGCCGCTGGCCGGCTACGCGCTGCTGGTCGCCATCAGCACGGCGGCGGCAGGGTGGAACTCATGGATGGCTACTGGCAGCTGGGCCGAAATGAACCGGCTTCGCAGTCGACACTGCCGCCTCCTGGCCGAGGGTGGAGTCGGCGTCGGTCGCACGTCTCCTCGCGTCGACCACGATGGCTGCAGCGTCGACGTAAAGAAGCTGCTCGAACGTGCTTCGAATGTAAGCGTTTCTCGTGCGCCGGCTGCCTCGCACCTACCGCGGCCGCCGCTACTGGTGCAGCAGCAGCAGCAGCAGCAGCAGCAGCAGCAGCAGCAGCAGCAGCAGCGGTTGCAGTGCGCCCTGCTGCAGCCCTAGAGTTGGCCTCTAGCCAACTCGGACACGCACGGAACTATGGCTAAGCGCCAAGCGGTTATCGCTAGCAAAGCATTGTCGCGCATCCTGGAGACGGGATCAGACAGACGAGTGCCTCGTGTGGGGAAATTCCCAGAGCGAGCATGCGATTACTCAGCTGGCTTTTATTAGTCGGTGCTATGGGGGAGGGGAGTGCAGCAGATAGCGGCTGTCTCAGTTATCCGTCCCCCGTCGTATCCAGGCACGCCGTTTGCTTTCCTGACGCTGACGCCGTTGCTCGATATTCCCCGTCTTTCTAGCTCCGCCCTAATCTAGGCCAGCGACGATGCAGTTCCTTCTAGCTGAAATACTGCATTGAAGGAAATAACGAATCTGTTGGCTCTGTTCACTATAAAGCGTTTTGCTCCCAAGTGCTATGGCAATCTTTGAACAGACCTGCTATAGTTTAGCAGATTTGCTGCTAATTAAAAGGCAACGCACGTGTTTATTTGCAGTTGGGCAAAGAATCGGCCAAGAATTCGACCCTATCAGGTAAGCATCGGCAGAACCCCTTTTCGATGCGCTAGCTTAGCACTCGTGGCATCATCTGCCAGCTGCACAATCCAAAGCCTTTGTCTATCAATGAACAGCTTTTTTGAAGCGGAATCACAGCTCTTCTGTGCTGTTGGGCCGTCCTGTTTTTTCCTTGCCTAAGCTACGTTAATCAAGGCTTCTAGCTAGATTCTCCTTTTTTTAGGATCGGCCTCTGTCTACCGTGCGGTTTCTAGGGGAGAAGGAAGCCGAAATGCAGAGCTGAGGCCTCTTGCACACCTGGGTTCTGCTTACTTTCCATCACTTTCACGTATGTTTGGCTAGTTTGATAATTCTTTTTGGTGGTTCGGCGTCGGGTTTCTTTGTATTACTGCAGGATTTTCGTTTCCACACTTGCAGCCCCTCCAGAACTCAGGCAGGTCGATAGGTGGAACGATGATCATCGGGTTGGGTCAATCACCTCAGGCATCTCAAGTGATGCAGGAGGGCTAGCTATCAACATAACGGGCTACTACTACGTGTACAGCCAGGTATTACCGGAAAATCAAGCAGCGGAATGTTAAATGAATGCTTATTCTACACGTTTTAATAAATCTCTTGCGAGATTACTTTTGGCCAATTACCGTTTTGCAAAGTATAAATGCTGGTTCACTTCGCAGGTCGGCTACGTCTTGAGCGTCCGAGACGTTGTGGTAATGTCGTCTGCTACGGACCACCAGCTGCTACGAAAGTTTACCGACGGCTCGGACCATCGAGATCCGGAAGTACTCGCCAGAGCTCAGAGAACTCGATGCTGGAGCTCCAAATCGAACTGCTCGATGGCAACAAGCTACATGGGAGCCGTGTTCTTGCTACGAAAGGGAGAGGTAGTCGCAGTTGAAGTCGACAGCGTGAAATACATATGGCACAGCCCCATGCAAACTTATCTCGGTGCCTACCTAGTGTCATCGGCATCGTGAGCTGGCAAATGCAGTCTGAGGCAGCAGAGAGACATGCAAGTACACTGCTTCATGCCGGACCATACGCCTCTCTCGAGGTGAGAAGCTGGCCTGCGTCCGAAGCACGACCATCGATATGCCATTGCTGCTTCTGTAAGACTTATGAGCTATTTTAAATCAAAGTTGTCACCTGGCAGCAGATGACGGGTTTCTCGATTGAGCTTCAGCCTCAAAGGCCAACAAAAAATTCAGTCATCGCAAGAAAATGCAAACCGGTCTACTCGGTGGAATGTTTCAACAGCCGCTTCATTCCACTAGCCATCTTTGGAGATTGTGTGCGTTTGCCCTCACATGGAAAGTGCTTTCAGACGAATTCTATTTTTATAATTCAATTTTATTAAACAATTAATATTTCAAGTTCATGTGATATATTTTCTTAATGCATCCTTGAAAAATTGGTAGTGTTTTAAGCTGAGTATAGCCAGCCGACTGGCTGCTATTTTTCTACTCATCCCAACTGATAGGATCAAAATGCATTTCTCCAGTCCGTAAGTATAATGGCGAGGATGCAATAAGCACATTTGTGTCACCGTTTTCCAGCAGCCGAGCCAAGGTGAGCTCGGCCGAACTGTCCAGCATCTCAAGTTTGGGTTACGGCAAGGTTGTCTCTTTGCATTTTTTTTCTACCCGCGCTAGACTGGCAGCTTCCAGCTTGAGATAGATATGAGAAGTCTGCGAATTGTCACACGTAAGACTTCCAAGCAACGGCGACATCCATCTTGGCCTGCCGCCCACTTTATAGGTCTTCATGCTCACGTAAGGTGTCGCTTATAGTTTGCAAAATGTTGCATGAAGGAAAGTTTTCTGCAAGCGTCGTAACGACCAAATCCCACTGCAGATGGCCTCTGGTCGCTCTGTATTTTGAAGTTACCGCTCTACTCATGTCTCAGCTAAAGGCCACGCGTACTTCAGTAATGCACGGCTTTCTAGGTCGCAGTGGTGGACCAATAGTGTAGGTTTAACTCATTTACTTGCCCGAACCCGCTCAAGTATCGCAATGATCCGTTCTGTGGTCGCGGGCCAAAGCAGGGGTAATGGTCCAACCCAATTCGCAGCTACAAAAAGGCGCATTAATCATCACAATACACTCGGATTCGGACCACTGATACCAAGGCTTTAAAGCACCGTTCAGTGAGATCGTCGCAGGAATTCGACGGCTGCGGCTGCTATTTTGAAGTCAGTTCGCAGCAGCAAGCAAACGCATGAATGAGTTTCAGCTCGAGAACGAATGCCACACGATCGAGGTCTTCGCGACCGGCGTACGCACATCCACGGTCTTTTTAACCGGCCGGCATAGCTATCGGACTAAATGGTAAATTTTCGCGACAGCTAGCCTATTTTTGTCTTCAGTAACAACAACAAAATATTTGTGCAGCACCCAAGAGAACCAGATCAGTTTTAGGCATTTTATCTATGTTGAGGAGCAAGGAAGTCGATTGGTTAGTCATAAAATGCACACGATTCGTAGTAGGTAAGCACGTAAAGCACAATTCATGTGAAGGATTCAATGACTGTGAGGAACGGATTGGTTTATAGCTTCTTTATGAATGTCATCAAATCAGGAGATACGTCATGCTTGTCGGCTGTGGGTTCCTGGGTTTGGAAACATTTTAACTTAAGTTACGGTCTCCAAGGGATTCCAAGTTCGCTCGACGCACAACCAAACTTTCAGAGATAGCTGAGCGGACCTTGGCCGTTGGGAGAGCGATGGTCTTATTATGAAGTAATTCACGCAGCTAGGCCGGAGCAAGAGAATGAAGAGAGCTGAAAGTGACTGGTAAGGCATCCGAATCGACCTTGATCTTGTTGGAAAGAGCACGGCTGTGTAGGTTTGTGGAAGAACAAGCACGCTTGCAGCCTGCGAGCACTGGGCGGCGGAGACCTCGCGATGGCTCTCTCAGACTGCCTACGCAGCAAGCTCACTACCGGTGGATGGGCAGACGATAACTCGGCAGTCCTGCCCAAATCCATGCATTGGCGGCATCTGTGGGTACATCAATCTACCACAAACTGCCGCCAGCTGTCGGGCAGGCTCGGAACGAACAATGGCCCGACAGTGCGAAAAACAACGCATGCATGGAATATAAGGGTTGCCGGAGGAGTACAAGGGGAGGGGAGGCAGAGATTCCTCGACGCCGGCAGCCGTCTAGTGTGTGTAGACTGGGCTTGGCTGGCGTTACGTTAAATAAAGGTTTTGATGTTGGAGCCAGCAGACTTGTTGCTCGGTCGCACTACCCAGCCTGACGACAGGTCGTGCGGAGGGCTGTCACAAGGTTGCAAAGAGTGTGATACCAGCTACGCTTGGCATAGCCGCGATGGCACACTAGGTAAGGCGGTTGCTTTCATGACCTCGGTCCCGAGGTTGTGGGTTCGATTCCTGTGGTGGGCGATTCTTTATCGCCACTGCAAGCGGTGATGATAGCCGTAAAGGCTCTTCTGTCACTATACAAAAGAGGCTGTTTAATCAGATAAGGTTTATTTATTGTTTATTTAGCCGCTGTATTCTGGCCGCTATTTCAAGTCGTGCAACGACACAGCTTTAACAATGCAGCCGAAACAACACAGCGGAGCCGGTCCGATCTGTAGCTAGCCATTAATGCAGCCAGCAACTTTTAACGTTTTAGACAAAGCATTTCTGTCGAAAAGAATTTCATAGTTGTACGACGAAGCACTGCTCATCGAATTTCTATTGCATTTTGGTGAGAAAAATAGAGCTTTCACAGCAAGCCATGATTTTGTCCCCTTACGGACGGGCTCGGGCCTCTTGTTGGGAAGAAAGGTTTATTTTAATTCAGTGCGATAAGAGGCCATTTTCCGTGGGCTGAGCACAGAATAAAAAGAATTTTGCGTCGAGCGTGAAACAAACGCATCTAACCAGTGTACCTACTAGCCGGAGGCCGTGATTGTCTCCTTGTGAGCGGTTTCACGTTGGTATAAACATGATACCCTGCTTATCGTTACCTCTTAAATATGCCTTCTCTTGCAATGAGGCCCGTGTCAACCAGGGTGCTCCTGCGGCTGTCCAGTTGTTGGAAGCAGCGAAGCTGTCCCAAAACTAGAGAAGGCAGCATGCAAATGTGTGCAATTCTGAGACTAGTACCTGGCTACCTGTCGCCCGGAAAGATATAAAGGCACAAGAGCTCGACATATGCCGCAAGACACTGCTCACTGGCGCGAACCGGGCCACTCAAGGAGCTGTCACGAGGCTTTATGGGATTGGATGAGCTGGAAGGCATTTAAGCCATCCACCTTGCTGGGCTCGTTTTGGTGAGGTTGTATGGGGATGGTGGCTCGGTAGAACCTGACGACGTTACCAACAAGCAACATTAAGAACTCGTAAGGTCGCGTGAGAGCAAGAGCTCCAGAAGACGGAGATACGCCCTGGTTGTATCTTATGTACATGCCACGTCTTATGGGTTCTGTATAATAGGGCAGGATGGTGGCATCCTGGTTTTGCTCAGTGGTAATGTGCTCACCTTTAGCGATCAAGGTTGTGGGTTCGAGCCCTGAGGTATATGTGCAGCGCCGGACAGAGATTATGTTCTGTTGAATAATAATATTAATGAACTATGTTAATGTTTTTATTATTATTTTATTATTTGTAATGCAATATCCTAGTTTGATACCACTGCTAGGTGATATCCACTCAAGCTTGATCATGGCTGCACAGCTCACTAGTATGGTCTGGTTGCATTGTTGTGGTACACGCTGCACTGATCATGGACAATTTCGGCCCCACTGAGCCTTCTTATCCTCAAGTTACTATCATCAGTAGGGGCAGTGATATCCCAGGAGGTAAGGTGCTCGGTCTTCTCGACCAATGTCGTGGGTTCGAATCCTGCAGCGATCCTTTATTGCCAACTGCAAGCGGTAATGATAGCCTTTAGGCTCTTCTGTCGCTATACCAACGAGGCTGTTAAACCAGATCATATTTATTTATGCATCAAGCCTCTTCCCAAATGCACCGCCAAGCACCAGCGCCGTGAATGCAATAGTCATCGCCGCCACATCGAAGACGCATCGCAGTATTCCGCCGTCAGTATGAGCACCACCGTTGACTGGTGTTCAGCTACAGTCAATAGAGTCACAACAAAGACACAAGAGACACACACAACATGCAGCTGTGCAGTCAGCTGGAAGAGCAAGCTTCCCGATGACCATCAAGTGCATTTGGTGCGTGCAGCTGAGATCAGTAATGAGCGCCGGGTTGGTCTCGACCGAAACAGCAACGCTCCCTCCAGGTTGAAGACGGCACCCTGACATCCTGACAGTATACGCGCGACAGCTTCAGGTAGACTACGATCGGACACACACCGCCACTAGCACCGCGGGAGTGACCAACCATGCCACTGACAACCTTATTGCCGTCAGCAAGCAGTAAGCACCGTGACTGGGCGCTGGATGACGCTGAGGTGGCGAGGGCTCTTTGTCGGCTGGAGCAGCTCTACCGACATCAGCCAGGTGCTGCTGCAGCCAGGTGCTGCAGGAGTCGCGAACTGGATTGCAGTTGACGAGCAGCCAGCTGTCCAGGACGCCGTGAAGCAAGATGCATTGGGAGAGCTGAATATTTCAGTTCCGACTCCAGAGGTTGAGATCGAAAATTATCAAACAACCAGACCCTCCGGACCCTAACACTAATAGCTGCAACCACGAGCACTCGGGCTGGTGTTGTGCTTTTTATATGCAGCGTGTTATAGTGTAACTGAAAGCACCCGAGGGCAACACAATTTCTCATTTCTCCGAGTCTATTCAGCGCTCTTTGAGGAATGTCAAGATGGGCATTTAGTGCGAATGTGCTGCTACTGCCAATTAAAAGAAATGGCTTCTCCCTATTAATGTCTGTAAATTAACGAAAATTACATGTTGAACCTCTGAAATGGACGGCATTAGGCTATGCGATCATAATCTTGCCTACACCCTCGTCGATGCAAGTGCAAACAAATAGAGACACTCATGCGCGTGAGCGTGCACGCACGTTCACACAAACGCGCGCGCACACACACACACACAAGCATACGCACACTCAAGCACGCATGCACACTGCTACAGCTGCCTGACGCCCTGACCCATTTTCTGCTGTTATGTTGGTGCTAGCACCTTAGCACTTCAGCTGAGCATCTTGGCGCTGCTTCCTAGCCTGTGGAGATTGTCACCCTTGGCACATAATTTCTGCTGCGGATGGGCACCTTCCAAAAATGATGGCCCACCATAGTGCCGGGTTGGACAAGATCGTTCTACACTGCACTATAATGCTGGTTGGTCACAGTATCTGACACCTAGTAGCGGCCTGGTCGGGGTGTGCCTGGTCGTGGCTCCCTCATGCCGTTCTAGGGATGCCTACTTCCAGGTACACTTATCGGTGACGTGGGAGCCATCGACCCCAATCCTCACGGATCCACTAGCTGGCCAGTCTTATTTGCCACGATGCCACCGCAAGATAGAACCTATGCTGGCTGATAGCTGAGGGCTACTGAAGTCCTAGTGCCACCCTTCGGATGCGACAAATCGCAAAAATCCACCATAGCTAGGCAAAAATCAATTACAAGTTTGAAAATTTGAATTCCAACTGAAATCAATAGTACCAGGTCTTTGAATTGTACTCGCCAAATTTCATTATCATGCAAAGTAGGCTCATAAGATTCTGGCCGATACAGGAATTCGCGGAATCTACTGCAAACCTACAGCAAATTGGCTGTGCGAAACTAATATTTGCATTGCATAATTAACTACATCTTATTTCACATTGCCCTCAAAAGTTCGCGCCATTACGTGCGTGCATCGTCTCGTAATACACTGCCGTCGGCAGAGAATTTAGGATTATCTCGACGGGCCCCTCGGCTACGGTGGCGCTTTAGCAGCTTGTCCTAACACGAAGGGCAGATTTCCAGGCACTCACCAAAGCACTCGGGCACGCCAAAGCACACAAGCACGCGGGCGCACGCTCTCCCACGCACACCCACAGAAATGCACTCCTGTAGTGCACGTGCACGCGCAGAGCGGTTGCATTTAGATGCCACTACGACAAGATTAGGGTTAAAAATGGTTACTTACGGCAACCGACTGGGCCAGCTCAGGTGTGCTCACACGTGCAGAGCATATCTGAGCCTTGTGAAAATACTTGCCCATGTAAAATCTGAGGATGTTGCTTTTAAACAGGTCGGCGTAGTTTCGAATAAATAAAGCAGAAATACTGCACGATATGGCGAGGCGAGTCTAGTCTCATTCATTCTAATCCGGTCCATAGCAGTACCAGATTCGTTAGAGCATATTTTTAAAACTAGGCCATTCTACAATCGGGCTTCTAAATTTCGACCGGTGCTCACAGAATTGTAGGCAATTTCTAAAAGAAAACCGATGACAGTATCCTTAACAGAAGTATATTACTCTTCTCATAAATTCTTTTGGGTGTCAACACTTGACACTCATTTGCAATTATAGATAACCAATGCATTTTTATTTCTTAATCTGCGTCCCTTCAAACGCTCTTTCTCTCTCTCTCTCTCTCTCTCTCTCTATCTATCTATCTATCAATCAATCAATCAATCAATCAATCAATCAATCAATCTATCTATCTATCTATCTATCTATCTATCTATCTATCTATCTATCTATCTAGCTATCTATCTATCTATCTATCTATCTATTTATCTATCTATCTATCTATCTATCTATCTATCTATCTATCTATCTATCTATCTATCTATCTATCTATCTATCTATCTATCTATCTATCTATCTATCTATCTATCTATCTATCTATCTATCTATCTATCTATCTATCTATCTATCTATTTATCTCTCTCCCCTCTCCCTCTCTCTCCCTCTCTCTCCCTCTCTCTCCTCTCTCTCTCGCTCTACTCTCTCTCTCTCTCTCTCTACCTTTTCTCTCTCTATTTCTTTCTATCTATCTCTCTAAAATTGTTTCTCCTCTCCTTTATCTATCTGCACCGTCGTCTATTTTTCTTTTCGACAGCCGTCTCTCTCAACATCTCTCTCTCTCACTCGTTCGCACCCTCTCGTCCCGATCTTACCGTTCACTATCATTTCTTCTGAATGTCTTCCCCTCTGCCTCTTTCTCTTACCTTCCCATTACCTCTTTTGCCCATTCTCTCTCTCTCTCTTCTCTCTCTCTCTCTCTCCCTTCCCGCACGAACTCGCGATCCATTAAGTGTATGCGACTCTCTTTACTGATACTACCAAGGGACATCCTGGCCCTCTAGTTCTTTTCATTCAATTTTACGTCGGCAGCCTTGGCAGAGCTTTAGCAGCCCTCAGACCTGTAGAGCCTATGTACTGCCTCTATCAGTCTCAAGAGATTGAGCTTCATTGACACACTGTTTTGAACTCAATGCTGATGACTTGGTCGAACCAAACCTTTGGTTGTACGCCTGTGTTTGCAGCTGCAAGGTTCGTAGTACGATTTGTAGCCTAAAGGCGGCCAAGAATGTAATTATTGTTCAACTTTACCGATCCCTTCCTATCATCAACAGTCTATGGCTTTCCTCAAAATGTGTCAATATTAGGAACTTGCGTTCTACTATTGACGTTTTCCGTTTGAGTTTGCAACTACAATGACCTACTGTTGCACTTCATTTAGGATTTTCTACATATTTATGATCCATACGATCCAGGTAGAATTTAGAACACATTCGCCGATCTGCTTTGGTCCAGGGGCAAGGTGCTCTCTTTTGACGATCGGAGTTGACTGTAGTCGTTGCAGACGTGCAACCGATACTGGTGGCGCTGGCCTTGAAGCACGTCTAAAGAGTGGTAAATCAGCTGTTCAACTATTTCTCTTGGAGGCTGTTGACGGCAGAAGCATTTGCTCTGAAGGTTCTAGACTAATGGGCTCGCTTCCTCGATTCTTTTTTGCAGACCACGGCACATCCTCTCAGCTGTCCGGTACTGCTTAATCCATACTGCTCATTTCCTCGACTGCCACTCGGGTACGCGTCTTACTTTCTCTGCGTTGTGTACGATACAGGCCGTGGGCTACCAAATGCATACTGAAATTCCCTTACGCTTTGCTTTGAGTACGCTAAGGAAAACTATCGAGCCTAATTCTGACTTAGTACTTGTGGAGTTTCAGATAGAGATACGTAGCATTACGTCAGATGCTGCACCAATACACGCATGTATGCTAACATCAGCACAGCACGATAGTAATCCGTAGTGCCTATACTTTAATAACAGCAAGTCCAACTGGTTAATTTAGAGCACTATATTCCAAAGCTACTGAGATGTCTTTGTGCACTGCATCAACTTTAGTATGACACTCGTGATCCAAAGGATAATTCCTCTTTCGGCGACAATTTGCCGGTGGATGAGAGCACAAGTTGCAACGAGCCTGTAACGGGTCTGCCATAAAACGGGTGGCGAATATTTTTCAACAATCTTTTGAAAATCAGGAAGCATTAAGAACATTGGTATTGAATTTTTTTCACAAAAATCCTATTTACCATTATTACTAAATCCTTAATTTGATAGGCCCTAGCTGGTGCAAACGTAAAACACCACCCCAGCCGGGGTTCTCAGCGAGCTTGCTCCTCTGACGAATCGTATTTCAACCCTCGTCAAGGTAGCCTACGATTTACTGCAGACCTTAAGAAGCTAGCTACAAAACTTACATTTGAAGAGCTTGCACCATATCATGACCGATTGCCCATCGGCTGACATACGAGGATTATTTAAGGGCGTACTAATCCATCCTAGCTAAGGTAACGCCTGGCTTTTTCTATCAGACCGTATTGGTATCACAGATGCGTTCTATAAATATTCATGCTGACCGTTAACCATCTCATTGGCGGCACCCGAGTTAGCCACTAAAATAAAGGCCCTTCTGACGATCTATCAGACTATTTTTTGTAGCTTTTGGTCAGCATAATTGAAAAAATACGAGAGTCTACCGTAGGTAGCAGCTTTCCTGGAGTCTCTAACCCAGCTATCAAGTACTACCTAAACGTCCAGCCTCAAGCCGGTGACTGCTGCAATCATCTCCAAATATATCTACTAATCAAATTATACTAATACTCTCTATAGATCTCATACCAGTTGTTCCTTATCTATCATTACTATACGTACTGCTGCCCTAGATAACTGACACTGTAAATTGTTCATTAGCCTAAGTTTTTACCACCATCTTACGACGATTGTATCATTAGGTCATTCATTAAGAAGTCGAAACCATAACAGGAGAACCTAAGCAGCTTCTGCTTAATATCTTCATATTCGTTCCAATCAAAGACACTGGAAAGAGTAATGTCACACCAGTTAAACTACTACATAAAAACTTTAAATCTGTTCCAGTCAGATTTTAGGGAAAGTTAATCAACAAAAGAAGGAGCACTACTGCGAGTGTATAATGCCCTACCTAAGCATGCAAGCTTAAGTAGAGCGTCCCTTCTAGCTCTGCTGGATCTGTCGGAAGATTTTAATACGAGCGATTAGCGCTTCCTCACCGAGCCCCCGTGGTCTCGTCTAGAGGTCTCGGACATCGCGCTACCGTGTCTTAAGTTCTATCCTACGTCGGAAGGCGATTGCAGAGAGTTTACATCAGCGGCCAGCTATTGGGAGAGGTCGTTTGGCCGAAATCCTGTGCCGCAAGAAGCCACAAGGACCCTCGAGGCTTCTTCCGCTGCTGCGTGGACGGCGCGGTCCGTGGACGGCGCGGTCCGTGGACCGCGCCGTCCGTGGACGGCGCGGTCTGCTCCGTCAGTCCGACGCAGAGGATCGACCTCGACCGTCCCCCTTTCGTGAATTGAAAACTTGACACCGATCGTCGACGTTATTCATTTGCAATTGACGCGCTCTTCTAAGCTGCTTAGCCACCCACATCGTGCAGCCAATGCTGAGCTCTTGGCTGCTGGAGGGAGTTGCTTAGAGTGCGATAAACTCGACAGGACTCCATTCTGGGCGAGCGCGTCCGCCAGGCGGCCGGCACTGTGGGTGCGCTGCTGCGGCTTCGCCGCGATGTTCGGCTGCTAGCAGCCCGCAAGTTCCTTTCTTTTTAGATGACCACACCAGCTTCACTGTAGAGTGCGTCTACTTTCAGCTGCACACATGAGCATAATTTTCGGTTTGCTAAAGATAAGGAAGCCGCAGCCGAGCTGTCGCGTGGATTCGCGCCATTTTGTCTAGACTTTGTGAACTTGCAACTCGCCCGTTTTCATGCAAAACGTCGCGGTCTTGTATCGGTCAAATTATGACTGCAGATCAATTAGACACGACTCATGAACTATAATAATTATGAACAGGTTATTTCAGAGTCTACGGTTAGGCAGCATGAAGCCCTAAGTCGTGAAATAGTCAGGTAGTTTCGCTCTTGGATTTAAGTCTGAGAGTCAGGGAGCTCAAAGTCTGCATACTTTCAGCTACATAACATTGCTAAAATTCGGGCTTGTTTAGATAGGGTTACCATGTCTAAATTGGTTAGTGCATTTGTAACGCCAAAGGCTCGGCGGAGTAGGCTTAACCTGCCGCTTACCTAGTGGCGTAACCTACCGCCCGATGCCGTTCGGTGCGCGTCGACGCGAAATAAGCAGGTCGCCACGAAACGAGCGTTTCCGGCGCTGTCTTACTTACCGTTACTAAAGGGGGTCGTGAGTCCACGGCGTGAATTGGAAAGCGAGATACACAAATTGGGGATTTTACTGGGCTTTATTCACAAGCGCATAAAGTCGCTGTGCGTCTAGCTCAGTTTTATCTTCACACGCTCTCAACAGCACAATCACTCTTGCAGAGGGAAGACGTCCCCCGCACTTAGGCTACCTAAGTCTACTGTGGGGAACGACCCGAATGAGACGAGGAGCCCGAACCGGAGCCCAGACCCTGACTGGATAACTAGGGCTCCGCTTCCACCTTAACGGTAGGAATACCCACACACGCCACCTCAAGCACTCTTGCGGAAGAAACACGTCTCCACACTTAAGCTACTTACGTCAACAGTGGGGAATGACCCAAATAGACAGAGCCCGAACCAACGGAATATCTCACCCACCGCACCAACTACGTCTAGCTCGCACCGGCAAATCCTTATGCCGAGACCGCGTGCGATAGCGCGCACACACAGCCCACGAAAGAATCACAATATGC
The DNA here is from genome assembly GCA_009760855.2 of Cristatella mucedo. Classification (NCBI taxonomy): domain Eukaryota; kingdom Metazoa; phylum Bryozoa; class Phylactolaemata; family Cristatellidae; genus Cristatella; species Cristatella mucedo. Next base: position 3,797,325 of record WPIO01000012.1, read on the forward strand.
TAGCTCGGGGGCGATACAACTGTATTCGGTGGAGTCCACCGAATCCTCCTAGCTCTGTCTCGTCCTGTCCCGTCAATCGCTTGCGAACAGCCCGCCCTCCTCCCTCGCTTTCAGAGAAACGAGTCCGACGGCGTCGAAGCGAGGCCGAAGACAGGAGCCGAACAAAAGACAAAGAGTGAGCGTCGCTCGACTCTTAAATACCTAGCTGAGACAATGGGTCAAGAGCTTAGCGGTATTGGGCGCGACACCTATGGCCCATTGCGGTAAGGAATTAAAACCGTCACTAGGCCACTGTATGGGCACCTCTGTCCAGCTTGAATGCCGAATGGGTTCACGACGATTCTTTTTGGACAGAGTGATGGTGGAGGTTGACCGGCCAGCCAACATCAACCAGCAGCTCCCGCGGGTATCAGACCAATTCTAAAGGCCGAGTCGCCACCGCTGGTCTCAGAGCTTCCTGGCTTGCTCTTAAGCTCTTGCTCTCTAACCGCACTGGCGCTCCTCTCTGGCTCACTGCTCCAGGACAAAGGAGTTCTTGCCCGCCGCCGAACAGCTCTTGTTCGCGCTAAAATTAAGCCAAGGCCAGCAACGCGCTACACATTTGCGACATTCCGTCTTGACTCCTGTAACTCATTGCTTGCTGGCCTACCGGCCTGTGCACTCAGCCGCTTGCAAGTGGTGCAAAACTCTGGAGCCAGGCTCGTCTGTCGTGAAAGTCGCAGCTGCCACATCAAACCACTTCTCGCCGACCTGCACTGGCTCCCAGTCAAGCAACGGGTCGACTTCAAGGTTTTGTCACTCACTTTTAGGTCCATTCTTTGGCTCCAGCTTACGTATCAGATCTACCACCTCACTAGGCTAAGCGTCGTACCAGCCGCTTTTCGGAATCTAATTATTTATATATGCTTCGTACAAACCTCTAGTCCATTGAAGACCGTGCCTTTAGTTGGTACGCTCCCAAAGCCTGGAACTCAATCCCGACTTCTGTCACGACATCTCCTGACTTGACCACATTTAAAAAGAAACTAAAAGCGCGTCTATTATTTACTACAGCATTTAGTGGGCCCCTGTGATTCGTCCTGTATTTGTGATACGTGCTGCCACTGTGCATATGCTGTCACTAACCAAACTTGCATACTCACCCTGTGCATTTCCCCTCTAACCATGTTATACTTGTTGTTTATCAAGCATGCTTCTTCTAACCAGTTGATCTTGCTTCATTTGCAGTTATTTTAAAGTGCCTAGAATGAGATTGAGTTCTCCGAAGCCGCTATATCAAATATATTATTTTTAATATTGATATTTGAGCCACACAGTTGATCTGTGCTCTGGGCAGCGCCGAACGAGGATTTTCATATGCCATGCCGATGGCAGGACAAATGCAGCTCTCCGTGGCTACAAAATAGTCTCTTATACTCAGCGGACATGGACTTGTAATCTTATGGCATGAATGCTTTGATTTACTGCTATGTTTCGCTATTCTCGTCATATCTGCACGTATTTGTGCTGCATCTACTAGCCGCTAGCTGCGATAAACCTTTGATCTACCCAGATTTCTGGAACTTTGAATGCCACCACCAAAAACATTATGCTGTAACAAAAACGTGACGGGAAACTAGATTTTGAAACTGATTCGAGAAAATGTTTTACTCAAAATCTATACAATTATAAATTATCTATTACGAATAGTCTATACAAAATTTAACATAATTAAATGCGTATTTGAATTTATTTACTGATTTGTTCTGGCTAAATGAGAATCAAAGGCAACAAACTAGACCAATTTCTCCTAGGAAATGGGGAGGTTTTAATTGTCTCACTGTCCTTGTCACCAAAGAAAGTTTTTATGGGATTAATGGCCACTTTCAGGGTCTTGATGCAAAAGCAATAACGAAATAACGAAATGCTTAAAACAAATAGTGTTAACAGTTTCACGGATAGCTTTGAATCTAATTGAACTATGCTAGTTGGACGGTCTCTCAAAAACGAGGCTTGTTGCACCATGTACAAAGTTTGAGTGTGCTTTTTTTGGCTGACGCACCGGATTGTAGTTCTAGTTTTAGGTTTAAGTTAGGAATAAACTAATATAAGGCCTCGCAATGGCCGCTTTACGCCACGTGGATATGTCTATTACTCAAGCAGGTGCATTCACTCGTTTTTCGCAAGCGTAGCAGCTGCAGCTGCTTAAGCAAATACCGATCGATATGTGAGTAATAGCAAAAAAGCCGCCCTTAAAATGGCTTTCTAGACATGACTGTGATACTCGACGGGCTAAGTTGTTTGCTCTTTACGACAAAGGCTGTCGGTTGGAAGTCTGTTGGCTACCCAATGCGTACCGAAAGCCGCTTAGGCTGTGGGTTCGCTATACAAAACTCTCCTGCGTAACTCCCGCATAGTCTTTATGGCTTTGTGGAATTACAGACGGAGATAAGCTACATTACATCCTGAAGTGGGAGATCCTTTAGTTCCAGCTGCGAGCGGTGGTGACAGTCGATATGACTCTTAGATCGGCTCGTATTTTTTTACACGTCAGCCATATTATGAATAACTATGGTCTCGTAGCTGACTACGACTCATACATGGTCAGCAATGGAATAATAGCCAGCTAACGAGTACCTAAGCCAAAATATGTAACTTAAGTAATTCTACACGTCACTGCCGATGGTCAGCTCTGGCTTTCGAATAGGTAGAGATCTGGAACCTTAACCCAGAAGCGAAGGCTCGTTTCTCGCTTATGGAAGAATTCGTTTTTTCGGCACCCAGCCTTGAGGAGGAGGATGAAGACCTTCGTCCGTTCTGAAACTAGAAACTGCTGACATCTACAGGACAGTTGGAACGTACTGTAGGGATGAGTCACAGGGAACTTTTGGCTCAGCTGGGCTTTTCCAGAAAGGAGAAAGAGCCTTTCCTATTCGAGAGCATGCCGATAATGGCCGCATGAGTACCGTACGGTCGCTTTGCACTCGTCGGTCACACAATGGATGAACGAGTACTCGGTGCAATTCTTGCTTGCATATATTGGCTTGACTTGCTGCCTAATAAGCCAGCTTCGTGAACTTGATCGTCGATGCCTGGGAGTTCTTAGAGTTCTTTGTCCGGGGGCGCCTGCTGCTAACTAAGCTTTCGATCTTGCGATCCGGCTTCGAGATAACAGCTATTGCGACTTGTGACTTTCTGGATCGCTGCGGCCAAGGTCTATCAAGCTGTGCTGACAACCATAATTGCTGCTGGCGATGCATTCGCTCAAAGCGCAGCTGCACACCTATTATTTTTTTATCGCGGTTGCCTTCTAATGACGACTTTTTTCTAGAGCGAAGTTTGCAATTCCAAAGTTCTAGACCAGGACTGACATTCATTATTTGCGGTTCCTGAACTACCACGGCTAGGAATCAATTATGCGAAGTCTACGGCCGAGGCAGGATGCAAGTCGAAGCCGTGTAATAGGCAGTCAGTTTTGCTCCAGTAGTAGGTGGCTTGGCGTAGGAGCTGAATTTTGATCTATCCCACTGAGCCGTACGAGAGTTTATGAATTACCTAATGGCCGCTATTAAGCATAGTAGGCAGTATACGTTCAGTGCTTTGCAGCATTCACGCATACCCGTCGACTGGTGACCTCGCTAAAGTTCGATCTCCATTCTCGAACTGAGTACGAATTCTGCAAAGCCCTAAACACATACACTACACGTCTATGTCACACTAAGTACCTCTTTTAATCGCATTACATTTTTCCAATTTTGTACAGAGTGATTTGTGGCTTCACATATGGCTATATTAAACTAGACTTTTCCATTTCCTTTTAGCACTTCTGCGCTGCTTGCATGATAAACAAAAGCATTTTTTTAAAATAAAAAAGTTTGAATAAGCCCCAGAAGATTAGGAAATAAAAATAATTAGTATCTTATGATGAAATGCACTGACAATTTTCACATTAAAGTTACTAGATTTTTTAAAACAAAGATGCAAGATATTCCTCCTGATATTTTTGATTCAATGATGTGCACTGCTACTCTTTGTAAAGCTTACAAGGATGCATCAGGTGATTTACGAATTTAAGGTTTCTTTCTATCAAAATCTTGCGTAACCAAAAAACCAATTATGAAAACGTAGCTAAAAAGAAGAGAGAAACTCGTGTGTGGAGACAAAGAAGATGAATAAAATCATAATTACTTCAAATATATTGATATATTATCTTTGAATTTTATTTTATAGTTGTTTTTTAATCGTTTAGTGTTTTTTAAAGTTTTATTATCTATAAATCCGTTTCAACTTCAACAAAATGTTTTGATAATATTAAAGTTTAAGGATCATAAACTTTGTAAAATATTACGAACACTCATCTCATCGTGAAATGCCCTGAAACTCGTGAAACCATTCAGCTGTCTTATTTCAGAAAAATGGCTATAAAATACATTCCTTGTGATATCCTAAGTTCCATGGTATACACTGCCACTTTATATAAATCTTACATTGATACGAAGTATATCCTTCATGCAATATGTTATATAGATGATAGAGAAGATGATTAAGATGAAGAATTAAGTACAAAAGGAAAATATTACGATATTAAGATTGATGAGTTACGATTTCCTGTTTAGTTGTTGCTTAGTTTGTGTTATTTTTAAGTCATATTATTCTTGAGTTAATTTTACTATTACACAGTAATTTAAGTAATACGGAAGATATGGAAGATTGTCTTCTAATTAGTTGTGAAGAAACAAATAAATATTTAATTCTAATGATTAGAGAAGCCAGTTTTGATCAGATTCGTTCAGATATTATTGATTATTTTACTAATACTAGAGGCCATTCTAAATCTTTGTTTGATCGTCAGTTAGATACAAATAATAATTCTATTGAATTTAAAATTGACATTTCGAATATAACACAAATCAACGAAAACATCTAACAATAAATAGCCTGATTAAATTATGGTTAATTTCTTTTTTACATGGAATATATAAAATCCAAGATATGCGAATCTGAGGTACGATGATATAATGGTAATGGTATATAATGCTAAAGTAAGAAAATTTCAAACTAATTTGAGTAGGGCTAGACATTTTATAAAAATTATAAACATAGTTCTAGGTCTTGGAGTTACCAAATCCAGTTCATTTATACCTACTGTTCTCGATTTGTCACACTTCGTACCATTATTTGCTGGTGTGTCCGCTCTATTAATGCTCATTGATGGTGTTCTTGCAGAGACTGATAAAAGGAAGGGAGCAATTCTTGAGTAAAATACCAAGTTCATGGCAAAAATAGCTAATGCATTGTGAGATGATACTGTAACAAGAGGATGATTTGCAGATATATCAAAAGAGTCGCATGAGTAAATACAAATTATTGCGTGAGTTACTTCTCTTGATGATTTTCTTTTCATTGCTCTTGAGTCTTTATATGTACCAGCAACATTAATTACATTTAATGCTTACTTATATTTATTGTTAATTTTGGTATACAAAGTACATTAACTTGACATCTCTCATTAAGTATCACCACATTAAGGAAACTACTAGGAGCTTCACGTGGTCTGAGCTTGATGACTTGGCCCATATCTATGTCTGGATGCCTACTTCTTTTCTTGTTTAAGGTTAAAAAATGACACTGTGTCTTGATGGAAGTATTTTGTTTTAAAGTTAGTAAACTGAGAATATAAAGGATTAATTACTAAGTGAATGTCTGTTTCTTCAAGTTATCTGTTGACCTTAATACATTTTTATGTCGGATTCAGTATTTGCGACCTTGATAATAAAAAACCTAGTTTGATAAAAGTGTACTTCGTAATCATTTTTGCTTATTGCCATTAATCTCGTAAACAATTTTATAGATCTTGGCCTAGCAAATAATGCTCTTTGACTAAGAAGCATATAAGAAAGACCTATTCAGAAAGTTACTGTTTTCAGGGTTGTTAGGAACATGAAGTCATTCATACGATTTTGAAAATGTTTCTAAATATCAAAGAAAAATGATCAATTAAGATGAAAAAAATTCTAAAGCTCACATTTCACTTGGATTATTCACGTTATTGTGTGTCTGACCAGTGACCAAAAAGGTGACTGCATAATTACCAAGATTATTCGTGGAATAGTCGTCTGTTGGTAGTCCGGTGAAGAATGCATGATATTTAAAGTCCGTTACACTGCTAACAGCAATTACATCCGGTGATACCGAAGTATCACCAGTGTATCTCAATAGAATACAACTATATAAACCTATTATCATTACACTAAAAAATTGTATTGCGAAAAATGTGTGTTATTCCATGTGTAAGGAACGAAAGTTTGTAATGCTGAATTTATGGATTTCAGATTAATAGTTAACGCCAGTAGTTCTGTTGCTTTTTTTAGTGCTTTATCTAGGTAGCTTTTTGCAGCTAAATCTTTGCAACTAATTGGATCTGCCGCATTTATTATAAAATTTCAATTCATTTTAAGATTAGAGTTACCAGGATTTCCACGTATCACCACATCTCTTTTTAAGTCGCCGCATGTATGACAACAGTTTTCTGGTAATGCAGTAGAGTATTTTTATTTACGTTCCAATAGGAAGGAGTTATTGCAAATCCGGTAATGTTAAAATTACTACAGTCATTATATCTCCATATTTGATTGCATATGCACTCAGTTGATTGAAATTCACTAGATCTCCTAGATTGACACCATTTCCGTGGCTTTTTACTGTAAGTCCTTTAAAATCAACTACTCCTGATCCAATTGCCATCACTTTTGAATCTGCACGTCCCTTTATTCCAACATCTGATTATTTTCTCGGGTCTGTTAGATGTGTCATTGTGTTTTTTCATTCGCATCAAGGTCCAATAAAAAGTGTCCTCTGGACTTGGCTACAAACTGCCTAATGTCAATTCTTCCGTAATTCATCAATATAATCTGATACTAAAATCTTTAATCTTTCTAACGTATTTTTAATACTCGTGTAATTCTAATGACCCTATCAGGATCTGGATTCCGTTATTTTCTGGATTAATGATCTTTCTATGTAATACTTTATATCATATCCTGGTTTAAACGTATTGTTAAATTTTCCCAATCTAGTAATAATTGAAAACTAAAATTCTATGCACTTTTCTTTTTATAACAGCGATAAACATAGGGATTTACTGATTGATAAGTCTATAGTTATTCCGACTGTTATTTGACCGTAGCGCGTACGAAATTACGTGCCTATGGATATCTAAAGGCTTATCGCTTCGGGCTGCTGGGTCTCCCACACCGGCGGTTGCCTTAGCTTTGCCGGCGGCTAGTAACCTGCTTGTTAGTTATGATCGTCAGCAGCTGTTATCGCATCGTCATCGTAGATCAAATGCATTCCTAGATATTAATGTTGTTGCTAAGATTCATGAACTATGCATTAACAAAAGAAAAGCACCCTGTAGCTGCCGCGGTGGTCGGAACCGCCAGGTCAGACGCCACTCGTTAAGCGGGAATTGCGAGCTGAGTATCAGCTCGTTTGGTATTCCTAGCATTGTCTCGAACCGCTCAGCACGCTCCCCCACATGCTTCACTGTAAATCGCTCCAACTTAGTGGTCATCAGGCCTGTTGTAACTCCATCAGCCAGACTTAACGCTTGACTTGGAATCCTCGCTCAATGTGCAATAAACCTCTGGCAATATGCGACCTTATTTCTGAAAATGGTATCGGCCTGCTCGCCCTAACTGAAACTTGGCTAAAAATCGATAGACTGCCCAACAATTAAAGACGCTACCCCATCTGGTCTCTCATTCTTTCACACCTGTATATCAATCAAAACTGGAGGTGGAGATGCTATTATCGTGCGCTCGATATTCAACTTCAAGCCATTTGCAGTACCCTCGAAGCAGTCTTTTGAATCGACTGTCTTAGTCTCATCCAAAAAGAAGCTACCAATAGTGGCAGTAGTCTATCGCCCACAAGGTAACAAATCCTCCTTTATCTCAGATTTCTCCGATCTCATTTCGATTCTGTATGCAAGAAATCGATCCTTCCTCGTTATGGGTGATTTCAACGTTCACTTTGATAACTTATCTGACGCTTTCAGCACCGAATTTCGTGCATTGACTGACTCATTGTCTCTTGTGGCTTATGTACATGGCCCTACTCACATCAAGGGTCCCACATTCGACCAGCTTTTCTCATACAACTGCACTTTGTCATCATCAATTATAACCAAATCATGCTTATCTGACCACATGCAGATCTCATTCAATCTACAGTGTGCCCCCGCCTCCTCCTCTAAAATAACCTGTGAATCGCGAAACCTCAAGACCCTTGACATCGATGCTGTCCGTGCGAGAATATCTACTTCGTCTCTGCTGCTCAGTCCTCCCTCCGATCTGTCATCATTGGTAGGTAGCTACAACACGACACTAGCTGACACGCTCGACGAGTTTGCACCTCTGACAAAGCGCACTGTGCGCCCTCGCCCAGACGGCCTATGGTTTACCACAGACATTAAACTAGCCAAGTGTACTAAACGAAAGCTTGAAAAAGCATACAAAACATCCGGACTAACTGTCCATTGACAGGCATATGAAGACTACTGTAAGTCGTACCAATCGATCCTAGCAAAGGCCAAGTATAGCTTCTATAGAAACATTGTTGAATCACAGATGCACAATCCGAAAATGCTGATATCGACAATAAACCATCTCCTCAACCGTTCCCAGATTAGCTCCTTACCTGATGATCCTTGTGATGATCTAGCCGATCGCTTTTCTCGATTCTTTGTGCAGAAGATAGACAAGATCAGGGAATCCATCCTTGCGATGACAACCTCCCCTCTAGAATGCTGTTCCTCGGTTCCTGGCTGCACCTCAATGCTTGAATTTAAGCAGGTCACTAGTGATCAAGTCCTAAAGTTCGTATCCCAATCAAAGAAGACAACAAGCCCTCTGGACCCTTTTCCCACTGTCCTGCCGCTACGTTGCATTGATCTACTGCTGCCATGCATAACTAACATCATTAATATGTCATTAGCCTCAGGTCATGTACAAGAATCTTTGAAAAAAGCTGTAGTCATGCCTCTTCTCAAGAAAGCGACACTAGACCAAGAGAACTTGAGCAACTACCGCCCAGTCTCCCTTCTACCATTCCTATCAAAGACACTGGAACGGGTCGTGGCAGACCAGCTGAACTCATATATCGAAACTTCACACCTTGCTAGTAAGCTCCAGTCTGGCTTTAGAGCTAATCACTCCACAGAATCAGCATTTCGTAGGGTTTACAACGACCTACTTAGGAATGCAGACATGGGTAAAGTGTCTCTGCTTGTTTTGGTCGATCTTTCGACAGATTTTGATACTATCGATCACAAAGTTCTTCTAGAGCGCCTCTCATCTCGCCCGGGCATCACTGGCACTGCTCTGCAATGGTTGAGGTCCTACCTGCATGTCACTTTACAGCAAATGTAAAGCACCTAGAGAGAGATTAAGTTCTCTGAGGGAGCTTTATCAAGTGAATTATTATTATTATTATTATACCTCCGTGAGAGACTCCAGAGTTTTGACGTGAATGGACGAAGATCATCTGAGGTACTTCTGAAATATCGGGTACCTCAGGGTCCGGTTCTTTTTACGGTTTATACTCTCCCTTTTGCTGATGTGATTACCAAGCACAATCTAGGCTTTTACTTCTATGCGGATTACACACAGTTGTACCTTTGCTTTGATCCCTCCCAGCCTTTGAGCACCTCAAATTCTCTCAACTCACTTGCTGGATGCATTGATGACATCCGCACATGGATGGTAGCATATTTTCTAAAACTAAACGATCATAAAACTAACTTACTAGTTATGGGCAAACCCAGTGCGCTTCAGAGATTGGAAAGGCTCAAGCTCAAAATTGGCTCTGCCAGCATATCTCCTGTTTAATCAACTGGAAATCTAGGTGTTAGGTTCCAAAGCGACCTCTCGTTAGACGACCATATCAGCTCCACAGTCAAATCTGCCTATTTTCAACTTCATAACATTAGAAAATTTGGGCTTGTTTAGACAACCATACCACGTCCAAGTTGGTCCATACATTTGTGAAATCCCGTCTCGACTTCTGCAACTGACTGCTTACTGACCTACCGCCATGTGCTATCAGGCGATTGCAGCTGGTGCAAAACTCCGCAGCTAGGCTTGTCTGTCGTGAGCGTCGCAGTTGCCACATCACACCACTTCTCGCCGACCTGCACTGGCTACCAGTCAAGCAACGGCTTGACTTCAAGGTTTTGTCGCTCACTTTTAGGTCCCTCATTCTTTGGCTCCAGCCTATCTCTCAGATCTACTCACCCACCAGGTTAAGCATCGTACCACCTGCTTTTTGGAGTCCAACAGTCTACAATTATCTCGTACAAACCTCAAATCCTTTGGAGACCATGCATTTAGTTCGTGTGCTCCCAAAGCCCGGAACTCCCTCCCGACTTGCATCAGAACATCTGACTTGACGAAACTTTAAAAGAACTTAAAAACACACCTATTTAGGATAGCATTTAGTGGTTTCCTGTGATTCGTCCCTCACGTGCTTATGTGTGCTGGCACTGTGCATGCTGCCACTAACCACATTTGCATGCTGACCTTGTGCATGTCACCCCTATGTTATTCATTTTGTTTGTTTATCAAGCATGATATTACTCACCATTCAATTGCATTTCCCTTTGCAGCAAATGTAAAGCGCCTAGAGAGAGATCAAATTCTCCGAGGGAGCTTTATCGAGTGCATTATTGTTATTATTATTACTATTATAAGTTGATAATCTTAGAGAAGTTAAGGTTTTGTTTTTAAAACAAAAAATCTAAACCAGCAAAAAATGCTAACTGCAGAAAAAAAATTTATGTTGGATAAGATAGTAAAGTATCAACTTGGATTATGGCTTATCTAGACTTTTAGATGTAAAAGTGGAAAAAATGTTAGTATTAAAGAAACAATAAAAATAGAAGACATCGGTACAGCTCAGTTAGATGCAAGTTGTTATATTGACGGTACATAGTTTTACATTGTTAAAGCTAGAAACAGCAAAACTGATTACAAAGAAATGGTCTAAATATACATCATCCGATAATAACATCAAACATGCACTTTATATAAGAGGGGGAATTGGTAATTGCTAATGACTTCCATCATCAATTTTCATCTCCCGGATTTATACCTTTAAACTTACTTTCACTTAACCACGTTTTGATAGATAATATCATGCTACTACCAACTAATTAGATAATAAACTTACATATTTATGGTTCAATTGCAATGACTCGAGAATTTATGGATTTTACAGTTAGAAATATGTTACATTTACAGTTGGTTACCCAATGTTTTATTATAAACTAGGCTTTTAAATCTGAGCTCGGTGATAGCATTGAAGTTGGAATAGTGAAACAGGCTGTATTCTTAAAAAGCCAGTTATCCCTTCTGTGGAGAAGATTAACATTTGCATAAATATAAATAGCATTTAGATATGATGGATAGTTTCAAAGTTGATACGTTACGCATACATTTCCTTGGTGAAGTTATTTATGGCGTTAGCACTAAGATTACAATCGAAAAGTGAGATAATCATGAATGAGATAACTGAAACAGAAGCAGAAGGACCTTACATTTTTTTTAAATTACTGAAATAAACTCAGCACTTGCAATCAAGTTTCTCTTTCATAGACTTTCTAAGAGGAACACATTTAGGAGAATAAAACTCCTTACCAACGGCTTTAAAAAAAATCTCTAATTGTTTCAACTTTTAAAATAGGCAGTAGATTATGCATCATTTGCAGCATTTATTTATAGATCTGTTAAGAACTTAGCGAGCATACTTCCATATCTGATTTTACTTTATAAACATGTGCCATATATGGATTTTGACCTTTTCTGATGCATTTATAATCAGCTACTAGTCCTATTTGTTCATTCAAAGAATTACAAATATCCGAAATGCGGCCCTTAAGAAACGAATAGGCTTAAAATCACTATACTATTTGATTGAGCAATAACTTATCGGGGTATATATATTTCAACCTTGTCTCAATATAAATTGGGTTTGTTCTTTATTATAAATATTTTTATTGCGGAAATGCATCTAGTGAAACAGTATTAGATGCAGTTGTAGAAGCAGTAGTAGAATCAGTGGCAGCAGCAGTTGAAGCAGTAGGCAAAGCATCAGTGGTGGGCAAAGCAGACGCAGTGGAGGCAGTTTAAAGACTAGAAGACGAAGTAGAAGGCAAAGGAGAAGACGTAGCAATGACAGCAATTGCACCCTTTTGTCTAGCACTTGTTCCATCTAACGTATCTGGTATAATTGCGGAACACTCATCCTTAACAATCATGTCAAGTTTAACTCTAGAAACCCTACAAGTAAGATCGGAGGAGTATCGAGAAGATTGGCTACCTTAATTCTCACAATATCATCCACGTTGGCAGTTTCTTTACTTGCTCCAGCATTAATAATTCTATTTGCCCCATCTTTACTATCGGCGATATAGAACAGCTAAAAACTGACCTGTGAAGATTGAGGTATCGAAATGTATCGCTTGTGCATCTTAAGCCGTCATTCTAAACTTAACAAGACTATCAACTCAAACTTTCAGCAGAGTAGCCAAGTTAGCCAAATTAGGATCTGAAATATCTGTAGTAGCTGAAATTGTTTTAGCAGTCATTGTCTCTATGCTTTGTAAAAAAAAACGCCTTAATATGCAAGACCCTAATTA